>JAVLUX010000006.1:34552500-35007500 GCA_032164185.1 Moxostoma hubbsi
CCCTGGATTCTTACCGGAACCCGGTACGCTCCAGCCCGATCGGGGGCAGCGTGTGGGAGATCGGCAACCCAGACCACCGCCCCCACCTTCATCAACGGACACCGCTCGTGGAAGTGGCTCGGGTCCCCAGACCTCCGACAGGCCGGCCCAGGCACCACACCCATACCTGCTTCAACGGACGCCCCCACCTGAGGGGGTAGGTTATGGAGGGGGAATGTGATGAGGCTGACTTCTGGAGTGTTGAACTCTGCCAGGCTCCTCGTTTGCATGGGGCAGTAACAGGACCTGGAGAGAGGACAGAGCGAGAGGGTTGGGGGGAGTGGGGAAGAGCGGAAGTAAACACAGGGGGAGGGGGAAGATAGGGAGAGAGAGAGAGAAAGAGGGCTCATCCGCCCTCGGGATCACCGCGATATGGTCCTCCGCCAACTGGACGGCAGCTTCCAGCGACGCCGGGCGGTGTCACTGGACCCACTCCGCCGTTTTCTGGGGCAAGCGTTGGATGAACTGTTCCAGCACCACCTGATCGACGAGGCCCTCGACGTCGCGGTCCCCCACTAACAGCCACCTCCGGCAGGCATCACGGAGCCGCTGGGCAAAAGCAAACGGGCGGTCGGACTTCTCTAGCTTCATGCCCCGGAAGCGCTGTCGGTTTTCCTCGGGGCTCCGACCTACCCACTGCAAGATGACTTTCTTTAAATCGGCATAGGCCAGGAGGCTTGTTGTCGGCAGTTGTTGCGCCGCGAGTTGGGCTTCCCCGGACAAGAGAGGAATGAGGCGGGCTGCCCATTGGTCTTGTGGCCAGCCCCAGATTTCTGCCGTTCTCTCAAACAAATCCACATAGGCTTCTGTATCGTCGGCCGCCCCCATCTTCTGTAACGTGGGCGGCGGCAGCGTGGCACGGGCGTCCGGGTCGCGGCTGTGACTGGTGAGGCCTCCTGGCTGAGCAGGCTCCGGATGACGCGGCGATCCTCTGCTTGAGCCCGCATGATCTCGAAGAACCGCCGATCTTGGTCCTGCCTGAGCTCAAGCAGGGACTGTTGGTGGCTCTGATGGAGGGTAGCGAGGGACTGGAGGACTTCGGCCAGCTGGGAGGACTCTATGGGGTGACCCTTCTCCATCGTTGGAAGTAATCCCGGGTTTCGGCACCAGTGTAACGAGTTTCAGAAGACTGACAAGGAGGGTGGACACAGAGGCAGGGGTGTAACTCAAAAGGTAAGCTTTTAATTAATATTTGGGAAAACAGTGTACACAAAACAGTCTTTACAAGGGCTCTCTCTCATAGCCAACACTGGACTGGCATTCTCTCTCTCTAACTGGCGGTGCTGTGGCTCTTTTATGCCGCTCTTCCCGTGCTCACTGGAATTAGAGACAGGTGTTAGACATTATTTAGCTCAGGTGCAAGCGCCCTTACCGCTTTCCCTCTCCGGACGGGCGCTTGACCACGCCCCCGCTGCCACATCTGTCTGTCTCCATCTTCAAGTACCCCGTACTGCACTGACCTCTTATTCTTTCCTTTTGGCATGTTCAAGGCCAAGAAACCTGAATCAAATTTGAGTAAAAAATGTTAATAATTCGAGTCATAGTGGGCTACTTTTAGCTCAAAGTGCCGGGAGCATGTTTTCTTACACTGCCATCTCCTAGCTGGCCAAACAGGAAGTCCAATAACCTTTTCTATAACTGGGTTGTAGTTGACAAGTATTTGTCCATCCTATTTTGGTGTAATTTCTATTCCCATGTATTTGAACCCGTTGATTGCGTTAATAAAAGGGTGCCTGATCTTAGAGAGAAGTCCTTCATGGAAATTTAGAAATAGTATAGATGATTTTGAATTATTACTCTTGTATCTCAAAAACTTTCCTAAACTGTTGATTAATACAATTAGCGCTGGAATAGACCTCCCGACTTCAGAAAATAAAAAATAGTATAACTTTTGTAACATGTGGCTGCTGGTGCTGAAAATGATGAAAATGATGACAATGAAATGAAGAATCCAAGTGCAATTTATTAAACAAAAGTGATATCCAAATAACCCTAACTGTAAACATGAAACACAAGCAGAAACATGAACTTGATTAGTACCTTGAATTAACATAAACTTGACTTGACATGACACAACATTAGCAAGCATCTAATACCTGACAAGGGACAATGGAAAACATGAGGGCTTAAATACTTGTCTTGGGGGAACATAAATCAATGAACAGACAGAACTGAAAACAAGATAACAAGATAGTAACCCAATGAAAACAATACACATGAACATGGAGGGAAACAGGAATCACATGACCAAGGAACACATGACATGAAACAGGAACTAATCTTTTCAAAATAAAAGACATGAAAAACACGAATCAACAAAATACGCGACATATCCCTCCCACTAAGGGGTGGCTCCCGATGCCCCAAAACATGAACCAATACAAAAAACATTGTATAGCTTAAAGTTCTGTTGGGTGCTGGGGGGGGGGGGGGGGGGGTGTCTTGAGGCGTGGCTTTGGATGGCATGTTGTGGGGCACGGCCTGGCGAGACAGGGTGTGGGGCATGGGACCAGGGCAGAGTCAATTGAAGGTGGGACCCTGAGAGGCTCGAGGGGCAGAGCCGTGGAAGGTGGGGCTGTGAGAGACTTGAAGAGCGACACCAGGGAACTTGGTACCCAAAGAGTATCCGAAGACTCAAAGGGCCAAGGTGGAGCCGTTGGCAGGAAGGACCAAGGCAGTGCTGGATGCTCGGAGGAGCAAGGCGGAGATGGGGGATTGGAAGACTGAGGCGGAGCCGTTGGGACTGAGGATCAAGGTGGAGCCATAAGGGAAGGAGGTCTCCGGTGGAGCTGACAGTTCAGAGAGACGAGGTGCAGCCAGAGGATTGGAGAGCCAAGGCGGAGCCAGGTGACCGACAGACCAAGGAGGAGACGGAGGGACGAGGGACCCCGGCAAAGCCGACAGGCTGAAGGACCGCAGTGGAGCTGAGGGAACGCAGAGCTGAGGCAATGTTGAGGGACCAACAGGCCAAGGCGGAGTCCAGGGCTCAGAGAGTCCAGGTGGGGTCGTAGGGCTGAAAGTTCCCCTTGCCTTCTCAGGAGAACTAAGGGTGGGTACAAGGGCAGGAACCATCTCCAGGTCCAACTTCTCAGATGCGGCTATGACAAGGCATGGAGCAGACTTTGGCATGGCTGTGACGTGGAATGGAGCAGGCTCAGGCGTGGCTGTGATGTGGCATGGAGCAGGCTGAGGCGTTGCTGTGACATGGCATTGTGCAGGTTGAGGCGCTGCTGTGACATGGCTATCCCATGGCTATCCTAAAACTATCCTGAGACATTGCTGTGAATTGGCATGGAACAGGCTGAGGATCCAGATCAAAAGATGGCGCTAGCTCAGCAACAATGATGAGGAACTCTGGCTAAGCGGCCATGACGTGGAACTCTGGCTTGTTGTGGAGCTCTGGCTCAGCATTTACCTCCCCCACAGTAAACATAGAACCCATAATCAGCAGGGCAAGGGCAATATATTGGACCAGAGTGAGGGAACTGTGACCGCTAGGCATTAAATATGAGATTGGCTCACTCGATCCAAATTGGAAACAGTCTTTGAGACAGACCTCATTAAAGTCCACCCGGCTGGCCAGATCGCAGAAGTCCTCTACATAACTCTCTAGGGGACGACTCTCCTGACTTAGATGAAGAAGTCGAACTGTTGGGTTCATTATGGGTGGTCAGATATTTCTGTAACGTTGCTGCTGGTGCAGGCAATGATGAAGACAATGACGACGAAATAAGGAACCCAAGAGCAATTTATTTACATAAGTCATCTCCAAAACGTGAATCTATACCATAACAAATTTAAACATGATCTTGACTTGACTATGACATAAACTTGACTTGATTTGACTTAACATGGCATGCTATAAACCAACATTACATCAACAATACCTGACAATGGATCATGGAAACCATGAGGGTTAAAATGACATGGAAGAACATAAACCAATGAACAAACAGAACTCAAAACAAGATAATCAAACAAGGAACCAATGAAAACAAGACAAATGTACATGGAGGGAAAATAGGACATCACATGACTAGGGAACAATGAAACAGGAACAAGAATTACAAAATAAAAGACATGATATACATGAACACACAGATTAAACATTACAGTATGTACCTATATTCTTTACAAGGATGCCATTATTATAAGGAAGTTTGCAATTTTTCAGAGGGAACAACTCACATTTGTTAAAATTTAACCAAAGAAAACTTCATTCAAACAATCAATCACACTTTTAATTTCTAATGAATCTCTGTGACAGGGCGGAGGGCGGGGTCGGGTCGTGATTATACACACCCTGTCCCTTATCGGGCTAATTGAGCCTCGGAGAGGGATAAAGGCAGATTGCAGTCGATGGTGCGGGAGAGAGAGATCGTTTACGGACATGTCCGTCATGTGTGTGTATCTTCTTTTGTTTAAGTTTATCATTAAAATATTATTTACATTGCCAAGCCGGTTCTCGCCTCCTTTCCATTGAACTGCTTTACAATCTCTAACAAATATTGTTGTATCATCTGCTAATTGACAGCATTTTATTTCTCTTTCTAAAATCCCATTTCATTAAAAATTATATTTGTTAATGTAAAGAGTCATTGTCTGAGTTACAAGTAAAAACAAAAATATATATACATATTGGGCATCCCTGCATTAAAGATCTCTGGGAAGATGAATGTGTATTTAAAATTGGTCATTTATATAGTATAAATGTGAAATTATTTTTGAATTTGAAGCATTCTAGACAGAGAAAAGGCAGAAAATGTATTTTTTACACATGTGGCTGAAAGACAACAACTCCCAGAATGCACTTGCTTTGCTGCCCTTACGAGGCCACTCCCAAACCACGCCTACCGGTTACAGGCGGCAGTATCTGAAAATATGATACAACTATGCTACATCGTGACTCTATAAATCGTGAGTTAGTTGATAAATTGACTGACTACGCGGGAAGAACATTATGATAATTCCGTGTGTCCAAACTCTGTACATGACGTCTTAGTAACAAAAAAGAAAAACAAACAAAATACTCACTTTACACTAAGCCGTCCGTTTGTCCCTGCGGGCTTTGGCTGGCGTTTCCAATTTATCTTCGGGATCCTAAAATAAGTTTCCAGGACTCCCATGTCCATGTGTGATACAAAACTTGGGTGCTCAGTTATACATGCTCATGTTATCGGTGCAGTTTCATCAGCGGATTCAGCGATCTCGTCCAGTATCGCTGAAATTCGCGACAGCAATAGGACTCTCTATCGGTTTCCATAGGCGCACAGCGAGAGCACTGACACCACCAGTCCGCCCCAACTCGAGTCTGAATATAATTTAACACTCTCTTCCTCCTGCCTGCCAAGCAGGTTTTGCTCCCCTGCTACAGCAGCTGCTCCGGCTGCCTCTGTTCATCGCTGTATTGCGGCACGTACAGGTAGCGCGAGCATCAGATTCTCGCAACAGATCTTCGAAATCCCCTTCTGCCATTTCAACTTCAAAACTACATTCCGCCATCGTGATTAGCCTACTTGTATACAAACTTTCTACACAGAGCAAGAGCCTGTTTTCTTAGCTTCTACAGAAAGATGGCTGACACTATCTTCACATTCTGTGAGTGAGATCCCGCCCCATATGGGCGTAGTGAAAACATGCGGAATACTGGCTGTAGTTTTAAGCATCTGGACCAAAAATCCTCCGATGACGCAAAATGACGATTTTTGCGTCATCGGAGGATTTTTTTCCAGACTAAAAATAAATAAATCTCTCGTCTCAGGGGGATATGAGGGGGGGGGGAGCTCGGTAATTAGAAAATACTACTGGTTTTCTACTGATACAAAGCTTAATGCTAAATCCTGAAGTAACCCTTTAAGCATCCCTTTATGTTAGCTTTTGGTATCAAACTGATCAATCCTTGTCATACTGATGGATAATAACTTCATTAAACACACACAGCAAAAACTCCCTTTATGTTAGCTTTTGGTATCAAACTGATCAATCCTTGTCATACTGATGGATAATAACTTCATTAAACACACACAGCAAAAACTCCCTTTATGTTAGCTTTTGGTATCAAACTGATCAATCCTTGTCATACTGATGGATAATAACTTCATTAAACACACACAGCAAAAACTCAGATAATTGTTCTTGAAATTTCTAGTAGAATTCGCTAACCAAACCATTGTTACCAGGAGATTTATTGTCCTTTAATTTACTGACACCTAATCTAACTTAATTTATGGAAATTTATTTGTTACACAGTGTCACAGAATCTTGATCTATACATTTAGCATTTTTAATGGTATCTAGAAATAATATTGTATCACAACTATCATCCTCTTTACTGTACATCTTCCGGTAAAATGTTGAAACATAATATGACATTTTAACAGTATCTTCAGAAACTATCTCTTGTATTACTTGTTCCTCTCTAGCCCTTTTAAACTCTGCTATTAGTTTTCCTCTCACAATAGCTTGTTTTATTATAGGTACTTCATGTACTTCCAATTGGTGCCATACTTATTTGACCTTCCTTGACTATTCCAGCAACTCAAAATAAAAAAGAAAATATTTATTTAAAAAAGTCATTTTCCAATAATGCCTTATTTAATTTCCAGTGTGTTCTTATATTATTGCCAATAATTATATATAAGCCAATAACTAAATAAATTGCTTAATGATCAGTGAGGACAGAAGGATCCACAGTAACCTGTATCACCTGATTTTCTAGTACACTGAATATCAGCCAAAAGTCTATTCTAGACATGTACATTCTTGTTTGGTTGGGTTTCTGATCCTCCAAATATCAATGAAATCCAATCCCAAACACAAATTATGTAATTCGTTGGAGTTATTTAGACTATTTCGACAAGGTGGAATACAATCTGAATTATTGTCCCAAATAGTTATAATCTCCTCCAAGAATTAGTTTAGGATCAGGAAAACTATCCAATTTTTTTCAGATTTTTCCCTCAAAGTTTTTTAAAAAAAGCTTTTATTCCTTAAAACACTGTTAGTTGCATATATATTCCCTAACACAAAATATTGCTGGTTGAATTCAACAAGCAAGATGACCCATCTACTGAAGGAATGTGAATAACTTTAATCCTCTAAATTTACACTTTAAAATTGCAGCACAGAATGATTGCTACCATTTGACATCCACATATCATTGCCCCAATGCCTCTTCCAAAACTGAAAGTCTGATTCAGATGCATGTTTCTCTCTTGGATGAAATAATAATCACAAGAATATATTTGACAAAACAAAAATATTTATTTTCTTTTAACTACATTTCTCATACCTCTAACATTAAGAGAAAAAACAGCGAGTGAACCCATACTCACAGAAGAACTTCACAACAAGAGTTTATGTCTCCAGTCCCCTCTGTATAACATCCATGTTTACCTGGTAGTATACTGTAGGCGTATGTAAAAACAAATATCATTGCCTACTTTTCACAAAAATCTCCTTGCCATCCACAAATGCTTTGGTCCCAACAAAATAAGCACTCCTTCCTTCTTTTCATGCAGTTCAATGCTTGGCCACAACTGACTGCTGATTTCTTTATCAGTTGCTGACAGATATTCAGCAAACCTCAACTTCTTTTCTTTCAGAAAGTCGCTTGTCTTTGCGCCTTTCTACAACATGTCTCTGATATGCTTGGATCTGAACTGGAGAATCTCACTGCTCTTGGCTTCTGGGTCTTCGCGTCAAGCCTGCTTCCCAAGCGATGAACCATACATTTCAGCACCGTAATCCCCCTTTTTATCTGGAAGCACTGCAGCGCAGATGTTTACAACCTTCTGTTTAATGTCTTCACCTTCATGTTCGTCAAGACCATAAAGCCTCAAGTTCTAGCACCTTCTATATCTCTCCATTTCATTCACTTTAGCTTCCAGATCCAGTATTTTCTTGTCATGGATACTACTCAAAGTTTTCAGTCCAGTCAGATCTGCTTATATAACATTAATCTCACAAGACAAGAATTCGGTGGATTTCTGAAGAGCCTCAATCCCGTCAGTTGTTTTTAATTATTTCCAATTCGTCAGCTCTTTTGCTAATTTTTTCTGTCAATATTCTGACAATGTTGTTTTGTCTGTCCGGGAGGGATGGCTTGTTCTTTAATCTCTTTGAATCAGGAGTATGCGGCACCAATTCAAGTTTGGTCAAACATTTAGAGAGCAAAATTTCACGTTGCTGTTTTTGGATTTGTGCATAATTATGTACCTCAACGACTTCCTGTTCAGCATCCATCCACATCTCTTGAGAATCTTTCTTGGAGCTTTGTCTGTTTTTACATTTTCCAGCCATAACTTGCAGTGATGTTAAATAGCTTGCACATAAATGGCAAATTTAGACTTACTGATGAGATATATGGAAACAGAACTCAAAACATGCCGTAAACAAGATTATAAATTACCACCAGTTTAAGAGTTGATATAATTAACACAAGGCGGGGTATTTGGAAAAAACTTTCCGACCTCACAGGTTCACATCCTCCATTGTTGCCATCTTGTGTGGACAAGCTCGCTGAAATGTCTCTAAAAGTAGTTCATGGTTAACCCTGAAGCTTGTGCACATGAATGGGTGACGTTTGCCACAAAAAGTTTGTGTGAAGCTTGAAGGACGATTTACTTCTCACGAGACATTCAGCGTGATTTAAATCTCCACTGAAGATCAAGAGGTCATAATGAAAATATGAAGAATTTAAACATTTGCACAGCATGCAGAAACAGCTGCATCCGTGAAAGAAAAAAAAAACTGAATATAATGTGTAATTTTACTAATATGGGTTCACAATAATACACAAGTTTATTCATTTTAAAAGCATAAAAATCTATATTTTTATCTAAATTGTAAAAGCTTTTGTTTTAATTTAAATGAAAAGCATAATATAATTTAATGAAGTGCACACAATGTCACTTTGTGTGATAGTCTACAATATAATTTTACCGAATCACAGCAGTGCTGATGTAAGTCCATATTGTACTCTTGCTCGTGTGATATTGCTTAAATATATATACAGTGTATATATATATATATAATACTGACCGAAATACTGACAAGTACACACTAAAATCAGTTGGGTTAAAAATTACCCAACACATATTTTAACCCAATGCATTGGGTATCAAGTTCATTTCAGTCATGTTCACGTAGTGAGAAATAATATAAAACTATCCAATTGTCCGCTGTTGCTTATATTAGTCTTTTTAAAACTACATATGATGACGCAATCATGACTATGCACATTTAGAAAAGAGTCAGCAGCTACCAGAGAACAGATGTTAGCATCTTAAAAGAAATTTAGTTTTAAGTCAGGCTCTTATAACAAGGTAATAGTTAACTTATATTTTCCGCTTGTGAAAATATAATCCTACATTAATTGTTTGCCTTTTTAGAAGGTGATGTGAAGCAGACGAAAGTGTGAAGATAAAATCTGGTAAGTATTTTATGTATTATGAAGGATTCGTCAATCACTCAATGAATGAGATGTTAGTTGTCTAGAATTTAGATTTAACCCTCTGGGGTCGACGTACGCGCCGACTGGATTTTGTCCTCATAACAGCGGAAACAACTTCAAATTCTCTGTAATTTTGTGCACACAGATACAGTAAGTGTAAAACATCATTAGAAACTATAAAGGGTCTACTTTTATTTGTGTACACTCGCAATAACAACAAAACCTTGTGCTTTTGTAAAATAAAGAAAATAAATAGGGTGCGCTTTCAGCCTTCTCCGTGAGCATCTTTCTGAAACACGTCACAAAAATGAACTGAATCTCCACGAATAATTCTCACACAAACATGAAACATATGCCTAAAGAAATCTTAAAATGTCTACTAAACAATTTTAATTAAAACAATTCTTTGTCTCCTCGGGTGTGCAGGTTATTTCACTGACTTATTTATTTATTTATTTATTTATTTTTTCAAAAACCATGCATAGACGATATTTTCTAAAAAATACAAACATGTACACACATGTTGCGCTCATGTTATTGTAGCCCAGTTTGTGCTGAATACAGTGTCATCAGACTTGTCAAAACATGTCAAAACTTCTTCAGGGCACAAAAACACCATCAGACCCTAGGAATAACTTGACCAAAGTTTTTAATTTACTTGTTATTTTCTAACTCTAATATTGTGTCAACTCATTATTTTCTGTCATCCGTGTTCTGTCATGCTCAAAAAAGGACAAAATATAATAAAATCACAGTAAAAGGAATCAATATGACTTATTCTATACCGTATATTGATTATTTGTGAGTTTTTTCTATTGCCCCCTTTTTGAGCCTGACTGTCCATCACAGTCAGAATCTCATCACGAAGAATTTCCTTTTATATATGTTTCCTTTCATTATATCTACAGAAAATAAAATGGGTTTTAAATGGCTTGTAAATAATGCTATGATTTTTGAGTGAGCTTCTCTTTTCATTTAGACTTTCATTTACATTTTCATCCTTTTCCCCTTTGTAGTTAAAATGAAGAGGAAAAACCCCAAAGGACATAATGTCCTTTTTTAATAAGAAAAATAAAGATAATGGTCAGTCAAGACTGAAGAGAGAAGATGCTTGTGAAAAAGAGTCAAATACATGAAAGCTTAGAGAAAGAAGAAAGTCCAGAAGAACAGAGATCCCATCAGCAAGGTATTTTAGTTGCGGAGAGAGTCAGCAGGTCTGGAGGCAGAGAGCAGACAGACAGCAAGCTGGAGAATGAGAGCACTGAACATCTAGAGCAAGAAGAGAAAAGAGATGAGGCTGCCGAGTGTGACTTTGAGGCAGAGTGTGAGCAAGATGAGCCCTGTGCATCTACAAGTACTTCATCTGAAATGTCAGGTTTGTCATGGAGCTTAAAATTGTCAGTCGCTAGAGGCCAGTTGTCTATAGATATGTTTAGACTGATTGAGATGAGAATACTCAGCTTTAGCTCTTTGTTTTTCCATAAACATTTTTGTTTTAATCATTTGAGCTTGACTTATACCTATGGAATGCTAAATAATTATTCACTGTGACTTTCATCTTACACAGATATCTCCAAGAGTATAGCTCATCCACCTGTGCAGCCACTCTTAACATCATATCCAATGACACTGGTGGGGGACAGGAAGAGGAGCTTCAAAGCAGAATAGTACAAGATTCATCCCTGGCTTGAGTACTCCAGAATATTAGACTCTGCATATTGTTATGCCTGTCGACATTTTAGCCCTCCCAACAGCCCAGTGTCAGTTTTTGATAGTGGTTTTAAAAATTGGATGAAGGGAACCTACAAGGAAGGGGGATTTGCAATTCATGCAAGATCAGAGTGCCACAAGCAAGCCATGGTTGCATTTAAAGACTTTGAGACAGCAGTGAAAAACAACAGAACTTTGCTAAATGCCTTAAACAAAGAACATGACAAGCAGATTAATGAAAACCGGGAGTATTTGAAAACAGTAGCTGAAGTACTTCTACTAACTGCCACACAGAACATTGATCAAAGAGGACACAATGAGTTGGCAGGGTCAGACAACAGGGGTAACTTCATAGCAATCTTGGAAACAATTGCCAAACATGACAAAACTCTGAAAAAAAGGTTGCATTCTAACCATAATGCCAAATACACCAGCAAAGCAATTCATCATGAGGTTTTGAGTTGTTTGGCAGACATGTTAGAACACAAATAATAGAAGTAAAACAGTGTGAGGTTTTCAGTATTATGGCTGATGAAGTCAAGTCAAGTCAAGTAGTTTTTATTGTCGTTTCAACCATATACAGTTAGTACAGTACACAGAAACGAGACAATGTTCCTCCAGGACCATGGTGCTACATAAAATAACATAGGACAAACACAGAACCACATGAGACTACACAGACTAAATGAAATAGGCCTACCTATATAAAATACCTATATAATACCTATATAAAGTGCACGTGCAAAAACGTGTGCAAAAGTACGGGACAGTACAATACATTTCTAACAATGAACAGGACAATAGGCACAGTGATAGACAGTGCAGCGCCGACCAGTACACAGTAGTGCAAAAAAAAAAGATGACAGTTACTAAATGCCAAATGTAAACATAACATACTATGAGATAGTGTTCTATGCACATAGCAGTTATTGAGGTAGCAGACAGTTATAAAGTGGCAGTTATTAAAGTGCAACTCAGGACACGTGTGTGTGTGTGTGTGTGTGTCAAACCAGTCTCTGAGTATTGAGGATGGTGGGTGGGAGATGTGCTTTCCTCAGCCTTCCAAGAAAGTAGAGACGCTGCTGGGCTTTCTTGTTAATAGAGCTGGTGTTGAGGGACCAGGTGAGGTTCTCCGCCAGGTGAACACCAAGGAATTTGGTGCTCTTGACGATCTCCACAGAGGAGCTGTCGATGTTCAGTGGAGAGCATTCACTTTGTGCTCTCCTAAAGTCAACAACCATCTCTTTTGTTTTGTCGACATTCAGGGACAGGTTGTTGACTCTACACCAGTCCGTTAGCCGCTGTACCTCCTCTCTTTATGCTGACTCGTTGTTCTTGCTGATGAGACCCACCACGGTCATGTCATCAGCGAACTTGATGTGATTTGAGCTGTGCATTGCTGCACAGTCGTGAGTCAGCAGAGTGAACAGCAGTGGACTGAGCACACAGCCCTGGGGGCCCCAGTGCTCAGTGTGGTGGTGGTGGAGATGCTGTTCCCGATCCGGACTGACTGAGGTCTCCCAGTCAGGGAGTCCAGGATCCAGTTGCAGAGGGAGGTGTCCAGTCCCAGCAGGTTCAGCTTTACAATCAGGTGCTGGGGAATTATTGTGTTGAATGCTGAGCTGAAGTCTATGAACAGCATTCGAACATATGAGTCCTTTTTGTCTAGGTGGGTGAGGGCCAGATGGAGGGTTGTGGCGATGGCGTCGTCCGTTGAATGGTTTGGACGATACGCAAACTGCAGTGGGTCCAGTGAGGGGGGCAGCTGGGTCTTAATGTGCCTCATGACGAGCCTCTCAAAGCGCTTCATAATGATTGGTGTGAGTGCAACGGGACGGTAGTCATTGAGGCAGGACACTGAAGACTTCTTTGGCATGGGAATGATGGTGGTGGCCTTGAAGCACGTTGGAACGACGGCGCTGCTCAGAGAGGTGTTGAAGATGTCGGTAAGAACATCTGTCAGCTGGTCTGCACATCCTCTGAGCACTCTGCCAGGAATGTTGTCTGGTCCAGCGACCTTCCGTGGGTTGACTCTACGTAGAGTTTTCCTCACATCCGCCGTGGTGAGACAGAGCACCTGGTCGTTGGGAGGAGGGGTGGTCTTCCTCGCCACCACGTCTTTCGTCACTTCAAACCGAGCGTAGAAGTCGTTCAGCGCATCTGGAAGGGAGGCATCTTTGTCACAGGCAACGGATGTTGTCCTGTAGTTGGTGATGGCCTGGATGCCCTGCCACATGCGCCACGTGTCACCGCTGTCCTCGAAGTGACTGTGGATTCTCTGGGCGTGTACGCGTTTTGCCTCTCTGATGGCCCGGGACAGTTTGGCCCTAGCTGTTCTTAGCTGTTCTTTTAACAGTCCTGAAGCGCAGGGATGGCTCCTGCTGGCAAGGTTTTCACCTGCTTCTGAAGCGGTTTTGTGCATCTGATGAGCGGTCTGTATGCTGGAATTAGCATAACAGAGATGTGGTCTGAGTAGCCGAGGTGGGGGCGGGGCTCCGCCCGGTACGCGCCTGGGATGTTCGTGTAAACGAGATCAAGCGCGTTCGCCCCTCTTGTTGCAAAGTCCACATATTGATGGAATTTAGGGAGCACTGTCTTGAGATTTGCATGGTTGAAATCTCCGGCGACAATAAACAATCCGTCGGGGTGAGCGTTCTGCAGTTCGCTCATAGCCCCATACAGTTCAAAGAGCGCTTCCTTAACGTTAGCGCTGGGGGGAATGTAAACTCCGGTTATGCAAACAGTGGTGAATTCCCGTGGTAAATAAAAAGGTCTGCATCTAACAGTCACAAGCTCCAACAGCGATGAACAGTAGCTAGAGACTAGCACAGAGTTCTTGCACCATTCCGTGTTGATGTAAACACACAAGCCACCACCGCGAGTCTTACTGCAGAGAGCTGAATTTCTGTCGGCACGAAACGAGGCGAGCCCGTCTAGCTGAATGGCGGCGTCCGGAACTCTGTCGCTGAGCAACGTCTCCGTGAAAACAAAGACGCAGCAGTCTCTAAACTCACGCTGCGTAGCCTGCTGGAGTCGGATATAGTCCAGTTTATTGTCCAGGGAGCAAACATTTGAGAGCAGGATAGACGGGAGAGCCGGCCAGCTAGGGTTTGTTTTTAGCCTAGCATGGACCCCCGCCCTCTTTCCACACTTCCGCTTCCTCGCACACCGCTTACGACATCCTCTCCCCCGGCCACCGGCATCAGGCGACGCTGAGCCCTCGAGGCCTGGTCTCCGTAGCAAGCCGAGTACGCGCAGCGCCTCCCGCAGTTCATCATGCAGCTTGGTTTTTGCATGAGTCTTATAACTTAGTAGTGTTTGGCGATGGTAGACACGAACACCGGTTGCTCCGATGTCCATGTGCCGCAAAAGTCGGGCTTATTAAACAAAAATAGCACCATTTTGGATCCGGAGTGGCCGCTGCGTGCTACCGCACCGCCATCTTGGATAAAGTAGTGATCCTAACACAAGACATCAAAAAAAGAAGCAGATATCCTTGGTTCTCCGGTACTATTATAGTGGAGCCATCCATGAGTGTTTTCTCCATTTTGAATCAATTGATGAGGTAGATGCAGCTGGGCTTACTGAAAAGATTATTAACATGTTAGAAAGCCATGGTCTAGAATATAGAGAAAATTTAGTTGGTCAAACCTATGATGGCGCATCTGTTATGAGTGGCAAGCATACAGGTGTACAGGCACGAATTTAAAATGTGGCGAAGCATGCCTTTTACATTCACTGTAGTGCACACTGTCTAAATTTGGTACTAGCCGACACAGTCAAAGCAATCACTGAGGCTGACAGATATTTCTCACTGCAAGAAAAGGCTTTATGTGTTCATGTCTGGGTCACGTGCATAAAAAATGGCTTGCTGTACAAAGAGAAACGTTTGAAGCTGCTCCTAGAGAACTCCAGAGACTAAGCGATACTCTGTGGGCATGTCGTTATACTTCATTGTCTACAACATTGTCTACAACATGCGCAGATGCAAGTAAAGTTGGTTTCTGTTCTTCCTTTTTTTACCCAGTGATTGACTAAATGCTTTCTGAGCTCAACAGATGGTTCTCTATCCAGAACTGTAATATTATGAATGGCATTCAAGCTCTAAATCCCAAAAGTGATGCTTTTCTCAAAGAGGATGTCCTCTTTTCTTTTGATAGAATGTATAGCTCAAATATTGAGGATTTGGGGCATGAAATACATCAGTTCAGAAGGATTTTAGATAGGAAAATAGAACAAGGTATGCAGAGACCCACAAGTATAGTGGAGCTGGCTGCATTTATGGAACCTTATAGTGACTTTTTTTTTTCTTTTTTTTTTGAGCTCTTTAAACTTTGCAAAATCAGTGTTGCAATTCCAATCAGTACAGCTTCTTGTGAAATGAGCTTCTTCACTCTAAAACGGGTCAAGACACATCTGAGATCTTCTATGGCAGATGAGCGAGTGAGCAACTTGGGTGTTTTGAGTATTGAATCCCAAGCGTGCAAATAAATCGAATCTTGAAGAATTTGTTGATGTGTTTGCAAGGAACCACAAAAATCGCAGAATATAGCTTTTAGAAATTGATCAAGATTATCAAACAAATTTCCAGATGACTGCCTAATTTGATTTGTGGTTTGGTTTATTATATACGTGTATGTGTCATATAGTTTACAGATGCAAAAAAGTGCCTAGATGTGTTAGATTTGTCATATATATTTTTCAGATGCTGAAAATTGCCTAGATGTGCTTAGATGCTAAACATGTATTATCACAATACAAAATTACTTGTGAAATAAATGAACATTAAACATTCATTTGATTTTAAATTGTTTTATTATCTTCTAGAGATTGCAGTTATACATGGTAAAAAATGACTGGCAAAATCCTGAAAGTAGGTTAAAATACATGTTAACCGTGTGCCCCCTAAAAGCACAAGTGGCTCCTGCCTGGCCCCCCAGTTGGTCTAGAACCGCCATTGTTACGGCAGCGTGTTTTCATCAGCTGAATGGGAAGCTAAACACTATTAAAGCCAATTGCGCATCACGAGCCAGCAGCACTTTTTTTTTTTTTCTTTTTTTTTTTAATGCGCCCGCTTTGCTTCAGTTAGACTACGCGGATGACAGCCTACATTCCGTGTTTCATTTGTTTCTTTTTGCTTTCAGAACAACCACGTCATGTAATAAGGAAAACGCCACAATTAATCCTTCATCGGCACAGCCATTGACTAGGAAAAAATAAATAAAAAATGTCACTCCATGTCAAAAAGGTTGCCGATCCCCTGCATTATGGTGTAATATTTTTGTTGAGTCTAATTTGTGTATTATATAATTTAGTGCCTTGCAGATATAACTTTCTAGATAAAATGTTTAATATTTCCGCTTTGAAGTATTTTAATGTTACACTATAAAATGACAATATAATTTTCTTTGATGAAAATCTGCCGTGTCTGCAATACCGGATAATGAGTCTTAAAGCTGAGGCGTCTTACAATTTCTCCGCGCGTCAGCCAAATATATGAAATATTATGTATGATTTCCCAAAAAATGTGCATCTCAATTAATAGTTTCTACGCCACAGTTTAAAATAGTCTGGTTTTGTATGTCGGTAGAAAAGTGAGCAGCAAGACCCAAAATTAAGGGGAAATTATTTAATTATTTAATTAATCAGCTATATTGTATGTTGATGAAGAAAACTCAAAGAGTTCATATAACGTGATATTATTAACTTACCTCTGTATTCTGTTGGCAGTGGCACTGGTCAACCGTTGAAATTTAAAATGCCCTCGCGAGACCAATTTGAACCCAACTGGGTGCGTTATTATAGAAACAACCCAACGTATAACCCAACAGAACGACCCAATATGTTTAACCCAGCTATTGGGTAACATAAATAACCCAACGTTAGAATGCACAGATGAAGCAGGTTCTTTGCCAGAGATGTTGACAACTGTTCAAAACACACATTTTAGCTGCACTTAAGTTTTTTCTCCAGTTTCATTTGAATTTTTAGTTAAAATAACTGAAAAGTCTTGCTTTATTGTGTAGGCTTAACCCTAAACCTAATTAACTAACCCCATAGTACCACCTAGTGTCCAACAAGCGGTAATACTGTGTTCGTCGATTTCCTGTGGAGTTTTTTTTATTTTATTGTATTTATTTATGTATTTATTTATTTTTACGACCAACCGACCAATCAAAACTTGGTCGACCAAGACACTTCTCATCGGCTAACGTTTGGTCAACTATTAGGGGCAGCCCTAACAATTACATCTAACAATAGTAATGAGAAGCATGGTTTTACATGCGATTACCATGATGCTACTAATACCAAATTTAAACTGTGTACTATGGCATTTTTTATAATAGAAAGTACAAAGGAGAATTTAACTAAAGGGCTTTAAATCCTGGACATTACCTTTTCTCTGTAAATATTTTCAGTTCTGATCAACTTATTTTTATTTTTATTATTTAGAGTTAGAATTTGTTACACAAGTGATGCTAGGATCGAAGAAAAAAGTCAGTTCAATAATTAACTTGCCTGATGAAATATCAATCAGTAAAGAAGTCAATTGAGAGAAGACGACACTTTAAAAGAACAAAGGGCTTGGATATCTCAAAGATGAGTCCTTATGAAGTCATTGTAAAAATCAATCTGCCTTGCGAAGATCAGTGAATGTTAGGCTGTTCACCTCTGCAAGTCCAATCAAAAGTTACAGTGCTTTACAAATATAAAAGCATCCAGCTCTGTTATAAAAATAATAATAATAATAATAATAATAATAATAATAAAAAGACAATTTGGCTAAATTATTTTGTTTTCAATTATTATTAATATAAGAAAAATTTTTATTAAATCTATTTTTATTCTTTATCATTTACTTCATCTATTGGAGACTTTGCCAACAAGAAACTTGTCAAGGGAATTTGGAATACATTTTTACAGTATGCAACATCTGCACCAAGCTGCACTGCAAAAATTGTGTACTCAATCTAATCCATAAAATTACTTTTGTTGTTGTTGGTTGTTTTCGTTGTTTTTAAGGCAGGTGTTAGATCTGTCAGCTATCATTTCACATAGATTTAAATATGACTTCCCCCACAGCTATATTCCCCTATGATGAAGCAAATGGAACCAGACCCCATTTAAAAGATGGCACCACCTCAAATTGTTTGTGTATTTTTTTTCTTCACTTTAAGCCATTAAATAATTTTGCAAATAATTTAATGTGTCACATCCATAATATTTTTAATTCATTTAATTATGACCCTAAAGGTGAAGCCAACCTACATACTATATTTAGTTGTCTCAGCACATTAAACTGGGACAGGATAAAGTATATTTACCTTTATCTTTAAAGTAATTTTTTATAAGGTTTAATTTATGCCTTTGTCTTCTGACAAACTTTTCCAAAAACAAAATAATTGTAATATTTTAAATAATTATTCATTTATTAGTTATTTTTTATTATTACTGATTAGATTAGCCACATATAATATATATGTGTTATTATTATTGTATATTTTAAAACTGAGATAACTCTTGGCAAGCTGTCACAAGAGTGGGTCTGTTACCTCTGTTTTTATAGTAAGTGCTTTGACTGGTTTGATGAAATAAATGTTGGCTTTTGAACTGCTGTTGAATAAAACACTCATACCTGGCCTTCAATAAAAGAGCTCTTTTCAAAGAGATCACATTTGTAGAGGCCTTCTGCCACAGAGTTGTTATTTATTGTTAATAATATAATTGAGTACATTTTTTAGTCAACATGAACTATTGTCACATATGTATTTGAAAGATTACGAAAAAAATTTCATTGATTATTGAAAATATGCTCCACCTATGCATATTGCATTTGTACTGCATTTGTAACTGTTCTGTAATGAGTCAGTAACAGAAATGGGTAAATCAAAATTTCCTTGACACTCAACTATAAAACGAGATTACTAACAATTAAGTTAGTATTGATGAATAACTATAGGCTGTATAAATGAGAAACATTATATGAAGAACAAACAGTGAAACCATTCGTCAATTAAAAACAAGCCACAGATCACAAAGAAAACATACACTTTAATTTTTTTTTTTACAGCTTTAAGCACCATTTAGAAAAGAAAATAAAATCCAAATAAATAAAGAATATTCATAAACAGTAGTAGAGTAAAAGGTGACATGTGCTTTGCTGGACATCAGTAGCAATGTTTTTTATTAGACATTTATACTGTTTTGAGCTCAACGCTAATAGTGTTAGTGACTAGGAATGGTGCCTGGCACAAGACAAATCATTTACAAAAGCATGCAGGATAAATTATTCTCAACAGCATTGGGAGGTGAAGCGTCATGACATTACAATGCTACAGAATACCATTTGAGGCTAGAAAAACCTCTCAAATATAACAGGAAAAACTTCTAATTTAGAAAAACATTCTTGTCCCTGACATTTGAGACCACAGTATTTCTGCCCCTTTTAAAAATCATGATCTCACTGACACACAATCTTTATCAATTCAAATGTAATAGTCCATTTTGTACTTTAAGTGGACCTATAACAGAACTCCTTTTCTCCATTAGTTGGCTTTGCTGTTGTGTGTTTCTGAGGCTCTGGCAAAGGTTCGAGGGTTGATATGGGCGATGTAATCTTCCTGGAACCGAGAATTTGGTGTCCGTCGCCTTTTCCTTTCACTTTGTGTGGTGAAGAATGCATCTTCAAAACGCATACTGGAAGCCGTGGACTGCAAAGCACAAATGTATACAAACACATCAAAACCAATAAATTAATGCAGAAAACGAACAACAATCAAACATTTACCGACCACAGATACAAATAAAACAAACACAATCACAGCTCAACAAAATATGGAAATACAACATTTTTAGAATATTATATTAGGAATAGTTCACCCAAATATGAAAATTCTGTTATATTTTACTTACTCGCATGTTGTTCCAAACCTGTATGGCTTTCTTTCTTCTGTGGAACACAAAAGGAGAATCCAATCAAAATTTCCATTTGAATAATTTCCTTTATAGAGGAGTCACTATCCATAGCCATTGTATTGAAATAAAGCACTGGAACATTATTTGAAATTTCTCCTTTTGTGTTCTGTTAGAACAACACAAGGGTGAGCAAATGACAGAATTTTCATTTTGGGGGAACTATTCCTTTAAGTACAAGATTAGAACGAAGAGGACATTAAAGGGCCAGTTCACTAAAAAACTAAAATTCTATCATGCATTCAGCGAAATGTTAGGCAGAATGTTTTCCTCGCTCCCCATTTCAATGTATCTTTTTGTCCATACAATAAAATTAAATGGTGACTCAGACTAAAGGTCGATTTATACTTCTCCTTCAAACCTATGCCATAGTAAGCTACACATAAGCTTTAATTGGTGCACTTTGTAACCATCAAATAAAAAAAAATAAATAAATCACCTGATAAGAGTTGGATTTATTGCATTTATGCAAAGACATCCATTTAGTGTTCATCAAGCGAGGTATAGTTATTAATTCATTTGATTATTTCTTTTTCAGCACGGAATGTCAAAAGTGTGCCAAAATATTTATTTAGGCAACTCAAAGAGCAAGCATACAGCATTTTTCTCATTAATTTGCTCCCTACAACACAGGCAACATGCATAATAAAAAATATGTAGCCTATCTAAATTTCAACATGTAAGTGAATCGTGTAATTACAGAATGACGCAGAAGCCAACAGAGAAATATAAATTATAACCAATGCGTTGGCCAATACGTGGAGCCTACGCCGTAGGTTGAAAGCAGAAGTATATATCAGCCTTAACATTCTGCTTAACTCCTTTTGTTTTCCATATAAGAGAGAAAGTCATATCGTTTTGGAACAACATGACAATGACTAAATGAGACAGAATTGTCATTTTTGGGTAAACTATCTTTATTAGTTATAACTCACCAAACGACCTTTGACTTTTTTGGGCAGATCTTCATCCAGTGTGTAAATGTCCTCTCTCTTTGCCAAATTTTGAGATCCATCTTCAAATTCCACCTTGCACATACAAAACAAAGAACATACCATAGATGATTAGTAGAGTAGCAGTATCTGGAACCAGATTTCAGGTTGTCTTTAACAGACATTCATATCGGAGTCACTGAAAGAATATGGTTGTGAGAGTTTAAGTGTACCTGGTACATATATGAAGTGTTAGAGCCAAGGTACTTGGCTCCATAAAAAAGCCCATCAGGCCACTTCACCTGGACAGCCTCCCCCACCTCAGGAGGCCCAAGCTGGGCACAATCTCTGCTCTGCAATGGACATGAGAAGGAATTCCACTCAGAAAGCAGATTAATGCATGTGATGCATCAGAACGGATTAACATATACATCTAAAATGCAATGTGGTCGCATGTGTTTATAACCATTTCTGTATGAGGTTTCAGTGATGCAATCACAAAACGTTTTGGATGGCATTAACACCAGTACTTAGTGCTGTCCACTTATGATCGGATAACCCCTTACACATCTTAATAAAAGGTGTAAATTGGATCAGTGAGATATGGATAGCCATTCTTGCATTGTTTGTTTGGTTGTGTGCCTCAGTTAATTAAAAACATGCCACAAACTATTCAGAGAGACAACTTTTTCAAAGACATGATGAAACTAGCAGAAATAAAGTCACTCACTACAATGTCTTCAGGGAACGTATCATTGCTGAATGAGCCATCATCGAACATGACCTCGTAGAATGTCTGGGCCGTAACCTGGGTAATACGAGAGCTATAGTAACGAAGGTTCTTGTGTTTGGAGATCACGGTCTGGCCCACTGCCAACTCACTTCTGCTCACTTTAACTTTCTGAGGGGAGGAAAAAAAAATACTGTTAATGTTAATAGGTCAATGACATGACACTAATTTTCAGTGCCTTGATCTATTAATTTATTTAAAAATACATTATAAAAATGCAATACAAACAAACAATTATTTTAATGTCTTTTTCATTTAGTTATTTTTATGGGGTAAAGTTAAAAATTGTTCCAATCTCGCAACCAAGACAAAGGATAAGTAGTAAAGTAATTTTGTGTTACTTCAAAGTCAGTGTGTTATAACCAAAATGCAGAAAACCATTTTGTTACAATGTGATTGGTAAAATTGTAAAACATGGAGCGAGGACCCCTGTAAACTCTCACAGTATACAGATCTGAAAGGCAGGAGACACCCAATAAATCTTCAAAAGTCTCATAATAAAAAAAACTTCAATAGCTTGTTACAAAGGCTCCGTTTGTGTTATCTCCCTATATTTAGTTTTAGATCTTTCCACTAGATGGCAGAAAAATACAGTAGTAAAAATATATATTTTCTTAATCAGCATTCATCCCAATTTACAGATCTGAAATTGGGGGTGCCCCAATGTGTTTTGTGAGTCCACCCATAAACATCCAGTCTTTTTTGGGAAGCCCCGCTCTTCCCCTATGTTTTGTGGAATATCTTGGCCTCTGACTGGACTTCAAACGTGATGTTGGTGTCATTTGAAAGTTAAAAACCTAAAAACAATTGTATATAACATTTAATCATCAATAGTCAGGAACATATTCAAATGATGATTTGTTTAGTAGTACATTTTTTGCTGAACTGCATTTGAGACATAACAGTGGATTATATACCCAGACAAGCTGAGAGACTAGTAAAAATAGACAAATTTAGTAGAAAACAACTAGTTTGTGGCCATTTGGGGCTTACAGAAACAGTAATTGGATTTGACATAAGACTTTTTTTTTTTTTTTTATAAACTCCACATTTATGTATGTATGTGTGAATGCATTTATGCTGGTATGTTTTTATATGATCCAGGTCAAATTGACCCAGATGAACATTTTTTTTTTAAATTACATTGCCAGGTTCAGATCACCACTGTGGAGGATGTCATGAAGATATTTATAAACAAAAATAATTTTTACATTTAAAAGTATAATTTAAATCCTTTTTGAAAACATCTATTCAGTGTAAGAAACATATGATATTTTTTACTTGATTATTATTCTGCTTTTTTTATTTTTAGGGGTAATTTTAGAGTCATTTATAACACACAAGCAGAACGAAGAGTTTGTAAAACCAACCAAAAAAATGTATTGAATGCAAAAATGTACTCAAGAATGGTTTTACAGAGCTTTGCTCTGCTGTGATCGAGACAATTACCCTTAGTAATCATGAATGCAGAGTTTTATCAGTAGCTAGTGGAGCCAGAGTACCTTGACATATTTAACAAATACCAGAAGGTTATTACTGACCAAACCAAAAAGGACTTCCAAGAACATTTACAAGAACTTTAGGTTACTCACCCAACACCAGTTCTCTGATAACAGGAGTGAGGTACTGTATCTCACTATGGGAAAACACCTTGGGTGTGACCAATCCTGGAACATTTACATTTATGCATTTGGCAGACGGTTTTATCCAAAGCGACTTACAGTGCATCCACTTTAAAAGGTTTATACATAAAAAGTAATTACATTACATTATTCTTAGGCATAATATAATCTCTGGCAATCTTGAGCAATTTATTAATGTGGGATCACATTTCTCTCTGCATTTAAATATTTCCTTACAAAAAAAAGGAGTTAAAACTGTAGGCTACACAAACACTGTGACACGCCTTGTTTTTTTTATGTTTGAGGTAGTCACATAAAACTACTACACAGCCAAGTAACCTGAAAAGCAGAGTTACCAGCTATGAACAGGCTCGGCTCAAGAACAACCGCCATTTCAGTGGAAAAGGGCTAAGAGACACATTGCCCAATTTTTATATTCAGTGGAAGGGGTTTTGTTTTTTCTGCAAAAATTTTTAGATAAAGGAAGGGCCTTGTCTACCATCAAGGTTTATCTTGCTTCTATATCTGCTTGTTATGTGGGAAGTGACTCGAATACAATGGGTCAACACCCGCTTGTTTGCAGGTTTATGAGGAGCGCAAGGCGTTTATACAAGGTGTCCAAACCACTTGTTATTATTATTATTATTATTATTATTATTCCGCTCAAGTCTATGGCTGCCCATAGAACAGCTTGTGGGAAAGTTATTAAATTTGGCACATTTATGTTAATAATTTTTGAACTGTGAGTCCAAAAAAATTTAATTCTATTAATTTCTATGAATTAATTTTCTGAAAAACCTACTTTTTCAAACTTCGATTTGCACAAAAATTGGCCTGCATCATTTAGAGGCACTCATGACAAAATTATAATTCACAGAATTTCGATAAACCATACCGTTTTCTAATGGCTCTTCAACGAATTGGACAAAGAGTATGCCAAAATGGACGTGAGGGTGTCTCTCCATAACGCTTTAGTGTATTCATACCAAACTTATTATTTATATTATTTAAACTTATTAGCTTCTTTTGCTGCTCATGGTGCCGATACTTGGCTTTACCCCAGTATCGCTGCTTGCAGCTATATTTATTATTATTATTGTTATTATTGTCATTATTTTTTGCAGTTTTAGTTTCAGCATTCCATGTTTTCTGTAGTATTTATTAATTTTTCTGAAATAAAAATATTTCTATTTAGTTATATATTTTTATTTCAGTTTTAGTCATTTTAGGAACTGACTAATGTATGAAGTACTTTAGCTGACTGAGTTAAAAATAAATAAAACTTTATTTATTGCACAATTTAAGGGTTAGTTCACCCAAAAGTAAAAAATTTTCATAATTTATCCTCATGCCATCCCAGATGTGTATGACTTTTTTTTTTCTTCTGCTGAAAACAAATGAAGATTTTTAGAAGAACATATCAGATGTGTAGGTCCATACAATGTAAGTAAATGGTAAACAGAACTCCTAATGCTCCAAAAAGCAAATAAAGTCAGAATAAAGTTCATCCAGAAGACTCCAGTGGTTTAATCAATGTCTTCTGACACAATATAGTCGGGTTTTGGGTGAGAACAGACCAAAACTCCTTTTTCACTATACACTGTATCTTGAGATAGCATCTATTGGGATCATGATTACACTTCCAATCACACTTCCTATAACGTCATCTAGTGTTCCGAGCATGCATCAAGAACTAGAAAGTTTAATAGAGCTTGAAATCACGATTGTGCCTAGAGACTGCAATGACAAGTAGTATATTAAAAAGGTGTTATGTTTTGGTCTGTATTTACCCAAAGCCAACTGTATCACTTTAGAAGACATTAATTAAACAATTGGGGTCATACTTTGCTGACTTTATCTCTTTTTTGGAGCTTTTGGAGTTCTGGTCAGCATTCACTTACATTGTATCTACAGAGCCATGATATTCATCTAAAAACCTTTGTGTTTAGCAAAAGAAAGTCATACACATCTGGGATGACATGAGGAGAGTAAAGGATGAGAATTAAACTTTTTGGGTAAACTATACCTTAAGTTTTGGTGCTCCTGTTAAACTTACCTAAATAGTTAATTTCTTTAACAGAGATAATTATACAACTATACAAATTGCACCAAAATATTATTTATTTTACGCAGAAGCAATGCAACCTGCGCACTTTGATTCTGAGATAAATGTATTTCCAATTACTGCCAACTAAGGAACAAAAATAATATAAAAAATTATATAAATGTAAATTTAAAACAAACAGGGAGATTTTTTTTTTTTTTTTTTTAACAATAATGGTCCTCACCTCTACTTGTACTTTTAAGAATGTAGGTGCATTGCAAAGTCTTGTAGACATGCCCGTGTCTGTGAATAAATGAACTAATGCATCTTCTCATGTTTAATACTAATTTGAACTAGTGGCCCAGGCGTAATATCTTTCAAGACACGATGATAACGTTTGCTGTGTCTTTTGTTCAGTTTGTATAATGCTTTTCATCATTACCTCGTTACTGCTGTCTTTGCCACAGTTTAGGAATCCCTGGTAAACATCTCTGTGAGAGCACAGGTGCGACTTCAAATTAGTGAGGTTTTTACCCTTCACTTCAGTGCCACAGATAAATTGTGACACAACAATGTGTTTGCTTTTTAGAGTCACTATTCTATTAAAGTATTCCCACACAGTACTCCTTTGCTTTCTGCCATGAAACACATCTTGCATGTTTTGAAGACAGAGTAGGCGTGGTGCTGAACACCTCAACCTATTGTTGTAGGGCATGATCTGGCCATGTAAAATTCAGAGTTTATATTGCTTCTTCATATTCACATAATGTAATTTTGGATGGAATAATGAAATGAAAACTAAATATCGTTTTTGTGTGTTTTATATTTTAATGTAGTTGTCAAGGAAAGATTTTTTGCTTTCATCTAATTTCTTTTTTTTTAATCTAAAATTCATATTTTACTTTATTTTATGTAATGAAAATGTTTTTATTAGTTTTCAGTTTTGTTACGACAATAACCCTGCACCACACTTCCCTCCTTGCAGTTGCACGGAGAAGATATATGTGAAGAATGAAGTAGGCAACTATGACAGTGGTTTTTACTAGGGAGTTGGGACTCCCTCATCACTGCTGTGAATGGTCTGTCAATTGACAGACGTGGTGTTATTGGTGCATCAACTCACTTGTTAAAGACTCTTGGTGCTAATGAAAGTCCGAAAGGCACCATCAAATATTAATAAGCTACTCCCTGATGGGAGCTTAATAGGCAAATCTCAGGAAATTTCTGTGTGAAGGTTAGATGCTTATGTTAAAGTATGCGTCCTTCAGATCGACAAACGTTAACCAGTTTCTAAGACAAATAAATTCAGAGTGTTTTGAGCGTGAGCATTTTGAACTTGTACCTTCTGAGGTGTTTGTTAAGGTTCCGCAAATCCAGAATGGGACTTTACATTGGCTATATCCTCCTCCAAAATCCAAGCTGACTCCCCCTCCGCTGTTGACATTAACACACTGTTGAACAGAGGTGGTTTAACCATGAATTGCAGCCAATAACCCTGTTTTATCGTAGACAAAACCCAGGGGTGATTTGCGCATGTGCGGCAACTTTCTGTGTGAACAGAGGGGGGGCCACTGAAGCTTTCACTCAATGATGGTGCTGTGGCAACATCTAGCGGTGGAGCTATGGATTCCAGCTCTGAGTTTTCACACATTGTTGTGCCCTCGGCCCTGGGTTTTAGGATGCACTGAGGCATCAGGAAATGTCTTCTCCCTCTCAGACAGGCCAGACAGACCGAGCCAAATAGCCCGTTCACCCACAACAGCGAGACCTTTGCTGCGGTCGCAGCTCTGGACGACTTCTCTTGGCGTACGTAGGTTGAGATCCGCAAAACACAGGTCTCTTCCCACAATGCTGCAACGGTAACCTCACATCAATTTGTTGGCCCATCTACTCCATAAACTCAGTCTGATAAGCTGTGAGGTGGCATTAAGAGCCTTTGCGGCTAGGGCTGAAGATCGGTAGACCTTCTGTTAAATGGAGGCCAACAATCTCACCGTCCATCCCAGCAATGAAGGGGGAGCAGACGAAAAGGCTGCCCGAAGATCGCAAGTTGATTCACCACCGACGCTTCGACTGGAGGGGGGCTGGACATCCACAGCTCCTCCATCTCGTGCACATCCAGTCTAAAGAAACCTTTAACAGGAACTGTCTGTCCCAAAAACAACACTTAACAGCGCAGGCTGGAACGGAAGGAATTGTTTGACCAGGGCAGCAAGTGACGGCAGCCTTTGTCATCATACAGATCCCTCTCTGTAACCTGGCCAACCTGCTGTGGCAGTCAGTCAATGGACAGCTTGGCCGCCACCCTGCTACAGATCTCAATATGGTCCAGATCTCAATATGGTCCAGCTCTCCCTGGCTGGCCATCCAGTAAGGAGGACAGCGGTGAGAAAGGCATAATCTTCCTCCTTGCCATTGTCCTCTAAAAGAAGATCATCATGCTCATCCACTTCCCTGTTCCCCGTTAAAGGGGCTGGGTCAAACAAGGTAGGAAGATTGGGAGAGACTTTGTCCATAAGTTCACCCCAGCTTCGCTGTCCCTGCACCTGGGGAGGGGGTCTTTCTCTGCAAGTAGCAGAGTAAAACAGGGATCTCAATATTCGAAGCTGTGACCCACATCCTCCTTTCCAAGACTCTCCATACGAAACAGGAACAATGCGGACAACACTCGGAATCATCGAGTGCAGCACGTGCATGCCTGACCCCCAGACAGGCGATACATAGCAGGTGCTAATTATTAGACGAGATCATAGATCCACAAGCCCATGGATGGGAGAGATCCTTTAACCTACGCTCTGCCGGTCTGTGAGCTCTCAGTTGCCATGACAGAACCCGAACTCAACAACAAAGAAGCAGTTCGCCGAAAAGCGCCACTTGATTCTGTGTCAATACCCATAATGTGACGAGCAGCCGATCTGCCACACCACCACAATGTGCCAGAGAGGTAGAAATTATATCAGCTCAAAACTCAAAACGCGCTGGTTAATGACACCCAAATAAACACAATATAAATACAGCTGAAAGTATATTTTTACTTTGACAGTAAATATACTTGCAAAAAGAACAGCCGTGTTCTGCGACGTACCTGAATGGCTCGTCGGATGATCGGTTTAACGACCACTACTTGTGAGGCCTGCTGGGGATAGTTTCCAATGATCTTCAAGAGGAAAAGAACGAGAATGATGTAGGCACCTATGACAGTGGTTTACTTTAGGGAGATGGGACTCCCTCATCACTGCTGTGATTGGTCTGACAGACGTGGTGTTATTAGTGCTTCCACGCTTTGGCCACACCCGAGGTGTTTACCCATAGTGAGATACTGAACAAATGTTAGAATGAGAACTCTTTTCTTTAGTTTTGTAAGAGACTAAGCCCATGTCTAAAAGATAAGACAACTGATCGAGAATTATAAATCCGAACAACGAGCCAAGTCAAACTGTCAAGAGACATAGCAATGGAACCTTTTCACAGACTTCGATGACACAATTCCACTTATCAGAGTGAATTCAAGCAATCCTTTTTATATTTAAAATGTTTTAATTATTTACACTAAATTTATATTGTACTTTGTTTTATATTACGCTAAATTATTACTATATTACGGTTAAATTTACCACTGCTGTGATAAGGTTTCTAATACAGCTGCTAAGGGAGTGACAGTAAATTTGGCATCTTTCTCTCTTCTGTCGCAATCCACCGCACTCTTTTATTTATTTTTTCTCTTTGTGTAAAGTCGTTGAAATGTAACAGTTTTTTTATGGTGAAGCAAACGATTAAAAAATAATATTTGCCGTGGTCTCCCATTCACCACCTTAAAAGTTTACCCTGCAACAGTTTACTTCTACATTGAAACCCGGAAAAGTGAAAAGGGTCTGTAAAGAATCTGTAACAAACTTAATTTATTTGATAGTTTTATCCAATCATTATGTCTGTATAAGTGGTCCTCATATTGGTCTGGAAGTACAGCAGCAGTGAGTATACTCACAGCACTGGAGCTCCGTGATTGGTGTCTGTGACAGGTGATAAAAACCACATACGGCCAATCATCAGGCTCCATGGGCACTCCAGCAGCGTGAGCACAGGTGACATGGAAAGAGGTGGGGCAACGGCCACATGAGCACTGTATACACGCTCCAGACAACTTTTTTATCCTGTTACGGCAATATATACACTTCTACAGACAGAGAGAGAAAGTATAGAGAGTACACATAAAAGAAGGTCAAGACTTCAAACTGTCTAAAATTGAAATGAGAAGAGAACAGTTCTTTGACCTTTTTTGTACTAAAATGGTGCTCCAAGAGACATTAACATGCTCAACTTTGAAGGGCTTTGCAAAAATTTCAATTTGGTTTGCAATTTTGCAAACATAGCTACCTACACTATGCAGCAAAAAGAATGGGGACGCTCCCTATTCTTCTTACAGGGTTTGGCTATTTCAGCTATACTCATTACTAACAGGTGCATAAAATCAAGCATACACCCATGCAATCTTCGTTCAGTAGAATGTGGCTCATTTTTGGACATTTTGCATACTGTTATTCAACATAACCATGCGCTACACGAACGTCTTTTGCAGTTGCGGCACTCCCATCTATTTCTTTCAACGTTTCACGCTATTTAAAATGTGTTTACATGTGCACCTCCCATGTTGCCGATTGACCTCTGGCTGGGGGTGTTGCTGGACACGGCAAATGGGGCTCCAGAGGGAGTCGGGGGGCTTTACATTAATGGGGTCCTGCATGTTGTCTGTGTCTATGAATGTGAATATGTGTGCATGTGTGTGTGTTTATTGCTCACCAGTTTATATCTCTGTACAGGTATGCCACTGATGTCAATAGGAGCTCTCTTCACCACATCAATGAACTTCACCTCAGGAAGACCCACAGCACACATCACATGGGCCCATCTACAGCACGTATAATTCATGAGCTGCTTAAACTACATCTAAGAACACTGGCCTTAATATGTCTATTTAAATAGTGGAGAATTGTTGTAAAAATGTATGCCCAATCTTATGCTGTTTTGTATAAACAGTAATTCAACATTTACAACACTATTATAAAGGGATAGTTCAGCCCAAAATTCTGTCATCATTGACTCACCCAAAAATGTTTCCTTCCGTGGAACACAAAAGGAATTGTTAGGCAGATAACAAGTCTAATAATAAGCTAATTATCCTCAGTCAACATTCACTTTTATTGTATGAAAAAATGCAATATAAAATGTAATCGTGACTGAGGCTAACATTCAACCTAACATCTCCTTTTGTGTTCCATGGAAGAAAGAAAGTAATTTGGGTTGGAACAACATGAGATTCAGTTAATGTTGACAAAACTTTCATTTTTGGTTGAGCTATTCGTTAAAGGCACTAAATGGGGTATATTACCTATCATCTGAGGTTTTTTTCAATGCACCTCCCCTCAGGTTACACAAACAGCATTCCTATTAGAACACACACAAACAGAGACAAACATAGTAAACCAGCAACCAAAAAACAGCCACACGTTTCATTTTTAGGTTAAAAAAGTTTTTGTAAAAAAAGAAATGGGTGACAGTGATAAAGTAAACTTTGAATGATTACATACAGCTGCCAAGTCTCTGCTTAAACATCGGTCACATGTCCATGGTGGGCCAAAATCATGAGCAGCAACACCGTAGCAACCTGTGGACCAACCAAGCGCTTACATTATCTCCATTGTGCTCATGAAAGCTAGTGTTTATGGATGCAAATGAAAACTAAAGCTAATGAAATATGAGTAGTCGCTTTTAACTTCAATACCGTGAATTGTTTTAGGTTCTGGGTGGTTGCTTACTGGCCCAATTCAAAAGAGCCCACTCTGAAGTCTATAGCTGCTCTATAGCAAGAGCTTGTGTTTTTTCCCCTTTATACACTCACCTAAAGGATTATTAGGAACACCTGTTCAATTTCTCATTAATGCAATTATCTAATCAACCAATCACATGGCAGTTGCTTCAATGCATTTAGGGGGTGGTCCTGGTCAAGACAATCTCCTGAACTCCAAACTGAATGTCAGAATGGGAAAGAAAGGTGATTTAAGCAATTTTGAGTGTGGCATGGTTGTTGGTGCCAGACGGGCCGGTCTGAGTATTTCACAATCTGCTCAGTTACTGGGATTTTCACGCACAACCATTTCTAGGGTTTACAAAGAATGGTGTGAAAAGGGAAAAACATCCAGTATGCGGCAGTCCTGTGGGCGAAAATGCCTTGTTGATGCTAGAGGTCAGAGGAGAATGGGCCGACTGATTCAAGCTGATAGAAGAGCAACTTTGACTGAAATAACCACTCGTTACAACCGAGGTATGCAGCAAAGCATTTGTGAAGCCACAACACGCACAACCTTGAGGTGGATGGGCTACAACAGCAGAAGACCCCACCGGGTACCACTCATCTCCACTACAAATAGGAAAAAGAGGCTACAATTTGCAAGAGCTCACCAAAATTGGACAGTTGAAGACTGGAAAAATGTTGCCTGGTCTGATGAGTCTCGATTTCTGTTGAGACATTCAGATGGTAGAGTCAGAATATGGCGTAAACAGAATGAGAACATGGATCCATCATGCCTTGTTACCACTGTGAAGGCTGGTGGTGGTGGTGTAACGGTGTGGGGGATGTTTTCTTGGCACACTTTAGGCCCCTTAGTGCCAATTGGGCATCGTTTAAATGCCACGGCCTACCTGAGCATTGTTTCTGACCATGTCCATCCCTTTATGGCCACCATGTACCCATCCTCTGATGGCTACTTCCAGCAGGATAATGCACCATGTTACAAAGCTCGAATCATTTCAAATTGGTTTCTTGAACATGACAATGAGTTCACTGTACTAAAATGGCCCCCACAGTCACCAGATCTCAACCCAATAGAGCATCTTTGGGATGTGGTGGAACGGGAGCTTCGTGCCCTGGATGTGCATCCCACAAATCTCCATCAACTGCAAGATGCTATCCTATCAATATGGGCCAACATTTCTGCACCTTGTTGAATCAATGCCACGTAGAATTAAGGCAGTTCTGAAGGCGAAAGGGGGTCAAACACAGTATTAGTATGGTGTTCCTAATAATCCTTTAGGTGAGTGTATTTAGTGTATTGTGATTCAAAACGTTGAAATAATGTGATCTTTTATTCACTTGTTTCTCAATTTCTACAGCCTCATTGTAAGCAATTGTGCACATGCGTTTATGTTGCCATTTTGATCATTTGTGTATCGAGATTGCTGCTCAATTTTCCCGGTAACCAACTGTGACTCGAGCAGCACCGTGGAAGGGGTGTGTGTTTGGCCCGTGTGTCCACTGCAAACTCGCATTCAGGTCACAATAAGCAAGTATGTCACAACTTCCGTTTAAAACCGACTTTAAGGTATCATTCATGTCCGTAGCACGAATGGTGCAGGAAAATGTATGTGCTGCAGATTGCAAGCAATAGTAGATAAAGTGATGCTTGCCTTAAAAAGCACTATTTACTAAATATAACATTTTTCTAAATCAAGTATAACCAAAGCCTGTAGCAATGGAGCACCGATCTTGAGATCTATGCTGCATCCGAATAGCCATATTTCCCTACTACATAGTATGCCAAAAACTGTATGCTAATGGAGTAGTATGTCAGAGTCCACAGTATTCTTGAAGAAGTAAACGAGAAATAACCATATGACCTACTATTTCCAGAAGTGCTGATCGACTTGACACTTAGAGAGCTGAGGCGACATGATGTTCAAAATACTGGGTATAAAGGAACAGCGATGAATCGTGAGTCAGACGGCTCTTCTAAACTGTAAGTGTTATATATACCAAGATAATTGTTCCTTGTGCTTAAATGGTGCTTATTTAACAAAACCAGAGCAGATAGTTTTCACAGTTTTTTACATCATATATTCAGGTCACGAGACAATGCCCATATCCCCGTGCATGCATACCTAAAATAACGTACTCTTTTACTGGCCTAGAAGTTCATCCTTCATCAAATACAGTACACACTCTGTGTGGCTAATTCTCACATAAACTTTTTTAGAATTATCAAACAAAATGGAAGAAAAAAAAAACTTCTAGGTACAGTATCTGCAGAAGCCTATTACTGGTACAAGTTTCATGGAATTTTTTTTTTAACAAACACATTATATAATAATTTAAAGTGCAGCTGAACACCACAAACATACATTTTGTGTATGCATTAATATTATTGTTAGTGTAAGTTAGTGTGTTGTTAAGAGATAGTGTATTTTCGAGTGATCTCATAAACATACTGGCATGAACTTGAACACAGCAATTGTTGCAGGCCACAAGTGGACTGGATCCATCCTCCTCCAGGAGTGTATTCAAAGGACATGTACCCTCCTCATACGCAAAACAGATTTCAGGGATCAGGGGTCGTGATCTCAAGCCCACTTCCCGTAAACATGATTCCTGTGACTCTGAAGCAGCACTCATGAAGTCTTCATGCCTTCTCTCCTCTGAATTCTCAGGCTGACAGAGAACAAAACAAAACCTTGAAATAAATGCATTTATCAAGATATATAATGCATATACAGTACACAAGATTAGTACCTATTGTTGTGCAATCTCAATCAACACGTTACCTGATAATACGGCATGAAGAGGGTGCAGACAGCACAGTGTGGAGCAGTTTTAGCTGCAGTTATGTTATACTCTCTTTCATGCTGGAGATGCACTTTCCTGTGCTGCCACAAATGCACTAAAGGCTTTGCCCATTCCTCAGTCTCTGGCTCCTCTTCTTCAGCTATGCCCTCCTCTATGGTCTCTGAGACACACACAAACACATGAACATTTACTCACATTACCTTCTATTAAAATGAGAAGTAAAAATATTTTCAAGAACCACTGCACTGCTACAGTATATATAGTACAATAAATTGTATAGTTGAGCAAGTGAACTTGCAGCCTGAACTGAATGTGCTGAGAAAGACTGAGTCCCATGAATTAATAGACAAAGGCAATAAACAAGACAACCACAAAATTCTATTGTGATGACCTCGCCAGTTGCATTCAAACTTATACAGTAGCACGATCACATAATGTGTCCATAATGTAAATCCACACCATTCTTCAATCAATGTCCATATTCTTGCATATCCTTAATTCCAAAACTAAATTAAATAATGTTCATTCCTTGCTATTCTCTTCTGCTTGCTATTAACAACACGCTGCACTTTTTAGTCAAATCATTTGTTTTTATGTCCTCAACAACAGCAGAAGAAGCTGATGGATGAATTGATAAAAAATGGTAACACTCTACAATAATGTTAGTAATTAGTTAATGTAGTAGTTAGTTAATCCTCAATGCACTAACAATGAACAATTGTATTAGTATTAATTAACATTAAACAAAGATGTATACATGCTGTTAAAAATATATTACCTAATATAATAACTAATGCATTAATTAATGTTAACGAATGGAACCTTATGTTAATGAGTTACCAAAAAATGTAGATGAGTTATTAATATGAGCCTGTTTCTGATGCTTTCATTATATATATTATATATTGATTTAGCCACATTTTAAAATATAATCTCTACACCTCACTCCAAAAATGTGCTTGACATATAACATACAATTATTAATTCCAGCCTGTCATCTCATAGGTCTCAAAAATTAATTATGTAAACATGCAGGGCTATAAATATAAATTAATATGTATTTCATTTAGAAATAAATTAATTCTGTCACAGATTCATATTTGCACCTCTAAAAATCTAAATCAAGTAAGTGCACTAGCGCAAAAACATTCCTACACATGCTTGTGTACGTACATATAAGAACATTTTCTGCCTTTATAAATCCAGATTTATTCCTCTATTTTGAAGTATAATCAAATCTGATTGTACGTATGTTATATAAATAAAGCCCCAGAACTGATAGATTTCTTAAGATTCCCATCCCTAATCCCCAAATGTGCAATTTGCTCATAATTTGGTTGCATAGAAAACAAAAATGGTTAAACATTAACCGTCATCACTGGTAGCCTGCTGCTTTACTGCACTGGGAACTGCTCTTGCGGTGGGCTTTCTTAGGGGGTGACGCCAACTTTTGGTGGTCTTCTTACAAGTTTGCATTTGATACTGTGAGGAGAGAGAGATAGAAGAGAAGTCAGTGAGAGAGAAAGCATACAAACATGAAATACTGTTGTTCCCTTTATTGTGCATCTGTGTATATGCATATGTACATTTATTGATGCTTTAGCAATGGGAAGCTTTGTTTATTGTGCCAATAGAACTTTTTCAATCATGAAAGAATAAAAGTATATAAAGGAACAGATTAAAAAGTGTAAATTGTGATGGAAATTAAGGTGTGAACACTTAAAATACTTCATAGTGAAATCCAGTTAATATAACAGTGTGTCCTAACCAGGTGCGATGTGACAAGTTGCCAGTGAAGCTATTGGTCATTTCACACTAAAAGAGAAAATGCTAACAAAACCAGTCAAATCAGAAGATATTTATTCTTGAATATACAACTTTGCATACAGCAGTTTTCATCAGAGAGATTTAAATCTAGTTGGGGCTTTCCATAGCGATATATATATATATATATATATATATATATATATATATATATATATATATATATATATATATATATATATATATATATATATATATACACCAAAGATCAACTAAATTTATTTTCACTTGTCTTATCATTTGTCACAGTCACTGCTGGCTAGGACGAAAGCTCTGCTCAATGGACCCTTTTCCATTTAAAAGTTTTTAGAAGTAAACTACAGCATGGTAAACTGCTATAGTTGTAAATGGGAGACCAGCGCAAATATGATTTTTAATTTACATTTATGCATTTGGCAGATGCTTTTTTCAAATTGAATTACAGTGCATTCAAGGTATACATTGTATCAGGTTGTTTGTTCCCTGGGAAACAAACCCATGATCTTGGTGTTGTTAGTGCCATGCTCTACCAGTTGAGCTACTTCTCCATTCTCATTTGCTCAACAGTAAAAAAAAAAAAAAAAATATATATATATATATATATATATATATATATATATATATATATATATATATATATATATATATATATATATATATATATATATATATTATTTCGATGACTTTTCAAAAGAGGGAAAAAAAAAATAGAGAGAGGAACTTCGACAGTCAGAAAAGAGAAAGATGTACTTGATGTACACTACCAGCTCAGCAGCTGTATTTAAAACCCCATAGCAGTGGTAACAATTTTTTTTGTAATTAATAGCAAGGTAATTGTGGCAGGGCGGAGGGCAGGGCAAGGTAATTGTGGCAGGGCGAAGGGCGGGGCCAGGTTGTGACGATACACACCTGGTCCCCGTATCAGGCTAATCAAGCCTCCGAGAGGGATAAAGGCTGATGGCAGACGGTGGCGCGACGAGAGAGAGATCATTTACGGACATGTCCTTCATATGTGTGTTTGTGTCTTTTAAGTTTATCATTAAAATATTATTTATATTGACAAGCTGGTTCTCGCCACCTCCTTGCCCTTGAACTATGTTACATTAATATAATATATAGTATAATGTTATAAGTCTACACTTGCTGCTAGATAAGGTGGAAACGTGTCATAAGACTATGAAAAGGGTCCATGTGGAAAAGATGATTTATTGTTTGTTTTATTTCTGCAGGCCTTGTAAAGAAACAATGCAGTTTATGGGCGTCACATGGTAACAAGTTTAAACGCATTCAAAATATATAGGATATTAAAATGAATAAATGTCTATTTTTCCAACCTGTTGTATTTATTGTGTTTATCACCACTTATTTATTTTAGATACAGATCTTATGTATTTACATATGGAAAATATACCATTTATCTAATTTACTTTTATTACATATGATATATTAATGGGGATTTAATAGTAAACAAGGTTTGAACATCAATGTATCAAGATCAAACTAAAATTCACTGCTTTAATATGTCTGTGTACAAATTTGAAATTTATGCGACTATGCATTATGGAGAGCTTACGACCTACTGGCTATGTCTTGCCTTAAGAACAGGTGGTGCAACCAAATGAATCGCTGACTTATTTACAAACTAACTCGTAGTTGTTAACCCCTTAGTGTGAACTTTACGTCCCAACTTACGTGAGACCTTACGCACAGCTGGTGCAACACTAGCCAGGACTTACTGAGCAGACTTCCCCTGGCTCCAGACCTGGTTCCACAAATTCAGGGTCACTCATGGCATTCTCCTCACTGGATTCACTACTGGTGTCAGCACCTTTCTCTCCAGATTCACAGGAATCAGAATCACTCACTGACCCATCATTTTCTGACTTTGTACCTTCAAAATAATCTTGACCTTTGATCTCATTCTCCTGTGGTTGCTGAGAGCTAGTCTGCTTATCAAGCTCACAAGCTTCAGTTGCTTCCACCTTCAGCTGTTTCAGATCTTGTGCCATCTCTAACTCTGAGCATTGCAGGGAGCTGGTTTCCAGGTTGCCCCATGTCTGTGCGCAGTTTAGAGAATCTGGAAACTTGTCTTGTTGGCAGCTTGAATCGGACCACAGGGTGTAGGGCATTGTGTCATGGGCATAGTCTGTGATATTGCTCTCACCTTTGGTAAGACCCACTACCAGCTCAGGCTGTAAGCTCTCAATCAGCACTGCAGGATTCTGGGAGCTGAGGTTTTTCCAAATGGTGGAAGTAAATGGTGTAGAATTTGAGGAGGAGCTCTGGGACGCAGTGAGAGAGCAGGACTGCTTTTCAAGACATAGAGAAATATGCTTATTCTCTCGGTCTGATGAAACAGAGGGAGGACATGAGTTATCAATCATTGCAGAGTCGTGAGCATATAGAAAATCCATCTCTGCTACTGTAGAGAGCTGTAAAAGACTGTTAGTAGTGATTTTAAATTGTGCAGTGGACACTGGAGTGTGTGTGTCCACAGTGTTCTGTTCTGCAGATGGGAGTGTGTGTTCATGTCCTTCTTGTTTGTACTTCTTCTCTGGTGGTTCCCATTGTGTGACCAAGGAAGGAGATACTGGCTTTGCTGTACACACGTTTGGGTTTAAATTCTGTACAACTTCTTGGGGTAAAGTGAATCGCCAACTTGGACAGGTGATTTCAGAAGTTGTCTCCATGTCATCTGTTATAAAAGGTGAGTGTGATTTTTCCAGATGAAAATCAGGTGTCACACTAGTGTTCTGACTGTCAGGTCGGACAGCGAGAGTCAGTGAGGGCATTTCAGGTGCAAGACAATGAGGATTCACTCTCTCCTCTTCAGTGAGCTCAGGTGTCAGAAGAGGCATTTCGGAAAATTGAATAGTCTGTTGCATTTCTGAGGTTGTTTTGTGTTCTGTGTCTTCAAAATGTCGATAGATTGAGCTTTGCTCTTTGTAAAGTGCTGATGTGCAACAGTCAATACCGCTTTCAATCAAGATATCGGTGGCTGTTTGATCGGTTTTAATTTTAGCTTGTTGGAAATCACTTTCTGAAAATAAAACTTCACCACTGGAGGTCACAGAAATAGAAGGTACACTTGTTTCTGAGGCAGATTCACAGTTTAGTATTAATGTTTGATTTGAACATTCAGAAGTGTTTTGTGAGTCGAGAGTCTTATCCATAGTGATGTCTCTATCTGAGGATGTTTCAGGCCCAGGCTGTGCATTGGAGCTTGTATTTGTGGATACCTGACCTTTTTCTAAAGTTAAAGATGCCTGGGAGTTCGTGTGACCAGGATAAGGGTCACTTTGGCTGGATGTTGTGGTCAGTGGAGGGGTTACGGGTCGCTCAGGAGAAGATTCTTTAAGTTTTCTGGTGGAGTGTGCCAACAAATCACTCTCCACTCTTGTTACCTTAACGACACACATTTGTCGACATGGACCAGTGAGCCCTAAATAAAGACAAACATTTGAAATAAAATATTCAGATTAGCTACTTATTGTTAAGTATATGGCCAAAACTTTGAAAATGGCACTGTCAAATTGTGAAAATGAAAGAGAAGATACTAGCCTTTTATTTCACTTGAGTACTGCAATTCTTTCTGGGGTTTCTCTGGGTCCTCCTTGTCTCTTGATGTTAAAGCTGCCCCTCTACTCCTTCGACCAACCCCTTTCATTGGCATAGTGTCCACTGTTTTCAATCGTTTGGAGCATGTGCGTGGGTAATGGAGACTGTTGATAGGAGAACAAAAGAAATAAAGACGTATAACTCACTGTCCCAGACTGACTGACAAATCACCATGAAAGAATAGAACATGTCAAGCAAACAGATGCATTTATTTGAGCTTCTTAGTAAAGGGTGTTTTTTTTCTTTGCAAATTAAAAACATTATGGTTCAAGACAATGGCTAATAGACACTGATTATGTTAGCTAAGAGACTGATGTTTTTCCCAATAATGATGCTGACAGAGGAAGCATTTGGCTATTTGACTTCATGTGGCTCTCTGTGTTACTGACAATAAATAAAAATTTCTTTACTATATATTTTGTAGCATTTTGTAGTATTATGCATAGGTACGCAAATGCAGAGGTGATTGCTTCTTTTGTTGTAATCGTGCTGTCCCACTGAACACATGTAACATGCCTTCATGCATTACTGAAGCAGTCACAATCCTCAGTACACAGGGGGGCAATAGAATTACCCTCAAATGTCTGTGCTATCTGCTCTATTTAAAAGAAATGGAGATAGAGTTGTATGTTTATAACATTTCTACAAGCAAGATTCTCTTCAAACTGTTGTGCTGCCAAGTCTGTGGTTGATCTGAAAGAGAAAACTGACTGTTGAAGACAATTTATGCTAATGCATACTATGGCAGCCCTTGCTGCAACACTGAGAACTTGCAATACTTGTAATCTTTCACTGTGAAATGTTCACTGTGAAATGTTCTTATACATTGCAATGCAATGACAAAATCAAGTTGGCAAAGCTAGAAGCGTTTACATTCATATGTTGGCATAAATATGCTTTATGCCTTATACATAAAGATTGGTTTGGTCAACTCTTTCATACCTTTGGGTAGTGGGCGTTTTCCAACGACGCCTCTGAAGCCAGTTCTGCAGCTCAGGAGTGGTGCTGGGCGTGGCCAGGGTGTGATCCAATGGACATGTATCTTTGCCTTGTGTCCACGCTTGGTAGCGGTCTGGCTGGAATCGCCTGACAAATGGATCCATGGAGATCTTCACCATGTCCTTACTGCATGTGCACTGCAAGCAAAGAAGACAAATTTAAATAAATTAACTTATATAAAAAAAAAAAAAAAAAAAGTAATAGGGCTGTCAATCTAATTAATCGCCTATATCAATATTTGCAGAGAAAGGCCCCCAAATAATTAAATATAGAAGGTGCTTATTCATGCAATTATCTAATCAGCCAATCATGTGACAGCAGTGCATTGCATAAAATCAAGCAGACAGGGGTCCAGAGTTTCAGTTAATGTTCACATCAACCAGAAGAATGGGGAAAAATTTGATCTCCGTGATTTCAACCGTGGCATGACTTTTTGTATCAGACGGCCTGGTTTGAATATTTCAGTAACTGATGGTCTTCTGGAATTTTCACACACACAAGTCTCTAGAGTTTGCTCATAATGGTGCCAAATACAAAAAAAATCAAAAAAATCAAATGAGCTGCAGACAGAAACACCTTGTTTCTTCTCTAATGAGAGAGGTCAATGGAGAATGGATCAAGCTGACAGAAAGGCTACGGTAACTCAGGTAACCACGCTGTACAAAGGTAGGTAGCAGAATAGCATCTCAGAATGCACAACAAGGCAAACCTTGAGGCGGATGGGCTACAAAAGCAGAAGATAATGTCGGGCACTTTATTAGGACCAGAGTGTAAGAGTGTAATTAATATATATTACAATATTGTGGCAGGAAAGTATGGCATTAATTAGTCAATACAAAATGTGGCTTGTCTGTTGTCAGTACATACGTGGGGTTTGTTGCCTGTACAGCTGTGTGCTACCTGTAAAGTAGTGATGTTTAGTTTGTGAACGAATCTGTATTTTTTAACTAATCTTTTAAGTAATCATTCTCATCCACCTCCATACACGACTCATATTTCTCTTTCACTGATGCCATTTGAGACTGAATGAGACGAGACTACTCCTTCATGAACGAACCGAATGCACTGGTGTACTGGTACACCACACAGTTAAAATTACATGAATTATAAATGGAAATGCTGTGCTTTGGTGCACAGTGTAAGATATTTGTCTTGGTAAAAGTGAAGCCCAGCATTTGACAAAATATAGGAAAAATAAGACCTGCTTTCTTGTCATTTGATAAAAACAGGTATGGTTTTAAATCTTTTTTAAGTGTCTTCATTCATTTGTAGACATTCAAATACCATGTATGTTGCTTTGTCCTGCTTTTAAAGATGGCTGTGAAGAACATATCATTGTTTTGACAAACTTAACGAATACATCTTTCACTGAACTAATCAGTCATTTGAACTAATCGAAACGAGACATCTTGTTCATGAATGAACTGAATGTAACCGATAAACTCCTTCACAAACTAAATGAATAAATCAGGCATCTTTTTCATGAAAGAGGATCTGCTGATTAGCTTAAAGAGCAGATGCAAGTCTTTGATCAGTTCGGCAATCTCGTTCAACGAGAAAAGGGGCTGGATTAATTATGAATAAAAGAAAGTGATGACCACATTACAACAACATACGGACATTACTAAAATACATCCATTTTTATGGCTAATATTGTTGTCCTTTTTTGTATAGCTTGATAAAAACTCATCCACAATATGATAGATATGCATTGTTGTCATTTGTGGGGAAACGCTTATGATGCTTAAACACTATGCAGTGCTGAAATCTCTTGTCTAGAATTGTAGACATGGAAATTTTAAAGGATAATCAAACCTAATGGATAATCAAATCTAATGGTCTTGCAGAACTATCAAAAAAACTAATAATTTTTTTTAATCTTTTTAGAGAATGGATTAAAAAGACTCGAGTCACTAAGATGAATCAAAATACTCCTGTATTTGCACTTACTGCCAAAGGTACTTCAAGCTTGAATTACTTTGATGGTTTTACTTTTCCTAATTATGGTCCACGGGCATGCTTAAAGAAAATAGATATAATTTGTTTTTATAGTATTAAAGGGATAATTCACCCAAAATTGAAAATTCAGTCATTGTTTATTCACCTGTTTTGTTATCCCATATGACTTTCTTTCATTTTCTCAACACAAAAGGAGAAATTGTGAAAAAAATTGTGCTCAGCGATGTCATACAATGGAAGTTTATGGTGACCACCTCTTTGAACTTCAAAAGTATGCAAAAGTATAATTCATAAGTCTAATAAATTATTGTATGCACCTCATGCCTTGTTCTGAAGGCACATGATAAGGTTTGGTGAGAAAATGAATATAAAAAAATAACTTGACAAACTGAAATCTAATTTATTATTAAGTTAAACTCTTGACCAACCATTGATCTCCTGTGCATACTCTGCTGTGCACGAGTCTGCACAAGCTTTACAGCTACTTGCACAAATTTACGTGGCTGCACCTGCTTCAAGTGAGCTTTGTGTCGATTAGGTTAAAAAAAAAAAACTCGACTTTATTTTTTATTTATTTTAACTAAAAGTTCAAATGAAACTGGATAAAAATAAGTGCAATTAAATTGTGTGTTGTTGATATTTGAATGATGGCTTTACAACAGTTTACAACATCTTTCTGGCAAAGAACCTGCTGCATCTGTGCATTTTCTACCCGTCGGGTATTTCGTTGTCCAGGAAAATACATCATGTGTGAATAAATTAGTTTTGTTCAATTCTATCTATCTCGAAATATCCAATATCATCGGCAACCCCGAGCTGAGGGATCATTGAATATCGATCCCTGAGACCATCATCTGTCAGCACAACCCTAATGTGCCTTTCTCTCTATAAATTATTAAAATGTTTAGACAGTCTCTTGCTGTTTTTTTCGACATATTCAGAATCATAACCGCTTTTGCCGGTGTAAAATGTATATTTTAAAGGCTCATTAAAACGGTTTAATATTTCTCTGTAATGTAGAAGTGTTAGCAATGGCATTTCCATAAAACCATTTTCTAATGCCCCCCAAAATATGTATATTTAAGTAATTAAATTAATATCATAAACATGCAACGACTAGTCGACTAATAGCTTAAATTAACGCCTACTAATCGTCTAGGAAAATCTTTGGTCGGGGGCAGCCCTAGTCTCGATTTAACTGGACCAGCAGCAATAATAAAAACAGAAAACTAAACACAGCTGCACACAAACCAGAAAATGTAACTTCCAAATCATGTCTAAAGTGTTCTAAGTCGAAGAATATATGCATTTCTATGCCCAGCCTTATTTATTTGAACCGGAGTACTAAGAAATCAACAGGGAGAAACAGAAGAGCCTGAAGACAGCCATAGAGGTGGTCACAATAAACTGCCATTGTATGACGTCACTGAGCTCAAAATCTTTTCACAATGTCTCCCATTGTGTTAAGAAAAAGAAAGAAAGTCATATGGGTTTAACAACACAGGGGTAAGTAAACAATGACTGAATTTTCATTTTTGAGAGAACTGAATTCATGTGTTAAATATACAGCCCAGTGAATAAAAAAAACAAAAAACAAAAAGGTGTCAAATGTTCACCAGCTGTAGATGAAGCTAAGATGTAACTGTTTGCCAGACTTGCATCATGTCAGCCACAGTTCTTTAAAAGTGCCTCTGAGTACCTGTGTGGCAACTTTGCCATAATCGATCCACCTAATACTGGCAAAATTGGTGGATTCAGCACAGTTGAAGCCGTGGTTGAAGCCAGCGTGGTAACCATATGGAAATGTGATCATAAACTCCCCCGCCTCCTGTGTTATCTGTAATAATATAACGGTATGATGTATCAGTATATATGAGGAGAACGGAGACACCACAACTGTAAGGCATAATATTATCAAAAATTATTAAAATAAATGTATTAAAATGTATTCTAAAAGACTGGATTGCCTTATCAAATGGTATGCTGTATTTCTTTAGTACAGATGGGGATATCAGTGTCATCTTGTGCCTCAGGAATGCCTCACAGCTTTTAAAGCTGTTAGGAAAGAAACCTAAAGACAAAGACACATTTATCACACAAAATACAACATTGTAAAAAATATAAATGAGCCTTTCCACCATCGAGCCGAATGGTTCTCTGAACGGAACCATACCGCTACATATTGGACCGGGTACGTTGGCACAGTTACAGTTTCTTTTGTTGCTGTGGTGCTGCTAAATCAGGATTAAAATGATCTGATTACGCAAGTCATTACACAAGTCACCAATTTTGAGTCGCCACTAAAAGCATTCTACTAGCATGGAAATGTAGGGTGTGAATGGTTTTTAATCGCACCATACCAAACTGTTCTTAAATGGAGATGCTACTGGAACCGTTACTCGCCATGCTCAGAACGGTTCAGCCCAATGATGGAAAAATGCTTTAAAGAAAATGCTAATATGTAGATTATAGGAGCTATATAAAAATTGCAAAAAAAGGCACAAATGGAAATATACTATGGTTCACCAGAATGGGTTTACCTTCTATGGTTAAGATATCTGTATGCAGCACATTCCTTAGCTACTGATCCAATTTTTTTTTTATTATTGTACTTTTTTTAAAAGAATACTACTGTAAGAGCTTTACCTATAGCAAGACGCTCTAGTCTCTTCCCATGCTCTGGAGGGATGGCATACCTGTGGAATTTTTACACATTTATTTTTTTCACATAAAATTGTGGTTCAATAGCAAACTTTCTGGACTGAAAGACATCCTCATATTCACTGTATGAAATACATCAAATAAAATACACCAAAGTGAGTGCTACCAGGATTTGGGCTCGCCAAAGTGTAGGTAGTTGATACTGTAGAGGTCCATGTCCTCTGTATGCCATGAGAAGCTGGTCTTCCACATGCCAAAGTATAAATAGGGTGTGTTTACTCCCTGAATGGAAACACCACAGTCCTCCTCTATCACGTCCAAGATTGAGTTTAAGTGCCCAATATTCCACTCTTCAATATCCTGAGATACAAGGGGGAACACAATATCTCAACTATCACCTACTTACCAGAATAAAAACACTAACAAAAAAGTACCATTGTGTTTGTTAGTTTTTTGGATATGTTCCATGGTAATCCTTTTTTTTTTTAAATAAATATCATGGAATTCCATGTAACATTGTACATAAATATGATAATCGTTCAGTTCCATGGTATATACGTTATATAAAAAGAAACCAGAACTATGTCTTAGTTTTATAACAGTTATGAAAATATGCATTTTAAACATTCTATCAATTTCAAAGGATTTTCTTTTTTTTTGCTTTAATATATTGACCTGTAGTAAGCCAATTCTTATAAAACACATGTATAGACCTTGTCCACAGTAGCACCATCTTTGATTTTTGACATGAATTAAAATTCTGTGAGGGATAGGCTTACCACCTCTGCAAAGACATGCACTGTATAAAGCTATCCATAAGGTTCTAGATCACATCTCATTCACAACTCGTGTTGTCTGGAGTTTTTTTTTTTGTCTACTGAAATGTTTAGTCAGTGGAACGATCCAAAAAAAAACATTAAACAACTGTACAACCCATTAAAGAGGCTGTATGTCTATACCTCACAGTCTCATTGTCATTTCCATCAAAAAGAAAAGGTCTATTCACACTATCATCTCATGTGTGGTTAAATGCATCATTTGAGGTACATAACTGCACACCGGACGTTCAGAAGTGCACCTGCATCCTCACCTCATCATAGAGGGTGCCGCTCACATCAGCACCGTAGATGGGCGAGACAAATGTCAGATTCTTCCAGTACTTCCTCTCCAGGTCTTCATAGTTCAGGTAGCGGGGTGTGCAGTACCTGAGTAGGTAAATCACACATCTCCTGATGGTCTTAACAAATATAGGTAACCTCATTCATAGGAAACTCAGGTTTAGTTCACACAGCATGAAAATTCAGATTTTTTCTAAAATCTGATTTTTTATAACTGCAGGTTATGTGTGGACAGATCAGATTTTTTTTCTTTTCAAACTGCAGTCACTTTTGCTAGCACGTCCACATTTGTTGTCATAGTAATGATGCAAACTTGCGTAGGTTCACCATGCATGAGTGTTTAGGAATGGATGTTTTTCACAAGGCAGTATACAAATATTAACACATTTGTCACAGACAACAGCTTCAAAAAACTTGAGGTGGCATATGCAATGTTAATTGCTGCTTGGGTTTACAACGGACCTATTTTAGTCAGACATTCTGTATTTTATCTCATACGGGACACTTACTGTCCTATATTTTTAGTGGATTGAAGGCTTTGTGTCCCATATTAAAGCATAAAAGGGTTGGACAGCGAGACTTTTGAAGAGAACCCCATCCTGAATTGAAGCACTTAAAAAAGCTCAAGCTTCCCGTATTCATGAGACATTCGATACATTATTGAGTCATGGTGGCTTACAGCAGGTGCATATTACCACATCTTAGCACTTCTCTGACTGATGATGAGATGTCTGTATTATTTTAAAAATCGCACTGCTTAGGCTGCCCTGTGACATATCAATGACATGTGTGTCATTAAAAAGTGATCATTTCTTTGCCTTCTCTTACAGCATGGCAATCATTATTGTTTTATCTTCAAAGTGCCCTATGAAGGCATCATACATGAACACCAATATGCCGATTACTCTCTAAAATTAGCTCATTTAAAAAAACCTGACAAGGGAAAAATCCATGTTTATATTATTTTTTAAATAATCCCGTTATTACTTAATTATTTTACTTATCTACTTTGATGTCACCGTGAAGAAGCATGCTCTCAACACATGCTCAAATTGGATGAGCTGGTAAGAACATGGGGTAAGGTGTTAATGTGGCACGTGAAATTATTATATTGGGCTAAATGTCGATTGGGTTATTTTTGAGCCGTTTACGGCCTTTAAGGCGATAAAGGAACGTGGTTTATTTAGTTTAAATGACTGCACGTGTTGTCGGCTTATTAAACATAATTGGTGAAAGAATGTGCATGTAAACGTGCTCATTGATGTTGCATAGATCACAGTATAATTCTTCTCATTGCAACATCTGACGAAACAACCAGTCGTGCGCAACGAATCACGGAAATAACACACAAATTTGACCTGACCATTCAGACTGGTTTCAGACAATTTTAATCAGATTCCAAACCACCTATGAATGTGGTTTAGATCAGGCATGTAAAAATTGTGATGCTTTTTGATTTTGTCCTGTTCAGACTAAAAAACGAAATGGATTTGAGTCAGATATGACAAAAAAAAAATAAATCACATTTTTTCTACCTGTGTAAACATAGCTTAAGAGTACAACAGAAGTCTAGCACACGCATGAAACGATTAACTAAAACCAACTAAGTAAAAGTGTTTGTCTACAGCATGCTATATATATATATATATATATATATATATATATATATATATATATATATATATATATATATATATATATATATATATATATATATATATATATATATATACATACAGTGAGGAAAATAAGTATTTGAACACCCTGCTATTTTGCAAGTTCTCCCACTTGGAAATCATGGAGGGGTCTGAAATTGTCATCGTAGGTGCATGTCCACTGTGAGAGACATAATCTAAAAAAAAAAAAAAATCCAGAAATCACAATGTATGATTTTTTTAACTATTTATTTGTATGATACAGCTGCAAATAAGTATTTGAACACCTGAGAAAATCAATGTTAATATTTGGTACAGTAGCCTTTGTTTGCAATTACAGAGGTCAAACGTTTCCTGTAGTTTTTCACCAGGTTTGCACACACTGCAGGAGGGATTTTGGCCCACTCCTCCACACAGATCTTCTCTAGATCAGTCAGGTTTCTGGGCTGTCGCTGAGAAACACAGAGTTTGAGCTCCCTCCAAAGATTCTCTATTGGGTTTAGGTCTGGAGACTGGCTAGGCCACGCCAGAACCTTGATATGCTTCTTACAGAGCCACTCCTTGGTTATCCTGGCTGTGTGCTTCGGGTCATTGTCATGTTGGAAGACCCAGCCTCGACCCATCTTCAATGCTCTAACTGAGGGAAGGAGGTTGTTCCCCAAAATATCGCAATACATGGCCCCAGTCATCCTCTCCTTAATACAGTGCAGTCGCCCTGTCCCATGTGCAGAAAAACACCCCCAAAGCATGATGCTACCACCCCCATGCTTCACAGTAGGGATGGTGTTCTTGGGATGGTACTCATCATTCTTCTTCCTCCAAACACGGTTAGTGGAATTATGACCAAAAAGTTCTATTTTGGTCTCATCTGACCACATGACTTTCTCCCATGACTCCTCTGGATCATCCAAATGGTCATTGGCAAACTTAAGACGGGCCTTGACATGTGCTGGTTTAAGCAGGGGAACCTTCCGTGCCATGCATGATTTCAAACCATGACGTCTTAGTGTATTACCAACAGTAACCTTGGAAACGGTGGTCCCAGCTCCTTTCAGGTCATTGACCAGCTCCTCCCGTGTAGTTCTGGGCTGATTTCTCACCTTTCTTAGGATCACTGAGACCCCACGAGGTGAGATCTTGCATGGAGCCCCAGTCTGAGGGAGATTGACAGTCATGTTTAGCTTCTTCCATTTTCTAATGATTGGACCTTTTTTCACCAAGCTGCTTGGCAATTTCCCCGTAGCCCTTTCCAGCCTTGTGGAGGTGTACAATTTTGTCTCGTGTCTTTGGACAGCTCTTTGGTCTTGGCCATGTTAGTAGTTGGATTCTTACTGATTGTATGGGGTGGACATGTGTCTTTATGCAGCTAACGACCTCAAACAGGTGCATCTAATTTAGGATAATAAATGGAGGTGGACATTTTAAAGGCAGACTAACAGGTCTTTGAGGGTCAGAATTCTAGCGGATAGACAGGTGTTCAAATACTTATTTGCAGCTGTATCATACAAATAAATAGTTAAAAAATCATACATTGTGATTTCTGGATTTTTTTTTTTTAGATTATGTCTCTCACAGTGGACATGCACCTACGATGACAATTTCAGACCCCTCCATGATTTCCAAGTGGGAGAACTTGCAAAATAGCAGGGTGTTCAAATACTTATTTTCCTCACTGTGTAATATATATATATATATATATATATATATATACACACACACACACACACACACACACACACACACACACACACACACAACACACACACTGGTGGCTAATGTTTGGAATAATGTACAGATTTTGCCCTTATGGAAAGAAATTGGTACTTTTATTCACTAAAGTGGCATTCATCTGATCACAATGTATAGTCAGGACATTAATAACGTCAACAATTACTATTTGAACTTAAACTACTTCAAAGAGTTCTCATCAACAAAAAAACTTGTGCAGTAATGACAGCTTTGCAGATCCTAGCTGTAAGTTTGTCCAGATACTCAGGTGACATTTCACCCCACGCTTCCTGTAGCACTAGCCATAGATGTGTCTGTCTTGTCAGGCACTTCTCATACACCTTACAGTCTAGCTGATCCCACAAATGCTCAATGGGGTTTAGATCTATAACTCTCTTTTCCAATTATCAGTTGTCCAGTGTCTGTTTCGTTGCCAACTCTAACCTTTTCTTTTTGTTTTTCTTTGCAATTCTTCCCATAAGGCCTGCACCCCTGAGTCTTCTCTTTACTGTTGTACATGAAACTGGTGTTGAGCAGGTAGAATTCAATGAAGCTGTTAGCTGAGGATATGTGAGGCATCTATTTCTCAAACTAGAGACTCTGATGTACTTAACCTCTTGTTTATTTGTACATCTAGCCTTCCACATCTCTTTCTGTCCTTGTTTGTCCTTTTTCTTTGAAGACTGTAGTGTACACCTTTGTATGAAATCTTCAGTTTTTGGGCAGTTTCAAGCTTTGTGTAGCCTTCATTCCTCAAACCAATGTTTGACTGATGAGTTTCTAGAGAAATCTTTTTTTGCAATTTTCTGACCTAATATTAACCTTAAGACATGTCAGTCTATTGCATACTGTGACAACTCAAAAAACAAAACACAAAAACAATGTTAAGCTTCATTTAAAGAACCAAATAGCTTTCAAATGTGTTTGATATAATGGCAAGAGATTTTCTAGAACCAAATTAGCCATTTAGCATGATTACTCAAGGATAAGGTGTTGGAGTGTTTGCTGCTGGAAATGAGGCCTGTTTAGATTTGATCTAAAATAACTTTTTTCAAATAGTGATGGTGCTGATTTTACATCAGTAATGTCCTGACTATACTTTGTGATCAGTTGAATGCCACTTTGGTGAATTAAAGTACCAATTTCCTTCCGACACAGCAAAATCTGTACATTATTTCAAACTTTTGTCCACCCGTGTGTGTGTGTGTGTGTGTGTGTGTGTGTGTATATTATTGCATACAGTAGAGCATACAATAATAAATAATTCCAAATGTGGCACACTACATCCTTGGAACCTACAAATTGCTGCATCCCCTAATATTTTCCTGAGAAAATGAACATTCGCATAAACATGCATTTCATTGCTTTTTGGGAAATACAAAGCAGCAGCCTAGCCTTTAGTTCCTAGTCAATTACTTAAAAAATAAAGGGAAACAATTGTACTGATGATGTGCATACTAGACACAGGAATTTGTACTCCATATACATACCTCTTTTAAATATAGTTTTGTGTGTGTGTGTGTGTGTGTCAGTGTCACTTACATGTCACTGTTGGCCAGTCTGCGGAATTCCTGCACAGTTAACGGTTTCTTCTGGATGTTGTACTGGGTGAAGAGTCCTGATTGGCCAGCCACCATCTGCTGAATAGGTGCTTGTATAACGAAATCATCAATATCATCATAATTACTACGAGGTTTCCAGCCCTTGGGTGGAATTATCTGTGAAAATAATTCAGATCTGCTGTGAGAATCATGGAGAGGGGCACTCTTTTGGTGCCAAAGGCTAACATAGGCTATATCTTAGATCATAGGCTCTAAAATATGCAGAGATGTATATATATATAAAAATCACTTTAGTGTAGGGATAGTTGATGAAAATTAAAATTGTGTGATTTAAAACCTGTATCACTTTTTTTCTTCTTCAGTGGGACACAAAAGGAGATGTTAGTCTCAGTCACCTTTTACTTTCATTGCATTTTTTTCCATACAAAAAAAGTGAATAGTGAAGAAGCTGTAATACTGTCAACATCACTTTTTGTGTTCCACCGAAGAAAGAAAGACATGAGTTTGGAACAACATGAGTAAATGATGACAGAAATATCCCTTTAAGTGATTTTTCACATGCAAACATTAAGTGCACAAAGATACCACTATGCACACAAACATTGCAACATACAATTAAGAGTACAAATATATCATGAAAATTGCTAAATCTCAATACATCAACTGACTTTTAAACACATGCTTTACAAACCCACATTGTAAGGATGGCGGGCTGACATGCATAAATATACACACATGCATCACACCCACCCACCTTGGCCAGGCCAGCGCGATGAGCTCCCTGTGACTCCATATAAACCAGGTACTGGTTGAAGTCCTTAAACTCTTCCATGGTAGGTCTGAAGGTCATGATTTTACAGGCAAGGTTAGCAGCACTTGCCCCAACACCAGCCATCCTGACCTCTCCCTCCTGCCTCCCAGAGGCTTTCCCTGCAGACCACACACCGTGCAAATAATCTTTCCACATTTTTAACTTTACATGCAAAATCAAAATTTGATATGGTCTGCCCAAATGTTGGGTGTTTGGGTGTTACAAAAGTAGAACAGCTACATCTAAACTGCCTTTAACTGAATTTCTTTAACTGTCATTATTATTATTTTCAGACAATAATTGTATTTAATTTCCTGATGCATACTCATGTGAACTGTACAGATAAATCAGATGAAAATGATTTGATCACCGTCTTTGTAGCGATTACTGACCGTCTTCCCGACAGTAACACCAAACAGTCTGTGATTATTTACAGCATCTTTTATTCTGATTTAATTTGTCATTAAATCAGAATGTAATTTAATTTGTCATTAAATCAGCCCTAAGTATCGTGTAATTCACTACTGATGCACAATGTATCAAGACTGAGACTGGCTTGTTGCACAGGGTACGCGTCAAGTTGCATGAGTTTGTTCTTTTTAATACAGGCCCACTTCCATTATCTGCTGATAAAACACTGGTATAAAAGCCAGCAAATACGGACTATGGCTGAAATTCACGCATACATTCTAATCGCATAGATGCAAACTTTCTGCTTACTGGTTTTAATCGTACAGAATGTATTTATTGTTCTCCTATTGGTTTATTTACAGTTAGCATATTAGCCGACATATGGACAATATTAAATGTCCAGTCTTACGGTATTTCTATCAAAGTTCTTGTCTGAGACCATAGTGTTTAGATAAAGCTACGTATGTGATCTTAATACATCCGCGACCTTTCAAATGTATTCATAACAAATACCTTATACTGTGATCGTGGGCACGCAGTTCAATCCCTTTAAATGTCCCAGCTGTTCTACTTCATGACAACCCTCTCTTCTCACACGATTTCACGTCTGCTTCTCTTAATCTGACTGAGTTAAACAGAATACAGTGCCATCTGGTGGCTTGTATGTCAAACAATACAACACAGCACACGTATAACACTGTACATTGCAATGTAATTTATCTCCAAGGTGCAATTTAGTTTTAGCCAAAAAAAAAAAAGGAAAATGTATGTAAATAAACTTGTGTTTATTATGTGTATATATGTAGGCTTCAACAAATGTTTCACTATAAAAATGTATTTGTTATTTTGTATTTATTTATTGATTGATTGATTTAGAGAGAGAGAGAGAGAGAGAGAGAGAGCTTGCTTTGTAGATTTCCAGAAGGCCTTTGATTCGATTTGGCATGAAGGCCTTCTTTCTAAACTTCTAGAATCAGGTATCGGGGGCAAAACATACAAAATTATAAAAAACAATGTACTCAAACAATCAATGTGCTATTAAAATTGCCAATTGAGTTCTTCACTCAAGTGCGGGGTGTGAGACAGGGCTGCCCACTATCACCGACCCTCTTCAATATTTACATTAATGAATTGGCAAAACTACTAGAACAATCCGCAGCCCCTGGCCTCACACTACATGACTCCAGTATAAAGTTCCTGCTGTATGCAGATGATCTGGTCCTGCTGTCTCCAACAGAAGAGGGTCTACAGCAGAACCTGGACATCCTGCATCAGTTCTGTCAGACCTGGGCCCTGACCATTAACCCAACTAAAACTAAAATACTAACATTTCAGAAAAGACCCAGATGTCAGGGAAAGAGCCACAATTTCACCCTTGGTATGAACAAAATTGATCATACCACAAGCTACACATACCTCGGGCTGAAAATAATTTCAACTGGAAACCTAAATTTGGCCATAAACGAACTGAAAGAGAAAGCAAGAAGGGCCTTCTATGCCATCAAAAAATCTATCCAAATTGAAATTCCAATTAGAATCTGGCTCAAAATATTCCAATCAGTCATAGAACCAATTGCACTATATGGCAGCGAAGTACGGGGTCCTCTCCTTAATCACGAATTTGACAAATGGGACAAAAATCCGATTGAAATCCTTCATGCCGAGTTCTGTAAGAGTATCCTGAGAATACAGAGGAACACACCGAACAATGCATGCAGGGCAGAATTAGGCCAATACCCTCTACTAATCCACATTGAGAAACGAGCCATCAAATTTTGGAAACATCGAAAACTGAGTGACCCCAACTCAACCATGAAATGAATGCTGAGAAGAGTCCCATCATTCAGCTGGTCCCGAGGCTCCACAAACAGACTAACATGACTAACAATAATCAGCCTCAGGACACGGACACACTCATCCACAGAATCCGGCCCAAACACATGATAAAAGCAAAACAAGAGAATTACCTGACCTATTGGACTGAATCAACAGAAAAACAAAGTAAACTGGAATGTTATTTGGCCCTAAATAGAGACTACACAAGCGCAGAATACCTGAGTACAGTGAAAGACTTTAAATTAAGAATAAGGATGATGAGGTACAGACTGAGCAATCACACTCTGACTGTAGAGACAGGCAAATACAGACAGAACTGGCTGCCCAGAGAGAGAGACGCATCTGCCCGTACTGTGACCAGGGAGAAGTGGAGACAGAGCAACAGCTGCCCCAACTATGAGTACATTAGAGGGACTTTTTATACTAAATTTGAAATACTTTGCCCTAACTTCATAAAATTAGACAACAAAACACAATTTCAACATTTATTAGGTGAAAAAAGAGATTGTATCATACTAGCAGCAAGATACATTGATGCTTGTCACAAAAAGAGAGATTCGACGACTAATCAGTGATGCGCTCACACACACACAAAAAAAATTCTAAATTGTTCACAGAATTTTGAAATGTTCATAAACTGTTCTAATTATTATTATTATTATTATTATTTATTTTATTTATTTTTTTATTTGCTACACTGTTAATTTGTACAACTAATTTAATTTGTACATTTAAATTTAAGTTATGTTATAATATTCTATTATTTTGATGTCTTTATAATTATTCTAGGTATTCCAAGCTTTGGCAATATTGTATTGTGTACAGTCATGCCAATAAAGCAATTTTTTGAATTTGAATTTGAGAGAGAAATGCTCTGAGATTGCTCTGTTTGGATGTGAGGTTTGGGGTCCACTCTGTCTGGCAGATTACTCGAGATGGGACAAACACCCCATAGAATCCCTGCATGCAGAATTCTGTAGAAACATACTAAGAGTTTAGAGAAGAACACCTACTAATGCATGCCGGGCCAAACTAGGCAGGTACCCCCTTATTATACATATTGAAAAGCGATCCCTCAAATTTTGGGCACACCTAAATTCAAGTTCCACTAACACACTGCAACATGAAGCCCTTAAAACCAAAGAGCTGAAGCCTAAAACCAGTCCCATTTGTCAGCTGGCTCTGAAATTCACAAACCCACTAACAACTAACAAACACCAGTTTCAGACCAGCACTGCTGAACAAAACCAGATCAGAATAAACCAAATCATAAAAGAAAGCAAAAATGCATATTTGGACCATTGGGAAAATGAAAGTAAAAACCAAAGCAAATTGGAATGTTATCGGGCCCTAAACTGAACATATAATCTGGCAGAATATCTGCACACTGTAAGAGATCCAAAACAGAGACGGATCCTCACCAAATACAGACTCAGTGATCACAGTCTGGCCACAGAAAAAGGCAGACACAGACAAACATGGCTTCCAAAGGAAGAACGAGTCTGTGCTCACTGTGACACGGGTGAGGTCGAGACAGAGACACACTTTCTCCTTCACTGTGAGAAATTTACAGAGGTGAGAGAGAAATACCTCCACAATCTCTCAAACCTCATGCCACAGTTTCCCAGTTCAGCAGAAACAGATCACATGCTGGTGTTACTGGGGGAGGACCATCGTGCATCAGTTGCAGCAAAATTCATTTTTGAGAGGCACACCCTCAGATACCAATCACTGCCTTATGAGTCACAGTACTTTTATTCTCTTATGTTCATAATGTCCTGTTAAATGCTTATTTTATTTTATATTGTATAGTGTATATTGTTATTATAGTTTTCATTTTATTCATTACCTGGCATCTTATTTTAATTCTATCTTTATAGTTATTTGTTACCATTTTATTATTATTATTATTATTATTTGTCTTGTCATTATCTGTTTTGTGTATTAATGCTTTGTCAATATTGTACACAATCATGCCAATAAAGTACTTTAAAATTGAAAATTGAAAAATTGAGAGAGAGAGAGAGAGTGAGAGAGAATGTGTGAAAGAGAGAGAGAGACTTTTTGACTTTTAACCCACCTTTATTACAAAAATATCAAGGTTTAATTAAACCTCACATAGTTTAAAAAAAATAATTTAAAATACAAACATACAATAATAAATAGCACAAAAAACAAGCAACAAAGAAAAACAAAAACACAATTAAATATACATTTGCAAAGCACCATCAAAATCAGATTCACATATGCACTGGTTTACTCCCCAAATATGATTGAAAGTCTCCAGGTCTTTAACCAAGTTATAGTATGCATATTCCACCTTTAACCTAGTTTTAATTAAACCTTTTAAAATTAACATTGCATCAGTTGACCCAGCATTATTTATTTTGCTTTTACGTGAAATTCAAATTCCCATTTTTGCTTTCCCAAACAAAAAATTAAGCAAAACATGGATCTGCTTTCTGTTTCTGCTATACTTTGGTCCATATATAAATAACATAGGTGAAAACACTTCTCCCAAAACTATACACCATTCTTCCAATTGAGAAAGTAAAGGCACAAGCCTCCCACATTGGAAGAATAAATGAAAGACAGTTTCAGTCATCCCACAAAAAGGACATCCCTCCTGAACCTGGCGATCGAGGTGTGCTCTGTATCTGTTTGTAGCTATTAACCCATGCACAACTCTCCACACCTTTTTTCAATGGGAGGCTTGTACAAGGCCCTCCAGCAACCCTTCGGGGAAGAGCCTGATCCAAATAGCTCTTGCCATTTTGACTCTTTAACTCCTCCTAAAGAATGAGAGTGTGAAACTTTTACACATGTAACGTACAGTGCTTTCTTCTCAGTTTTACTGAAACAGTCCAATACAGGTATCTTGAAGGTCAACAAAGATCCCTCCTTTTCTTCAAAAATACCCACAGACGGAATTATTCTTAGTTCAGGAAAAGTTAAATCCATATCTTCATTAGTTGCTTCCACACTGCATTTAAATTCCGTCGATAGGCTCTCAAGAATTTCATTTAACAATCTTTGTGCCCAACGAGCTGATCTTATTCCAATCTTGGAAGCTAGCATTTCAGGAGACATCCATCCATCTGAAGTTATTAAGTGTCCAATCTTTACTACTCCTGCAGCCTTTAGAAGATTCCTCATCGATGGTGATTTTAAAATCACTGAGTCCACTATAGAGTTGTGCATTAGAGGTTCTTCCCTTGACCAGAGACCTCACTCATCCGTTACGTCTCTTGAGATACTCTTGAGAAACAAGTGTTTATCCAGCCCCATCCCTCCTGCTCTTCTAAGGAGGGCACAGGCTACTCCAGACCAGCTTACATCCACTCCGTAGAGATATCTTTTTACTGTCTGTAGTCTGAAAGTCTTAATTCTGCTTTTTATATCCACCAGTTCTTGTCCACCTTCTTGTCTGGGTAGAAACAAAAGTGATGCTTTTATCCAGTGGTTACCAGACCAAAAAAAGTCTGTTAAGTCTGTTCAGGAGGTTCCAGAATGTTCATTTTGTGCCATAGCGTTGAGGCTACAAGGTTGTTGCAGACCAGGACTCTTCCCCTATAGGATAACTGTGGTAGCAACCAATTCCAGCAAGACAACCGAGCACACACCTTCTCCACCAGGCCCTCACAATTCTGTCTCTTATAATCCTCCCTTCCTAAAAACACCCCCAAATATTTTAACCCAGATTTTCCCCATTTTAAATTACTTGGGAGAGCTGGAGTGTTGTGGTCTAAACCACACCACAAAGCATCACTTTTTGCCCAGTTAACTTTTGCAGATGAAGCTTTTCCATAGCTTAATAAAATCTCTTTTAAAACCTGAATATCTTTAACATCCCTTAAAACAACAGTAATATCATCAGCATAGGCTGAAACCTTTACATACTCATTAAAAATAGCACCTTTTACCTTCAAACCCATTAAACTCTCTCTTAATTTACATAGAAGAGGTTCTATAGCTAAACTATAAAGCTGACCAGAAAGTGGGCATCCCTGTCTGATACCCCTCTGTACCTTGACAGGGACACTCAAACCTCCTGCTATCTTTACCATACATACTGCATTATTGTACAACAACTTTATCATTTTTCTAAATTTCTCTCCAAACCCAAAAGCTTCTAATACTTTAAAAATATATTGATGATCAACACGATCAAAAGCTTTCTCCTGATCAAGTGACAGTATTCCTACATCAATATTATTACACATTGCATAATCAATGACATCACGTACTAAATGCAAATTATCAGCAATACATCTATCTTTTATACAGTACGATTGATCTTTGTGTATTATTTTGAACAATATTTTGTTCAATCTATTGGCAAGGCACTTTGATAAAATATTATAATCAGTGCAGAGAATTGCCAGAGGTCTCCAGTTCTTTAATATGGTAAGATCACCTTTTTTTGGAAGCAATGTTAAAACAGCCCGTTGGCAGCTCTTGGGTAGAAAGCCAGTATGATTACATTCCTTAAGCACCTCAAATAAATCAGATCCAAGTATTGTCCAGAAATGTTTATAAAATTCACCAGGAAGTCCATCTATACCTGGGGTACGACCCGACGAAAGACCCGTTACGGCATCACTTAATTCCACAAAAGTTAATCCAGACTCCAATGCTTGTTTATCTTCTTCATTTAGACAAGGAAGATCTTGTAGAAATCCATTTTGTATCGGGATGTCTATGTCCTCAGGTGAGTATAAATATGAATACAAATTCACTGCTATTCTGCGCATTTCCACAGGGTCAGATGTACATTGTCCATTGTCATCCTTCAGGTTATGCATTTGGTTAACTTGCACACTCTTGCGTTCTAGATTGGAAAAAAAAGAGGTGGGACTGTCCATATCCTTTATAGATAAGAATCTATTTCTCCACAAGAGCTCCTTTAACCTTTTCATTTAAAATAGAGCTTAGTTTTAATTTCTTCTCAGACCACTCATGCACATTGGAAGAAAGATCTCCTATCATGTTTTTCTCAATGGCAAGGATTTCCTTTTCAAGCCCTTCCAGAGACTGTTTCAAATGAAAATTAGAGTGAGATGTATACTGCTGGCAAAAATCCCTTATGTGAGCTTTACCAATTTCCCACCAAAGAATATTCATTATCAAATCTTGTTTTTTCCAAGTCTCCCAAAAGTGTTTAAAAGAATCACAAAAACTCTTGTCTTGTAGCAATTTGACGTTAAAATGCCAGTAAACACTTCTATTTTTCTTAGAGTTCAAGTTACAATCAATAGTGATTAATTTGTGATCAGTGAAAGATGTGGGGACAATAGCTGTATTAAAAATTCTACTTTAAATACTATTTGATAAGTACAGTCTGCCTAGTCGTGCTGCTGAAATCCTCCCATCACTAACCTTTACCCATGTATATTGCTTAACAGAAGGATTATTTTCTCTCCATATATCAGTAAGATTAGAGGTTTTAATGACATTATCAAGTACTGTAGATGACTGAAAATGGGGTTCTTCTCCATTTCTATCAAGCAAAGCATTAATTGTACAATTCCAATCCCCAGCTAAGATAGTAAAAATATTACCTTTCTGCTTTCCTAAAAAACCTCATCCAGAAAAGCATTAATTTGTCCCACAGTGTACAAATCCTCTGTATCTACTTTTGACATTTCTGACCCTTCAGACCAATGTCCATCATCTTTCATATTATCATCTGTATACTGAGATAGCCCATCTATATCATCCACCGAACATTTCTCAGCTATTTCTATAACAGTCTGAGATACAACCTCATTTTCTTTTAATTCCTCAACATCATTTATGACAGGCGCAGAACTACATTCAGCCTGCTCACTTCTCTCCACATCCATACCAGCATCGCTTTTACTCACCTCATTGTGCCCGTAGACCTCCTCCAACGGCCTTTTGTTTGGTTTCTTAGGTACCTGTTTATCCTGTGTTTTTGCCGTATTATCCACGATATCACTGGTATCATTGTGATGAATTGATCCATTTTCAGTAACATTAACAGGCAGCTGCTGCTCAACATCCGCTTTTTTATTAGGACAGGAGAAACGTTTATGGCCTATATTTCCACATTCAAAGCACTTTAGATTATCTGTACTTGCATACAGCATATATGATCCATCTCCATGACTTAACACGAAACGAGATCTCTAATGTGCGCTCTGTTGAAGTCAGGAACATTAACACTTGTCTCCTAAACGATAAAACGTGTTTGAGATCATCATTTTTACATCCCAATGGGATATTCCTAACAGGACTTGCGATTTTACCGTATCGGGTCAACTCTTTAACAATCGCGTCATTTGAGACAAAAGACGGTACGTTGGAAACAGTGACTTTAGTTGCCGGAGCCGAGGTTTCCTTAATCCATAAACCATTCTCACACACCTGATTAACTAACTGCTCTGTTTTTAAAAACACGATAACAGCTTTGTTCATACGCGATGCTGAGAGAATATTGTTAAAACCTATAATTTCTCCCACCACCACGAGAACATCCTCCACACTCACGCCAATATCAGGCACACACCTGCAACCATTACGCATCGACAGGTGCGAGACTCCCTGCCTAGCTTCAGAAGCCAGACACGCGACAAAAGCCGCGAGCGGCTTTAATACTTAATAAACTTAAACCAAAAGAAAATATTAAGACCAGAAAAAAGGAGAAGAGAAATAGGAAAAACGGAAAACACTTTCAAAAAACTCAAAATCCGCGCTCGCTCTAACCAGCACGCTCACTCGCCCTACCACACTCGCACATGCGCAGAGAGAGAGAGAGAGAGACCGACCAAAATTATCAAAATATTTCCCCAATTTAATAATTGCACCCCAACTGAAAAACTCAATGACTCGAAAAACTCGAAAAAGCCGAATGTGCAAATATAGCAGCAAGATTTGTAACATCCTGTCATTTCCTGAGGGACAACCACAGCTAAGAACACCAGAACAATCTCTCGCTGAAAGCTGATTAAATGGTTAAACTGAAGTGTCTCTCCTCTAGTGCTTAGAAACTCCAATCGGACAGACCCTCCTTCACTTCACTACTTCATTTATTTACCAGCCCAATTAAAGTGTTACTCTTCATGTAAGGTGAGTGATATGTAGCATACAAATATTGTTGATAAACGTTATGGCGTAAAGATAAGGAAGGACGAGAAGAAAGGGAATTAAAACCGTAGTACTTTCATGCACCTCCTCTAAAACGCACTGTGAGCGACTATAGACAAATTTATGTATTTATTATGATTATGAAGAAATAGAGAATGAGTTTTGTAGAAATGGATTCTTTTAAATTTGGCAAACGTAACTGAACATTTTTATTTTACAGTTCCGTTGTGCTGGCGTTTAATTTCCAATGACTAAGAAATACAACCTGTGAAATACAGATATTATTACTATTAGCCTATAAAAATAAGGTCTAGTAGTATTACTATTTTTTTCTTTCAATGCAAGCTGTCTGGTACAGAGATCCTGCCCCATAGCCAGTATAATATTATATTATCTCCTTACAGCATTTTGTTTCTTTGAGTGAGAGATAAATTCAGTGCTTTCCTCTCTTCCAGGATATATCTCAATGTATAAAAATATTCTTTCATATTATAAGTTATAGCAAGCTGAAAACATATATTCTATGTGGATTCATAATGTAACAGAAGTTGGGACAGTCATTAATGCATTCTCTATGATGCATCTATTGTTGAAGAGCTGCGCATTTTCTCCATTCACATTCACTGATGTGGTTTTACTTTTTAGTTGTACACATTACACAACAGGGTTGTAAATAGATTTAAGATATGTGTGGTGAAGCCAAGGGGAGACAGATGAATATGTGGGTTTTTTGGACAAAATGTGTAATAAAAACAAAAACACACAAGAGGAATAGACCACCACTTACTGGAAGTCAATCAAGCACTTGACTGCTCAGTCCACACACACATTGTCATAAACCTGATGTTTTAACAGTTACATATTTTGTCAGCATATGCAAGAATGGAGAGTGAGATGAGGCAGGCTTCAGAAAGACCTATAATTAATTGTTGCTGTTATTTTTAGGAGCAGCTGAATACTGTGAATTCTTGATGCCTTGTAAATCTAAACTTACCATAACAAACCATTTCATAGATGTCTGCCACGTTTAAAACCTGACAGTCCAATGACGTCATTAATCAGTAAATCACAATAATATGCATGAGCACCTAAATAATGCTTAAAACATACAATATGATTAAAATTGGAGCTGTGATCTTGCATGTACTTGCATACATTAAAAATGTTCATTGCAAATGTGTCTTGCATATATGGGCCAACTTTTTACAAGCTGCTGACAGCTGAAATGGACAATTTGTGTCAATATTCATGTAACTGGCTCTAGGCAAGGAAGGAACAGAAACGATCTGATTATGCTCTCCATATGAGTGACTGAAGCCCGGAGGGCAGCTTCTATTACAGACACACAAATGCAGTACACACATATTGGTACATAAAAAAAAACACTCTCACATCCATTCAAAGACAATGACTTTGTTCACACTTTTAGACAGTTATCTATTTAAAAGCACAATGATCTTGACCTTTCTCACTAATGCCTACTTGCTAAGCCTTGCCTCTGTAAACAAAGATTATTGACTATGAACAGGGTCAGTGCTTTTATTTTTATTTTTTTACTGATGATACTGTAATTATAAAGTAACATTTTACAACCTCAGTAAGTATAATCGGAACAAGTACGTGTCCCTACATTGATGTGATGATTGTAGAGAGTTTTGAGACTGAGCATTTAGTAGTACTCATATGCAAAGCTGATTTCTACATCTGAATTTACCTGCTGTAACCCTTTATTCTGATGTCAATATATTTTCTTATCGGCACAGCTATTGACCAGGGAAAAAAATGGCACTCCATGTCAAAAAGTTTGACGACCCCTGATATATACTATATTCAGCATCATATACTGTAAGCAGTCTGTTCACACACAATCATGCTGACGTAAGCACCCTTAAAAAAATCTAGAGTTCTGCCAATAGAGCTGCAAATTTGCCACTCATTATTTTCACATGCAAATGAGCTTGGGATTCACTGTAAATGTTTGCCAGAAGTTTGCAGCTTTTCACTGGTAGAGGTGAACCTGCAGCAAACCTTTGGCAACAATGGACAATTTGCAATTCACAAGTTTTCCTCAAAGCTCATTTGCATGTGAAAATAATCAGTGACAAGATTGTGGCAAATTCCTATGAACTCTGATTTTTTTTGTAATGCATGCACAGTGGGGGGCTCTTCTAACAGGCATTGCTATGCCATGGCAATACTACTTAATATAGTTTAAGTACTGTACGGCAATATTTGTTTTCTCCGCTCGTATAGTTTCATTATCCCGCATTTTAACTCTTGCAAATCGGCGCTACTGCACTCTCCCTCTCTTAAAGAGACTGTAAGTTTTTGGATAAACTTAACCAAAAAGACAAATACACACACACAGGTGTCGGGCAGCTGCCTGTAACTCCCTCTCTGTCGCACTGCCGTCTCCGGTTGCCTTTATCCCTCTCAGCTTCATCAGCCTAATAAGGGGCCTGGTGTTCAGAATCACGACACGGCCCCACCCTCCGCCCTGCCACAACATCCTATTTGTTTAAAACTGTACAGTGTTGTAGAGTTGGGGTACTCGAGTTTGGACTCGAGTTGTTTATGATATTTTTATTTTAAATGTTTATTTTATTTTATTGTAAACCACTGGGTAACTTATGCATGTGTTTTTAGCCTATATCTCTGACACTTTCAAAGGACAATTCTGTTAAATTTATGACTCAAAATTATTATTCTCCATGTTTTTGCGGTTAAAGAAGAGCTCAATGAAATTTTCTTTGGTTGGTATTTAAAGATTTCAGACTGATTGCAGAACAACGTGGCTGTCGCTCAAGCAAATATTAATCATTATTATTATTTTATCTTCTGCGGCAGCTGCTGTGAGATGCACATGGATGCATCAGGTGTTTAGGTTCATGAGCTTATTATGCAGTCTTATTTGTAAAGCTATGTGTGATTTTAAAATGTTTGTGTATGGTACTATGGTTACTGCATTTAGACAATGTAGAAACAGAGCCTTGCTGATGTTGGCCTGATTTGATTTTATGTTTTGCATCTTTCCACTGTGTCGTTTTGTCACCAGTGCAAAAAGTTCCCTGTCAAAAAGCTACACTTTGATGCTGTGCTGATTTAGTGCTTTGGGAACAACTTTAGGTGTGACCAGCTGTGAATATGTGTGCAACACATATTTTTCTTAAAAAAAAAAAAAAAAAAAAAGTAGATAATGACTTATGAACAAAGCAAGCGGTGTGAGTTCCAATATTTACGCTCTATGGCTGAAACGAACACACACCATTTTTGTTTTGTGTGTTTGGGGGAAGAGCATGCTGCTCTTGTGTTGGGGGTGGGGTGGGGGGGGTGCGACCATTGTGATCTGTTTACAGTCAAAATGCCTCGCACTCGTCTCGCTTACTTCCAAGAGCCAGCGCCCACTCTTTCATTGTGGGGCTATCGCATAGATCTGGCTGAGGAGCGAGAGACGGGTCCGTCCCTATCGCTCGCTCTCTCCCCAGATCCAGCTGATCCTTCTTGTAAGCCTGAAGCGCGCTTCGGCGCCTCTTTGGTTCACGAGGGGGACGCTGAACCTCTGAACATTCCACGCACAATAATAAAGCGGCTGAGGAAATACTTGAGGTGGTTACTCGGGCTGTGGCCAGGCTACAGTTAAACTGGTCACACAAACAAGAGACCCCCCCAAACACTCCAAACTAGAAGACAGATTTCTGTCTGGTGGCCAAAAAAAAAAAGGGAAAAAAAGGAAGGGAACTCTATCAGTCCATTCCTTTCTTTGATGACCTCCATGACGAGCTCTCTCATTCATGGAGGAAACCTTATACTTCCTGTGTCTTCGTGCCCTCAACGTCGACATATTCGACTATCATGGGTGCCGAGGCACGGGGGGTATTTAGTGATGCCACCGGTAAAAGAGACACTTGTGGGTTATCTCTCGCCTGGCTCGGCATCATCACTAAAGAGACCCACTTTCCACAAAGCTGTGCAGGACCACCTCCACGCTTGTGAGGAAGGCTTATCAGGCAGCAGATCAGGCTGGTGCTGCCCTGCTCACTATGGCAGTGTTAGAGGCGTACCAGGCTGATCTGTTGAAGGACATGAGTGCGGGCACCACGGTCGACGAAGAGGCTTTCTCTGAGCTTCGTCAAGCCACGGATCTGTCTCTCTGCGTGACCAAGCAGACGGCTCGTGACATTGGCCGGTCTACACCCCCGGTCTGTGGACCACCTCGAACTTAAAAGGCTGGAGAGCAAGATACCAACGGGTGATCCGGGCGTTAGTATCCTTCATGCGGTGGAGCCACTGCAGTGGGGCATGATCCGAGCAGAGAGTGAAGGCCCACCCCAGCAGGTAGTAGCGGAGTGTGAGGACCGCCCACTTGATGGCCAGACACTCCTTCTCTACGGTGTTGTACTTAGTTTCCCTCAAGGAGAGCTTCCTACTGATGTACAGCACTGGGCGCTCCTCCCACTCCACCACCTGCGAAAGTACGGCCCCAGCCCTCTGTCTGAAGCGTCCGTCTGTAATAAGAAAGGGAGAGAGAAGTTAGGTGAATACAAAAGCAGCCCTCCACAGTGTGCAGCTTTAATCTGTGTGAACGCCTGTTGGCACTGCTCCGACCACTGTACCGAATCTGGAGCCCCCTTTTTAGTGAGGTCAGTCAGCGGACTGGTGACGTCTGAATAATTAGGTACAAACCTTCTGTAGTAGCCAGCCCCAGGAACTGCCTCACCCCCTTTTTGGTCTTAGGTCTAGGGCAAGTCGCAATCACCGCGGTCTTATGAATTTGGGGACGCACCTGGCCATGACCCAAGTGGAACCCCAGATACCGCACCTCCACACGCCCAATTACGCACTTCTTAGGGTTTGCAGTGAGCCCCGCCCGCCGCAGCGACTTCAGGACGGCCCTCAGATGTTGCCAGTCATTACTATAGCTAATAATATCATCTATGTAGGCAGCGGCGTAAGCAGAGTGCGGCCGGAGGACACGTTCCATTATTTATTTATTATTTTTATTTATTTATTTATTGATCATATTATATTATACATACATATATTATACATACATTTCTGCATATATACAGTGAAATTATTTATTTTTCACATATCCCAGCTAAGCTGGGGTCAGAGTGCAGGGTCAGCCATGATTCGGCGCCCCTGGAGCAGATAGGATCAAGGGCCTTGCTCAAGGGCCCAACAGTGGTGTCTTGGCGGTGCTGGGGCTTGAACCCCCGACCTTCTGGTCAGTAACCCAGAGCCTTAACCGCTGAGCCACCACTGCCCCTTCGCTGGAACGTGGCTGGAGCCCCGAACAAACCGAACGGAAGTGTCACGAATTGGTGTAATCCGAACGGCGTAGTGAAGGCTGTTTTTTCTCGGGAGATTGGTGTCAAGGGGATCTGCCAATAACCCTTCGTCAAGTCCAGGGTCGAATAAAAGCGAGCAGTACCTAACCGATCAAGCAGTTCATCGGGGCATTGGGTACACGTCAAATTTAGACACCGCGTTGACTTTTCTGTAGTCCACACAGAACCGCACCGACCCGTCATTCTTGGGAGCAAGAACGACCGGGCTGGACCAGTCGCTGTGGGATTCTTCTATTACGCCCATATCAAGCATGGCATTCAATTCGTCCCGAACACTTTTTTTTATGCTCGGGGAGGCGATAATGGCGGCTATGAATGACCACCCCCGGCTCGGTCTCGATGTGGTGCTCGATGAGGTTCGTGCGACCCGGTAGGGGAGAAAACACGTCCGCAAACTCCTTCTGCAACCTGGCAACCTTTGATCATTGGCCCGGGGAGATGTGGTCTCCACAAATGACCGGGGCATTGAGATCGGGTTTTGGATTTACCTCCGGTCCGAGCTCCGCCCTCTCTGGAACCACCATAGCCAACGACACAGGGATCGCCTCCCTCCATAATTTAAGGAGGTTGAGGTGGTAAATTTGACGCGCGTCCCCCCTATCGGTTCGCTTAACCTCATAATCGAGATCCCCCACTCATCGTGTGACCTCGAAGGGTCCTTGCCACTTGGTGAGTAATTTGGAGCTCGATGTGGGAAGCAATACAAGAACTTTATCTCCCGGTGCAAATTCCCTTAGCTGCGCTCCCCTGTCGTACAGTCGGCGTTGGCGTTCTTGGGCCCGGAGCAAATTCTCCTGTGTTAGTTTCCCCAAAGTGTGGAGTTTTGCTCTGAGGTCAAGAACGTATTGAATTTCATTTTTGCTATTTGTAGGTCCTTCCTCCCAGCCTTCCTGTAAGACATCTAAGACGCTGCGCGGGAGTCGCCCATACAACAGCTCAAATGGAGAGAAGCCGGTTGAGGCTTGCGGGACCTCTCGCACTGCAAACAACAGGGGATCGAGCCATCTGTCCCAGTTTTTAGCGTCCTCGTGTACGAACTTACGAATCATGTTTTTGAGGGTTCTGTTAAAACGTTCCACTAGGCCATCTGTCTGCGGATGGTACACGCTAGTGTGAATCGATTTAATGCCCAATAGACCGTAAAGTTCGCGAAGTGTGCGTGACATAAATGTTGTGCCTTGATCGGTGAGGATTTCTTTTGGAATCCCCACCCGGGAGATTATTTTGAAGAGTGCCGCAGCAACACTACGTGCTGAGATGTTGCTTAGAGGCACTGCTTCCGGATATCGGGTTGCGTAATCCACTAGGACTAACACAAAGCGATGTCCGTGTGCTGTCCACTCTAATGGCCTGACGAGGTCCATTCCAATTCTTTCAAAGGGGACCTTGATCAACGGAAGAGGGCGCAATGGCGCTTTTGGGGTGGCCGGTGGGTTTACCAGCTGGCACTCGCGGCACACCGCACACCACCTGCGGACGTCACCGCTAATACCCGGCCAATAAAAACGGGCCATTAGTCAGAGAAGTGTTTTTCTTTCTCCTAGATGACCCGCCATGGGATTATAATGAGCTGCCTGGAATAACATTTCCCGGCGGCTCCGTGGAATCAAAAGCTGTGTAATATTTTCTTTAGTCTGAGTGTCCTGCGTCACTCTGTACAGTCGGTCATTTATAATGGTAAAATAGGGGTATGCGAGAGCGTCGCCTGGCTGAAGACGCTGTCTGTCGATTGTTTTCACCTGCTCGAAGGCGTGTTTAAGAGTTTCGTCCCGCGACTGCTCCAAAGGGAAATCCTCGTCAGGGAATTCCCTGCGAAGAGGAGGGGCGGAAGCCTCGCCCCTTCCCTCGTCATCCCGATTTGGAGCAGCCAAGGACGGCCCCGGCTCCGCCTCCCCTGCCAAAGCATCGCACATCGCACATCTCCCTATTTTAGGGCAGGACCCATCCTCACAAATACTCCCTAATAATTCCTTAAATGCCGGCCAATCGGTTCCCAAAATCAGGGGATGGGTGAGGCGGGTACTAACCGCTGCCTCCACTCTATGCTTTTTCCCTTGGAATTTAATCAGCACAGTCATCATCGGATAATTGTGAACATCCCCATGCACACACCTCACCCTTACCCGCTTAGCCATGCTCAAAGCCCCGGGTTTAACCAAGCGTTGATGGATGGTGGTCTGATTACAACATAGCTTGGTGTGTACCCCCCTGGATTCTTACCGGAATCCGGTACGCTCCATCCCGATCGGGGGCAGCATGCGGGGGATCGGAGACCCGAACCACCGTCCCCACCTCCATCATCGGACACTGATCACGGAAGTGGCCCGGGTCCCCGCACCTCCAACTGGCCGGCCCAGGCGCCACCCCCGTACCTGCATCGGCGGACGCCCCCACCTGAGGGGGAGAGCGGCTGAATGATGTGGAGGGGGGGGTGAGGTGAAATTGAAGGTCTCTGCCAGGCTCCTCGCCTGCGTGGGGCAGGAACGGACCCTGGAGAGAAGACAGAGCGAGAGGGGGGCGGGGGATGGGAGAGAGTAGGAAAAAACACAGGGGGAGGGGAAGGAGAGAGAGAGGGCTCATCCGCCCTTGGGATCGCCGCCATGTGGTCCTCCGCTAGCTGGACGGCCGCCTCCAGTGACGCCGGGCGGTGGCACTGAACCCACTCTGCCGTTCTCCTGGGCAATCGTTGGGTGAACTGCTCCAGCACCACCTGATCAATGAGTCCCTCGACGTCGCGCTAGCAGCCACTTCCGACAGGCATCACGGAGCCGCTGGGCAAACGCGAACGGGCGGTCGGCTTTCTCCAGCTTCATGGCCCGGAAAAGTTGGTGATTCTCTTCGGGACTCCGACCAACCCGTTGCATGATGGCTCTCCTCAGATCAGCGTAGGCCAGGAGGTTCGTTGCAGGCAGTTGTTGAGCCGCGAGTTGGGCTTCCCCGGACAAAAGAGGAACAAGGCGGGCTGCCCATTGATCGCGCGGCCAGCCCCAGATTTCAGCAGTTCGCTCAAAAAGGTCCAAAAACGCTTTGGGGTCGTCCGTTGCCCCCATCTTCTTTAACGTGGGCGGGGGCAACGGGGAGCGATGGTCCGGGGTCGCGGATGTGGCGGGAGCGACCTCCTGGCTGAGCAGGCTCCGGATGGCATGCCGGTCCTCTGCTTGAGCCCTGATGGTGGCTCTGATGTAATGCAGCGAGGGACTGGAGGACTTCGGCCAGCTGGGAGGACTCTACGGGACGACCTTCCATGTTTTAATTTCCCGGGTTTCGGCATCAGTGTAGGACAGACTCTTGACAGGGCGGGGAAAAGAAGGACACGAGGACAGGCTTCTGCACACAGGTAAGGGGGTTTTTAATTCTCCAAAATAAAGTCCATAGGTTTTCTAAACATAAACTTCTTCTTATAATAAAACTAAACTTCTCCTAAACTTTAAACTATTCTTGGGCTGCCAACGCTGGACTGGCGTCCTGACTGGCGGTGCTGTGGCTCTTATATGCCGCTCTCCCCGTGCTCACTGAAATTAGAGACAGGTGTTAGACATAATTTAGCTCATGTGTAAGCGCCCTTACTGCTTTCCCTCTCCGGACGGCGCTTGACCACGCACCCGCTGCCACAGGGAGTTAGAGGTTTTCAGCAAAATGTTGGGTGTTCTGTTGCTTCCTGCCTTAGTCCAGGACGCGGAATACTTGACATCCCCTCAACAGGAAGTGTCAAAATTGATACCCATCTCAGAGAACCTGGCAGCACGGAAGCAACTGCCAGGTGTTTCTATGTGGGTTCTAAGAACAGTAGAAAAAGGTTCCAGAAATCAATTTGATCATTGTCCTCCGCGTTTCAATGGCGTGCTCTCCACTACCGTGAAACCGGAACAAGCATGTCTACTGTGGAAAGAACTACAAAATCTCTTGGTCAAAGGGGCCATAGAACATGTTCCCCTTCCAGAGAAAGAGTCAGGTTACTACAGCAGATACTTCCTGGTTCACAAGAAGGGTGGGGGGGGGGGGGGGGTTGTGTCCGATTTTAGACCTTCAAGGCTTGAATCGCTCAATCAAGGCGTTCAAGTTCAAGATGCTAACTGTCAAAACGGTCGTGTCTCAAATCCAACATTGGTTGGTTGGTCACGATCGATCTCATGGACGCATATTTTCATATAGAAATTCTGCCACAACACAGGAAGTTCCTGAGGTTCGCCTTCGGGGGCGAAGCTTTCCAATATCGGGTTCTTCCATTCGACCTAGCCCTATCACCCCGCACATTCACAAAATGCATGGATGCAGCACTGGCTCCTTTGCAACTCCGGGACGTCCGCATTCTGAATTACATAGACAACTGGCTGATACTAGCACAGTCACAAGAACTGGCAGTTCAGCACAGGGATATCATCTTAGCTTATCTGGTTTCTCTGGGTCTGAGACTCAAAGTCAAAAAGATTGTTCTCTCTCCCACTCAGGAAATTACCTATTTGGGTGTTGCATGGAATTAGATCATGATGCAGGCACAATTGTCTCCTGCTCGAATCGTGTCCATTCAGAACACCCTGAGCAAAGTCAGGCTAGGCCAAGGTTGCACTGTTCATCAGTATCAACGAATACTAGGTTTCATGGCATCTGTGTCCTTGGTGATCCCTTTGGGCCTTTTGCACATGAGATCGTTTCAGTTGTGGCTCAAAGCCATGGGATTTCATCTAACGGCCAGTCCCCTAAGGCAGATAAGGGTTACGCGCTGCGTGCTTCGTACACTTTCTATGTGGTTCAGACCTCGGTTCCTCACTTTGGGTCCCACTCTAGGTGCATCTTGCCTTCACAAATTTCTTATGACAGACGCCTCCCTGACGGGCTGGGGTGCAGTCTTAAGTGGTCCTCCAGCTCAAAGGGAATGGGAGGGTCATCAGCTCGATTGGCACATCAACTGCCTTGAGTTGATGGCAGTATTTCTGGCTCTGAAATATTTCCTCCAGTATTTGAGAGGCTGCCATGTCCTGGTGCGGGTGGACAACACAGCAGGAGACTCTTACATAAACCATCAAGGAGGTCTACGTTCATGACAGCTCAACAGACTGGCTTGGCAGATTCTCCTTTGGGCCCTGGGCAAGCTCCTGTTAATCAGAGCAGTTTATATCCCTGGATGCCTGAATGCGGGAGCAGATTTACTGTCCAGACAAAAAATACTGATGTGGGAGTGGAAACTCCACCCTGAGATAGTGGAACAAATCTGGGTGAGATTTTACAGAGCAGAAGTGGACCTCTTCTCCTCCCAACAGACAGCGCAATGTCCCCTCTACTTCTCTCTGAGTCACCCAGCCCCCCTGGGACTGGACGCGATGGCACATACATGGCACAGAATGCGCCTGTATGCATTTCCTCCAGTTTCTCTGCTCCCGGGAGTCTTGGCCAGAGTTTGCCAGCAAGGGTCTTGCATCTTACTGATAGCGCCGCATTGGCCGAACAGGGTATGGTTCTCTGAGTTAATGTCTCTCCTCGACGGCTCACCTTGGGCGATTCTGGACAGGAGGGACCTTCTTTCCCAGGTACAGGGGACATTATTTCATCCCCGGTCCGAGCTGTGAAACCTTCATGTTTGGCACCTGAAGGGTACCAACTGAGGGACACTGGGATTTCACCTGAAGTTATCGAGACAATTCTAAGTGCTAGGGCTCCCTCTACTAGAAGTTGTTACGTCAATAAATGGGGTGTCATTGAAAGATGGTGCAGTGCACATAATGCAGGTCCAGTTGACTGCCATATTGCTTCAGTTCTAGACATTCTGCAGGAAAAATTATCAGCAGGCACATGCCCCGTCACTCTCAGGGTTTATGTGGCCACTTTATCAGCTTGCCACACCTTGATTGACGGGGTGCCGTTGGAGAGACATTCTCTGCTTGCTCATTTAGTTTGTGGAGCCATGTGACTGAAACATCCTGCTAGGACCAGGATCCCTTCATGGGACTTAGCAGTATTCCTTGAGGGTCTGGTTGAGACCCCCTTCGAACCTCTAGAGTCAGCATCTGATAAACTTCTGACTCTCAAGTTGGTTTTTCTTATGGCAATTACTTCTCTAAAAATAATTGGGGATCTACAGGCTCTGTCTGTTTTGCCAGCCTGCTTAGATTTTGCCCCAGGAATGGCTAAAGCAATTTTGCACCCTCATCCTGACTACCTGCCTAAGGTTCCTTTCTCAGCTGTACATCCGGTCACTCTCGAAGCCTTCTGCTCCACACCGTTTACAATGCCGGAGCAGGAAAGACTTCACGGACTGGACCAGTCTGTGCCCTTAGCCAGTGGCATAAGTCAGGGCAACTATTTGTTTGCCATGTGGGCCACAACAGGGGGGTGGCCGCCACCTAGCAGACTATGTCACATTGGGCGAGGGACGCTATTGCCCTGGCCTACGAGGCGCGCGGTCAAGCTTCGCCAGAAGGTATCAGGGCTAACTCTATCAGAAGGGTTGCCTCCTCTAAAGCCTTGGCTAGAGGTGTGCCTCTGCAGCATGTTTGTGATGCGGCAGGCTGGTCCTCTCCGCACACATTCATAAGATTTTATAGTTTGGATGTTCATGCCACTCTGGGCTCTTATGTCCTTGAGTCAATATCACAAGCTCATGTCTGAGACCTCTCACGCTCTTGTGAGCACAACTACACAACCGTAAGGGGTCCAGACATCCACAGTGTGGCAGCGTGGGTATTCTTGTTCCCAAAGCGCTAAATAGAACAGGGGTTACAGTTAAGTAACCCGAGATATTCCCTGTCAAAAAGCTACACTTTGATGCTGCGCTTCATTGCCGCACTGGGATGCCCCAGGACTGCTCTTCAGACAAAATACCTGACGATGCACCTGTGACGCATCTATTTATAGCCCTGCTACAGGTGCATCCAATGATGTCACCAGCAGAGGCTATAAATTCTGGTCAATTTCTTAGACGTGTTGCACACATAGTCACAGCTGGACCCAAAGCGCTAAATCAGCGCAGCATCTCGTTCCGCTTTTGTCAGGGAACAGGGGTTACAGTTAAGTAACCTAAGACGTTTCCCCTCATTGAATGGCATGGCTATTTAACTTGGTGCAATAATAGAAATAGTTTTGTTACATTATATAACTCAATGCAATCACTAAATGGTGACTCACATTGCATGTGCTGTCATATATAATTCAAACATATGCATCACAGTATACGGCAGTCGCAAATGGTCACGAGACACTTGAGAGCCAATGAGCATGCAACATCACTGCCTTGGTTGTAATGCGTCTTGAGATGGCAATTTTTTAATTTTGAAAAACGAAACCAACCAACGTGGGTTGACGGTTGAATAAAAGTTTTTCACAGAAAGAAATCTGAAGATTTGGTTTACGATTAACAAATGTATGGATACATTTTGTTATTGTTTTATGGTGCTTTTTGTGGTTTATTTAGTTTTGGGCATTTTCTGGAAACTCATTTTGTGTCCCGTGGCAAACAAAAATAAAAATGCTTAAATGCTTAATAAGTTATGATAAATGATTAAACAATTACAGATTTTTTATTCATTGTAACATTTTAAAGTCCCTTTATAATGTTGTATAGGGCAGCAGAAGTCACACAGAACTGAATGAAACCGTTAAAATGTCCTATCCTACATAACTAATCTCACAGAATATAAATTAAATGTAACTTACTGATTAGTTCTATGAATTCAATATTAACAGATTCAAACAGTAAATATAGCTGTTAATATGTAAGCTTATGATGTTTAGATGCTGTCAATGCGTCAATACTGTGCATTTCAGTGTCTATGCAAACTTAAGAGGGTGAACGTTTGCTAGAACCAAACTTCACGTAAGAATACCAATTGAAGAATTTGACTTGCCGACCGGACAAGCAGACTGATTAAAACGTCAATAATGAAAAAATAACCGGCTATATTTGTGATAGGCTAGGCCTTTATCACTTATTTCAAAGTTAATATTCATATTCTGATGTTGAAAATAATCTAGAGCATTTAATTTTATAATTCGCTAGTGATCAGGGCTGGACTGGGGGTTGTCCGCTGTCCTTTTCTGCATTTTCCATTTTGTGGTCTGTTTTGCATAACGCGGCGGCTAATTTTTGCTTATCAGGACCCTTTTGGCATGTTTCGCACCACCAGCACGTTCGGTTCTCCCGCTGGCCAGTCCGCCCATGATCGGCCCCAAAGTGCGTCAGCCCACCAAGAAAATGCCCGGTGTGCCAGATTGCCAGTCCAGCCCTGCTAGTGATCTAGTAAAAGCTGCAACCTTTCTGATTGATAGGCGGCAGATGTGTGTGTGCTGAACATGCGCATGTGTTCTGAAAATGCTCACGCTAATGCTTGCCTGAACGATCAAATACATTTCAAAATTCTGCCCATCTTGGTGAGGCACTCATGTAAACACAGAGAGTGATGTCTAAAGTGAACATAAACAGTGAAGAAAAAAGCAGATTTGCATTAATATGTCGGACTTGTAAGTGTAAATGTAAGCTAATGTACCTGCTGCTGTCTAGTGTGCCATTCTAATAATCAAACAACCATAACAAGAAAACCACTCACTGCGCTTTACTGAGTAAGTTTAGCAGCTTTAAAAAGTATTAATGTATAATAATCATACAGTAAAGACTAGTAGTAATTTTATGATGCATTTCATTCTGAATGTTTACTTGAATGCTTGATAGACTACTGCGGTTACATAGTTTTAATCTGTTAATAGCACTGAATTTTTATCTTTTATTTTATTACTGACTGTTTACTAGTCTTGAATAATTAAGAACTTGAAACCATTCTTCCATAATTAATATATTAGTTATTGTCATTATTTGTTGGGGTATTGAAGCTGGAATTGAGAATCGTCAAATTTCACTTCAGGCTACTGAAATTTTGGTATTGTGATAATGTATAGTCTATATTGTACATGGTACATCTTGCTGCAATAACATGATGAAAATATCATCCCATAGAACTTTGAGCATCCCTGCTGTTAATGGTGGCGATGGAAACTTTTATTTTTTTGACTACCATACGTGACATAAAATAATTACCTTATGACATAGCCTCCTCCCCTACACAGTGCAGTTTACATTTCTGTTGCGGAGAATTTAATTGATTGAATATGTGCATTATTAGGTTGGGAGTCGTTCGTAATTTTAGGAAACATACAACAGAAAATTTGACATGTTACTTGAGCATGTAACTGAAATGTCCTTTTTTTCTACAATTAACTTTTTTAACCGGACTAGTGAATGACCAATTTGCTTGACTTAATATCGAGCCCTGCAATGTATAAAAGTAAAAAGATAACATTACTGCAGAAGTTATCATTGATAATTAATGTTCATTTAACGTTAGCTAAGTTAGGTATTGTTACCGTTTGCTAACAACGTTAGCTGTAAGTCTCCTTGCTTATGTTGACTGACATATCTGGATGCTTGTCGTGAAAAACAATGTACAATGTATGTCACGTTATATCTAACGTTAGCTAATTATCTAACGTTAATGTTATAACCAGCGGCTCTGACAACATAACTATTTTCAGCATCTGAGGAGAAAGTTGGCTCGTAAGTTGTCAATGTTTGTACCCTTGATTTTTGTATCATGAGCATTTTTAAATATTTCAAGAAGAGAGAGCGAAATCCACCACCAGATGAGGAAGAAACAGCAGGTGATTTTGACAGCAGAGATAGGGGCAGTACATCAGAGTAGTTTCGGTTCTGTTTTTGAACTGTGTTAAACTCCATCTCATTTATGATGCTTTGTGGGTGTGACTTGTTTTGCCGTGTCATCACCATTCATATCTACACAACCAATGTGTTTGATTATATTAATACTAGAGTGCAAAATAATTTACAAGGGCACAAATATCTTCATAGATCTAGCCTCTTAATTTTGCTCTGAAATTGCACTAGATTGATGCATTTAACTTTAAAATGTACAAAATGTTGGGGACTTCCGGTTTGGCAATGTGAAGTGCAGACGCGTGTCGATAGAGCTCCCGATAGTTTTTGATAAAATACATTTTAATATCGTAATTTAGGAAGTCTAAATTGTTTCTATAAGTGTTGAAGTGGTGCTTATGACAACTGTACTGATACAGCAGGATGAACAAAAGCAAAACAGCTGCAAATGCTCCGCCAACAACGAGAACAAGTTTAGCTAGCAAATTAGCTATGATGGCTAGTGCGGAGAAATCTGAAGAAGCTCTTCCAGAGAATGACGGGGTCTCCATGAGCCAATTGGTAACAGAGCTAACAAAGCAACGAGCTTCTATAAAAGAAGATATTTCCGTTTTGATCCAAGAGTCAATGACTCCGCTTCAGGCATCGATGAATGCTCTAACAGAGACTTTGGCAAGTTTCCAGTCCCGCCTATGTGCTACAGAGGCACTCGCGGGCGATAACTTCGCTGCGCTGTCTGCGGCCGAAACAACTATTAAAACTCTGAAAGAGCAAAATTTGACACTTCTGGATCGAGTGGATGACTTGGAAAACCGGTCGCGGAGAGCAAATCTCAGGATCTTAAATGTTCCGGAGAACAGTGAGAAAGGCCAACCCACAATCAAGTTTGTATCCGAGATGTTAGTGGAAGTCATGGGTCCCGAAGTCTTTGAAAAGCCACCTGAATTGGAACGAGCACACCGATCTCTGGGGCCAAAACCACAGGAGGGTCGATATCCTCGCCCACTAGTTGTGTGTTTTCACAGATTCCAGGAGAAGGAAAAAGTGCTAAGATGGGCCAGACAAAATGAGGCAAAATATAAGGACTTTACTTTAAGGATCTACCCTGACTTTTCCGCTGATCTCGTCAGAAAGCGCGCCGCCTTTAAAAAAGTTAAACAGCTGCTGTATCAGAAGGATGTAAGATTCCAGTTGCTTCACCCAGCACGGCTACGAGTTCGTTTTGAGGACGAAACACTGCTTTTCAACACACCTGATGAAGCTCAACAGTTTTACGACCAGCGGATCGCCAGACGTGAATAAACTTTGATATTATGGCAGCGTGGTTGCGAATTACAGAAGATACAGGTTGTCTAAGCTTGATTTTATAATTTATGATTACGTATTTCTAGATAGCTACATTATGTTGGGAGCTCTGAGAAATAACAGGGAAGGATACAGACTTGGATCACCGGGAGTCGAGAGAGAGTCGTGAGCTGCGGTTTGTCTCTGTTCAACAGACAGATCTAGAATGTATTATAGTTCGGTTGTGTTTGTTAAAATGTATCATCTTTGTGTTGGGGGCGGGCTGGGTGGGTTGGGTTTTTTTTTTTTTTTTTTTTTTTTTTTTTTTTTTTTTTTTTCTCTTCTCACGGGGTGCCAATCACAGACAGAATATACATCCTTATGGGGTCACACGATATTTGGATAGACAACTATTGATAAATAATGGTAATTACTAGTGATAAGATGACAAGTATTGGAGGATCAGCTGTGCGTTTTGTTAGCTGGAATGTTAGAGGTTTAAACGGGCCAGTGAAAAGAACTCGCATATTTACGCATTTGAAGAGATTAAATACAGAAATAGCCTTCCTACAGGAAACGCACCTACGTACTGAAGACCATAACCGACTAAGGAAAACTTGGGTCGGCCAGGTTTACCACTCCAATTTTAACCGTAGGGCTAGGGGAGCAGCAATCATTATTCACAAAAGAGTACAGTTTACTACATCTGGAACGATTTCAGATCCCCAAGGACGGTACATTATTGTATCAGGTAATCTTTTCAATATCCCAGTAGTCTTGGTCAGTGTTTATGCACCCAATTGGGATGACGTTAACTTTGTGAAAAAAATAATTTCCTTGTTACCGGATTTAAATACTTACCATCTTATATTTGGTGGAGATATGAATTGTGTGATAGATACAAATATGGATCGTTCCAACCCTAAAACAATACCCCTCTCAAAAATGTCTCAGATTCTGGCTGGTTATATGACACAGATTGGGTGTGTGGACCCATGGAGGTTTCTATTCCCTGATAAAAAGGAATTCTCTTGCTTTTCACATGTCCACCAGACTTATTCAAGGATAGATTATTTTTTTACTGATAAAAGGCTTATCCCCTCGATAAAAAAGGTAGAATACTCTGCTATTGTTGAATCAGACCATGCCCCCGTCATTCTTGATATTTGTTTCTCAAATAATTACTCATCGCAGCCTGTGTGGAGACTGAACACAACTTTAATCTCAGACACATACTTTTGCGAATTCATATCTAGCGCGATTGACCATTTTCTACTATTTAATAAAACAGACTTTGTGTCACCATCATTACTATGGGAGACATTCAAGGTTGTAATAAGGGGAGAAATAATATCGTACTCTGCCTCACGTAATAAAGTAAAGAAACAAGCACGGGAGAAACTGATTGAATCTATACAGAAAACTGATCACCAATATGCTATAGCTCCAACACCAGAATTACATAGAGAAAAATTGAGCCTTAAGGCACGATATGATTTATTATCGACGGAAAAAATAGAGCGGGATTTGGTTTTTGCCCGTGCCAGGGTCTATGAATATGGAGAAAAGGCAGGCCGTCTTCTCGCCCAACAGTTAAAAATTAAATCAGCATCCCAGCTTATTCCCAGGATTAAGAAAAATTGCCAAGAAATTACATCGGATCCTCAAGAAATTAATTCCATTTTTCAGAAATTCTATTCAGATTTGTATACTTCCGAATTCCCATATGATGATTCTTTAATGACAACATTCCTGGCTAATGTAAAATTACCTTCAGTTAAACAAGATCAAAAGAGTAATCTGGATAAACCTTTGCAACTTCAAGAGATAGAAGACTCAATCAAAGCCATGCAGAGCGGTAAAACTCCAGGTCCTGACGGATTTCCTGTTGAGTTCTATAAAAAATTCTCTTCAAAACTGTCCCCTTTACTTCTCAGTATGTTTAATAATTCTCTCGAGCAATCGAAATTGCCACCAAGTCTTACACAGGCCCATATCACAGTGCTCCTGAAACCAGATAAAGACCCCCTGGATTGTAGTTCCTATAGACCGATCTCCTTATTAAATGTGGATGTAAAAATTTTATCTAAAGTATTGGCCTCTAGAATAGAGCATATAATTCCAGATATTATTTCACAAGACCAGACGGGCTTTATTAAGGGACGCCACTCTTTCATTAATATTCGAAAGCTTCTTAATGTTGTGCATTCCTCTGCGTCGGAGGAAAGCCCTGAAGTGATTATTTCTCTAGACGCAGAGAAAGCATTTGATAGAGTCGAATGGAAATATCTATTTGCAGTGTTAGACAAATTTGGATTCGGTTCAAAATTCACTTCTTGGATTCATCTGCTTTATCATCAACCAAGGGCAGCTGTAGTCACAAATAAAATATGCTCACAATATTTCTCTCTGTCTAGAGGGACACGGCAAGGGTGTCCCCTTAGCCCTCTACTATTTATATTGGCTATAGAGCCACTATCGTCAGTACTCAGAACCTCACAATATATTAGTGGTATTAAAAGAATGAGTGTCGAGTATAAAGTTTCCTTATATGCTGACGATCTATTGTTATACATAACTAACCCGCTGTCGTGTTCCTCTCAGATCGAGAGGATATTTAAAGATTATGGGGTCTTTTCAGGTTATAAACTAAACTTTTCTAAAAGTGTATGCTTCCCTATAAACCATATGGCAGATCAGATCAGTGATACGGACTTGCCCTTTTGCATATCCAAATCAGGATTTAAGTACTTAGGAATTAATATTACTCGTTCATACACTGATTTGTTTAAAGCAAATTACAGTCCCATACTTAAAAAACTTGAATCGGACTTCCAACGATGGAGTGTTATATATCTGTCCCTAGCTGGTAAAACTAATTGTATTAAAATGAATGTGCTACCCAGATTACTGTATTTGTTTCAGAGTCTTCCAATTTTCCTGCCAAAGTCCTTTTTCCGGTCAACTAATAAGTTGCTGTCCTCCTTTATTTGGGGTGGTAAGAAACCAAGAATACGTAGGGAACTGCTTGAGAGACCAAAAAAGGATGGAGGATTGGCTCTTCCGAATTTATTAAATTATTATTGGGCAGCAAATCTACAAAAGGTTGTTTATTGGTTCCAGTCTCCACATACAGACTGGTGTACAGCGGAAGCTAAGTCATGCAAGTCAACATCACTTGTGGTGCTTATTACAATGAAGTCACCATTCTCTCCATCGCAATTCTCCTCAAGTCCAGTTGTAATTTCGACTCTCAAAATATACAACCAGTTTAGACAAGCATTTCAACTCACAGATTTTTCCTTGGAAAGCCCCATATGTAATAACCATCTTTTCCCGGCTGCCAAGCTAGATTCCACTTTTAAGCAATGGCAGCACCGAGGCCTAGTTAAATGTAGTGACTTTTTTATTGATAATAATTTTGCTAGTTATAATGATCTTGTTAAAAAATTTAGTCTTCAAAACCCAGATTTTTTTCGATTTCTTCAAGTTCGTCACTTTATCCAAGCTCACTGCTCTGGGTTTCCACAATTGCCCTCTGAGTCACGTTTAGATTTAGTTCTGAAGGTCCCTTCACACCTTAAGGGATGTATTTCAAAAATATACAACCTGATCATGTCGTTTCAAAATGTATCAATAGAAAAGATCAAAACAGAATGGATAGGAGAGTTAGGAATTGCGATATCTGAAGACACCTGGGTTAGAGCTGTTGATCGAGTAAATGGGACTTCATCTTGTGCAAGACTAAATCTGATTCAAATGAAAGTTCTCTACCGTATTCACTATAGTAAAGCAAAGTTGGCTAAACTGTACCCAAATATAGATGAAACGTGTGACCGCTGCAAGGCATCAAAGGGAGATTTAACCCATATGTTTTGGTCATGTCCTAAATTGAGACAATTTTGGTTTTCAGTATTTGAGATTTTAAACTCAACTTTCGAATTAAAAATTCACCCTAACCCAATAATGGCATTGTTTGGAATCAGAGATGACAACTTCCAAATAGCTAAAAATAAAGAGAATGCCCTGGCTTTTGCCACTTTAATAGCGAGAAGGAGAATTCTTCTAGAGTGGAAATCACACAATCCACCTACTATATCAGCATGGCTTAATGATCTAATGATGTTTCTAAAAACTGAAAAAATTAAATATTTTCTCAGGGGATCTACCAGAACATTTTACAAAACATGGGACCCTTTAATAAACTATTTTGAGAAGAATATGCCCCTCCCTCTTTAAAGTAATTTAAGGATTAAACACCCCCCCCCTTTTCCTTTATTTATTTATTATCACCCCCCCCCTCTTTTTTTTTTTTTTTTTTTTTTTTTTTTTTTTTCTGGGTTGGGAAACCAGATGTTGGGATGGTTGGGTTGGGTTGGAAATTTGTGGGTGGAAATTTTGAAAAAGCATGACCTTTAATAGTGTTTTTTATCACTGTATACTTTCAATGTACCTTGTTCTGATAAATAAAATATAAAAAAAAAAAAAAAAAAATGTACAAAATGTTCTTACGGGTGACACCCCCCAACCCCCCCCCCCCCCCCCCCCCCCCCCCCCCAAGGTCTACCCACCACAGTCTCACAAAATTCTGTGGGAAACACTGAATACATACGAATTCTCATGAGATCACATTTGAATAGCAAGTCAGTTGCTAATATATAGCTAGGCACTTGCTACAAATTTAAAAACTGCAAGTTCACTCGCATTGTATGGCAATGTAAGATTGTGTGGCGTTACAACTTGAACTAAATATTGAAATCATTGTGTCACATGGCAATTATTAATTACAGGACTTGGAATTAGCTGATTACAACTGTATTCTAGTTGTTACTACAAGATGCACACATTACTGTGTAGCTAGTGGAGTTTAAGGGAACTATTCTTCAGCCACTTGAATGCAAGCTACACATTATCTGCAAATGGCAGCAACAGGTCACTTTCTTTGTTGTCTTAGTTGTCTCAGCTTTCAAAAACAGTTTGGAAAAGCAAGCAGAACTCTACTAACTTACCTTTATCCCACTGAATTGCACAGGATGATTGTCCTGTAGATGAGCAGGACAAACATGTTGGAGGTGTTCCCGTGTTTCACTGCCACTTTTCTGCCACGGAAAACCATCTTCGACCAACTATTCCTCTGCATTTTTATGGAACCCAAAATACTTCCAGACTTCCGACTTAACACTTAAGGATAAAAAAAAGTGTCGGCTGTTCTCATCCACATTAGTTTTGTTTACATCAGAGTGAGCATGTGTAATTTATGCCACATAAACGCAGTGTTGTGTATCTTGATTCGTTGGTGGAAAAAAATACTGTGTGATCAGAAAATCTAAACAATTTGGCTAAAAGGTTATATAGAATTATTTAGTGTATTTTGAAGTGCCCACAATAACAATACTATTCATGTTAATTGATATACTATATTACTAAATACCATCAAATTCTACTCTAAAGTTGTGTATCTTTAGTCCCTAGAGCCAACATTTAGGCTGTCATCCAGCTATGCAGGTTTCCACTTCGTCTTAACAGCACAGCTAAAATAATTCTCATATTAACTTGTACTGGCCAGAAGTTGCATTATAATCTTAGCAAGCAAGCACATTTGTCAGATTGTAAGTGAGTGTATATCATTTACTGGTCATATTTCATTTAAAGTAGGTCTAATTGGGAACTTAATACACACACCATATATCACACGTATACTGTACATACATATTAGAAGATGTGAAGTTGAAAGCATCTTATTCTCTACTTTCAACTTTATCTTCTTCACCACTTTCTGTCCAATCTCCTTTTCTTTTCTGTCTACATCTATTTCTCATTTTATCATTCCCTTTGTCTTTCAGCACAGAGAGAATGATAATCTAAAGAAAGGAGAGAACAAGAGAGTGAGAGGGAGAAAGAGAGCTGTGTTCTATGGTTTTGCGCTGGATGCATTAATTATTCAACAGCTAAGAGCTGAAAATGTTCAGAGGGGACTCCAACAAGCCTAACCTCTCTCTCTCTCTGACTTTTATATTGTTAGTCTGTATTGCCATAACAATATTTTGTTACCCTTAGTCGTCAAAGCTGGAAGTGTGGAACTGTGACTGCTGCCACACAATTGGCTGATTAGATAATTGCATGAATAAGTAGCTGTACAGGTGTTACTAATAAAGTATTCGGTGAGTGTAAATTATATTTATATATATATATATATATACAGTGGTGGCCAAAAGTGTGGGCACCCTTGGTAAATGAGCAAAGAAGGCTGTGAAGAATATGTCTTTATTGTTTATCTTTCGTCTTTCTTTGATATTTCATTCAAAATATTCACAAAAATATATCCTCTAATGGATATCAAACAATTGCAAACACAACACAATTATTATCTTTTTGTCAAATATATGTGTGGCACAATTATTGGCACCCCTAGAAATTATATATAGTAAAATATATCTGATGTATATTCCCATTCATATTTGAAAGTTTTTTGTACACCTGGGTGACTAGAAACATGAAATTGTTTACCCATGACTTCCTGTTTCAGAGGGTTATAAATATGAAGTAACACACAAGCCAAATTTCCTTAGTCATCTATCACAATGTGTAAGACCAAATAATAAAGGTATGATGTGCTTCAAAAGGTTGTTGAGCTTAACAAAATGGAAATTTTCTGTAAGAAAATAGCTAAAGCATTGAAAATACCCATTTCCACCATCAAGGCAATAATTAAGAAGATCCAGTCAACTGGAGATATTAAGAATCGACCTGGAAGAGGACGCTTGACTATATTGTCTCCAAGCATGGTGAGGAGGATGGTTTGAGTGGCCAAAGATTCTCCAAGGATCACAGCTGGAGAATTGAAAAAAATTGTTGGGTCTTGGGGTCAGAAAGTCTCCAAAATTACAATCAGAGGCCACTTGCATCACTACAAGTTGTTTGAGACGGTTTCAAGAAAAAAGCCTATGCTCTCATCCAACAACAAATTCAAGCATCTTCAGTTTGCCAGACACTACTGGAACTCCAAATGGGACTGGGTTCTATGGTCAGATAAAACAAATATAGAGCTTTTTGGCAGCAAACACCAGAGATGGTTTGGTGCACACAGAGAGGTAGCCATATGGAAAAGTACTTCATGACCACAGTTAAATATGGTGGGGGATCTTAAACGGTGTGGGGGTGATTTTATGCCAAAGGTCCTGGACATTTTGTTTGGATAAATGGCATCATGGACTCTATCAAATACCAACAGATAAAAAAATCATAGCCTGACTACCTCAGCCAGAAATCTTAAAATGGACCATGGTTGGATCTTCCAGCAAGATAATCCAAAACACACATCAAAATGAACACAAAAATGGTTCACTGACCACAAATTCAAGGTTCTGCCATAGCCACCCCAGTCTCCTGACCTAAACCCCATAGAAAACCTGTGAGGTGAACTGAAGAGGAGAGTCCACCATATGGACCTCAGAATTTGAAGGATTTGGAGAGATTTTGTTTGGAGGAATGGTCTCAGATTCCTTGACATGTGTTCTCCAACCACATTATGCATTATAGCAGAAGACTCAGAGCTGTTATCTTGGCAAAGGGAGGTTGCACAAAGTATTGAATAAAAGGGTGCCAATAATTGTGCCACACATATTTTTGACAAAAATAAAGTTTTTTTATTTTTGTTATTTATTTTATTTAGATTTGTGTTTGCAGTTGTTTGATATCCATTAGATTATATCTTTTTGTGAATTGTTTTGAAGGAAAGATCAAAAGAATAAACAGCCTTCTTTGCATATTTACCAAGGGTGCCAATATTTTTGATAATAATTGATCATTTAATTTTAATCATTCAGATAATTAAAATACTTATTATTGTGGCAGATGTGTTTAACATTGATTAGACAATAAGTGCCTTTAGAAGGCAATGTATTGATTATTTCCATATCATTGGCCTACAGTTCATAGCAATCCATTTTACAAATTAATTCATCAATCTGTCTGAGGCAGATTTATTATAAGGGCTTTTATTAGTAATATGTACCAAATATTTCATGGACATCACTGAAAACAAAGCGAAGTGTACAGTTTTGCTATATAGGATTAGATAAGATAAGCAGAAGTGAGATGTGTGAAATTATGGAGTAGGGAGACAGAAAATGTCCCATAGTGTAACCCAGGAACAAAACCAGGGCAGAAGCATGAGACAAATTCCTGAGGTTAAAAACAAAATGAGCGACAGTAATGTGCTCTAGAATAAGGCACATGGCCACCAAGGACAGATGTAGCTGTCTAGCCATCTGACCAGAACCTGGATGAGCAGTGATTAGGAAAGTGCCTAATTCACATACATGTAATACAGTAGAAGGAAATAAATAGGATGAAGTTTAATTTTTGAGAGAAAAAAAAACTCTTAAATTAAACGGTAACACTTTACGATAAGGTTCCATTTGTTAACATTAGTTAACACAATAAGTTAACATGAACTTACAATGAACTTATTTTACAGCATTCATTAATCTTAGTTCATTTAAATTTAAAAATACACTAATCCATTTTTAAAATCAAAAGTTTTATTAGTTAACATTAATGAATGCACTATGATATATTAGCATATATCTAGTATTATATTTGTTTACAGAGACAACCAGGAACTTAAAACACATAGTAGTGATGTGATCTTGATGGTTCATTGATTCAATAAACTTTTAAATGTCCTGTGTCTTGCCACACTTTGCTGAAGACTGCAGCTCAGGAAAATGAGAGTGAAGCAAAGGCAGGTATGGGTTTTATTGCAGGGAGTAAGATGTAAGATGGTGTTATTGGCATTTCCCATATTAAGATACTGAATGGATGTTAAAAAGAGAATAATATTATATGTGTCTTTTTGGCAGAGCTGAGCACCCTTGGAGCTCCCACCATGGTAGCAAACAAGAATCCATGTTTGATGGAGAGGCCATGGACCATTGAAACAGGAAGAAAGCACTCTGGAATAAATTACAGATGGAACAAGAGCTCTTAATCTTTCTGTTTGCAGCCATATGTCAGATGTCATATCAAACTAAGAGAACAAGCCTTCTGTCTATAAATGCAGGTGAAAGGTCAAGTCCAGATTACTGAAATCCACATAGATGCAGCACAAATGGATAGGACAAAAAACTTCTAAATTACTTGCACTACATTTAGTCCTTTTTATTTGACCTTTGAAATAAACACATTTCTGTAATTTCAAACCGCTGAACTGCTGAAGGCTTTATGTGGTTAAAAGGCACTGCTCTGCAAAGTCCTTGAGAATTATGGCATGGACTGAGGAATAAAACGATGACAAATTAGTGATGCTGTGGAAGGACAAGTTCCTCTTCAATGGAGCAACATATCATCACAGTCTAGGGTAAGTGTTGAGTGTGTGAACGTGTGATTTGGTGTGTACTAGTTTGCCCATAGTGGGGGCTGTTTACATGTCTGTATGCCTCAGTCATCAGCTGATTGTGTGTGATGCAATAACACTCTGTCCCAGCTTCTACAAACCTAATCCAATTAGAATTTCCACTTATGACCATTAAGCCAACGCCACACTTGCAGACTCCAAACAACTCGTTTTTGGCTGAGGGTGTCACACTTGCCAACAGTTTTGCTGAGATCTCTCTGTCTTCATTCAGAGGGGTCACACTTGCTGATTCAAAATGGTGGAGGGGTGACAGTCATAAATATACCCCTCGACTTTCTCTCTCTCTCTCACTCTCTCTGATTCCCTGTCACATGAATATAAGCAATGTGATTTAGGATGCGATTCATTGAATAAATGTACTTTTTACCATTAATGTGTTTGTGTATATAACCATTTGAGGATGGCCATAGGATGCGTTTGTCCAAATGCTGCTTTCAGTGAATAAAGAAATGAATTCCTGTAAAAACAGACCGTAGTGCCTCTGCTTTCATTAGTCATTTTAGTGTAGGAGAACCGCAGGAAAAATGCTTGGTCACAGAATTTCTATGGATTACAATCTGCATTTGTGATGATATGCAGCTGAGCACAATGAAAATGATCAGAAAATTCAGATCAGCATGACATCTTGTCAGTTCTTCGGTGAAAGAAGCAGCTCATTTGTCACTTGATGAGAACAAAATACTTAGTCTTAGAGCTGCCTGTGAGTGGTGTTTGTGAGACAGAAAAGTTGTGATACTGAAATATATGAAAAAGTGTGCTTGACACTTACAGCCTTCTGAAAGAGTTATTACAGGTCAGGATCTTATAAGGTCAAGGTCAATTTATTTATATAGCACATTTAAAAACAACTAGTGTATACCAAAGTGCTGTATATATTCAAATAAAACAACAAAAATTACCCATAAAATCCACAAATATACATTCATTTAAAAGCCAAGGAATCCATATATGTCTTCAGGTGTGATTTAAAAACAGGATGGGAAGGGGCAGGCCTAATGTCCAGAGGTATACTGTTCCATAGCCTAGGGCCAGCAACCGAAAAAGCATGATCCCCTTTAAACTTTAGAACACAAGACTTTCACCTACTGTTGCACTTGTGTACATGGTAGTGTGACAATAAAGTGATTTGATTGACTTTAGGCAAGATTTGCTGGAGAAATTTGTCTGAGGATCTGAGGGTTCTAGAGGATTGTTGATAACAGAAGTTCTGACAGATAAGAAGGGGCCACACCATTTAAAGCTTTAAAACAAATAACAAGATCTTAAAATGGATCCTATTTGGAGGACGAGTGTACATTTTCAAAGTATTTATCATTCGTCATTGGTGTGTAACATAATTAGCATGGTCTGACAATTCTAACCTTCAGTTCCTCAACCTAGCCATTAAAGTGTGTGAAGAAAGCTCGGAGGATTATCAAAGACTCCAGCCACCCGAGTCATGGACTGCTCTCACTGCTTCCATCAGGCAGGCGGTATCGCAGCATCAGGACCCGCACCACCCGACTACATGACAGCTTCTTCCCACAAGCAATAAGACTTTTGAACACATGATCTCTCACGATCTACAATCAGCACTGCACTTTATAAATCCTCATTCTGTCAATATATTCTCCCAATTCAGTTAGTGTATATATATATATATTTATACCCGTATCTAGTGTGTGTATTCTACATTGTGTGTATTGTGTACATTTGTTATGTAAATTGTTGTGTAGGTATGTGTACATTTGTTATGTAAATTGTTGTGTAAGTTTGTTATGTAATTGTTTTGTGTAATATGTTGTTTATTGTAAAGTGGTTTATGTCTCGTCACTGTCATTACTGCTATGTTGCTCGGAACTGCACACAAGAATTTCACCTGCTGTTGCACTCGTGTACACAGTAGTGTGACAATAAAGTGATTTGATTTGATTTTGATTTGAAGTTAGCTGCACATGCTAATGAGCACAGCCATTATCTTGCAGAGAAAGCATGAGCAAGCCTTTTTGTATGAGGGAACATGGGGGTGAGGGGGAATTAAACCGCACTTTAGTGGCCTCTAATCTAATTGAGAAAAAGAGAGAGACAGTGAGAGAGGGAGAGAGCAGTAACCTGAAATGAGCACATGATTGTAAAATTCATTGAATGTTGTCCCCTATCCCAATGCTACATCCCAGATTTAATTCCTAGATCCATTGTAGTGATCTGCCAGTCCACAGATAAAAGGAAATACCCATAATATAATCCCTCTATCTTTAGAGTATTCTTAATGTGCGCAATATGTGTCTGTTACTGGCTTCCGATTTTGCAGTGTAAAGAGGCCATAAGTGCTGTACATACAGACCCTATTGATCATGAGAAGGCTGAAGCATACAGTATATCATGAATAAAATATAATAGTGCTGATAATGTAATGAGTCATTAAATTAGGTTTGTGTAGGGAAGCCTCAATGATCTTAAATCTTAAACTTTGTTCCCTAAAAGGAGGGAACTGTGGGAGTGTCTCCCAGGGGCGATTTGAAACCCCATCACAGTAGTTCGATTGGATGTTCCCTCCTTTCAGGGAACCAAGGTTACAAGAGAAACTGAGATGTTCCCTTTCAAGAAAGCAACTTTGACACTGCATCAGAAGCTGAAGCTATAGAGCTATTTACCATAATGCCATACCACTGATGGGCAATGCCCACAGTGTAGTAAAAAGGCTTTTGTCCAGTTCACCATGTTTTTAAGGCTCAAGCTAGAATTTCAAGCAACTCAGTCACAAGAGGCCACTTTGTACCGTCCCGTCCACTCAGGGGAAAAAATGGCAAGTGCCTCTCCTGAGTGCAAACATGCCTCACTAATGAAAGCCCAGCAAAATAGCATCTTGCACATCACCATTGAATGTGATCATATCATGTGCAATGACTGTGGGATGCAAATTGCCATGTTCAGGAGATGCCGCTTGATATGAAGAAAAGGAGACACACACAAGGTTTAAGCCAGCCAAAAAACCCTCCTAAAGTCTTCATGGCCTATACCCCATCCTCTACCATCTCACTAATCCAAACCCTCAGGAGCTGCAGAGGAGCGTTAGCAGGAGGAGAGGGGTTTGGTTTCGACTTTTAGAACAAAAGTGAGCCGAGAGCGAAGCTTGTTGAGTTACATGTATTCGCCATGAACACAAACGATCTCAGTGAGCAATGTGTCAGCAAGTGCTCAGCCCAGGCTATGTACATTGCTCTTAGCGAACCACTTAATATGGAGTAAAAGGAGACACACGAGGCCAGCACCCCATAACATCTGCTTCTGACACAGCATCGAAGTTACTTTTTTGAAAGGGAACTGTATTCAGCCCTCATTACTTTTTCAAGCACCTGTTTTCAAAATACAGTTACTTTAATACATTTTGTTAGAATACTTTTTAGAATCACATTTTAAAATACATCTCATACAAAGTGATTCACAAAAATAGAAAACAATAATAGAAAAAGAAACAAAGGATGAGTACAAGAATCAAAAGAACACAAAAATAAAAGTGTCAGTAATAAAATCGATAGAAAATAAAAAGATTAAATAGGCCTAAATATGGAAATCTAACTCCATATCTAATTTAAAGTTGCAATATGTAATATAATCTCAGCAAAAAATAAACATCTCTTTTTCAGAACACTGTATTTTAAAGATAATTTTGTAAATATCCTAATAACTTTACAGATCTTTATTGTAAAGGGTTTAAACAATGTTTTCCATGCTTGTTCAGTGAACCATGAACAATTAATGAACATGCACCTGTGGAGCGGTCATTAAGACACTAACAGCTTACTTACTTATGGTCACAGTTATAAAACTTAGGACACTAAAGAGACCTTTCTACTGACTCCAAATCCAAACACCAAAAGAAAGATGCCCAGTGTACCTGCTCATCTGTGTGAACGTGCCTTAGGCATACTGCATGGAGGCATGAGAACTGCAAATGTGTCAAGGGCAATAAATTGCAATGTCCGTAATGTTAGATGCCAAAGACAGCACTACAGGGAGACAGGAAGGACAGCTGATCGTCCTCGCAGTGGCAGACCACGTGTAACAACACCACAGGATCGGTACATCCGAATAACACACCTGCGGGACAGGTACAGGATGGCAACAACAACTGCTCAAGATACACCAGGAATGCACAATCCCTCCATCAGTGCTCAGACTGTCTGCAATAGGCTGGGCTGAGGGCTTGTAGGCCTGTTGTAAGGCAGGTCCTTACCAGACATCATCGGCAACAATGTCGCCTATAGGCACAAACCCACCTTCGCTGGACCTGCACCTGCAAAAAGTGCTCTTCACTAACAAGTCATGGTTTTCTCTCATCGGGATGATGGTCAGACTTGTGTTTATCGTTGTTGGAATGAGCGTTACACCGAGGTCTGTACTCTGGAGCGGGATCAATTTGGAGGTGGAGGGTCTGTCATGGCCAGCGAGGAGTCCAGATCTCAATCCCATTGAGCACGTCTGGGACCCAGAAATTGTCCGGGAACTTGCAAGTGCCTTGATGGAAGAGTGGGGTAACATCTCACAGCAAGAACTGTCAAATCTGGTGCAGTCCATGAGGAGGAGATGCACTGCAGTACACTTTTGCTGAGTTTATTTACTTTACTAAAGCATAAAATTATCATAATATGTTAGAGATTTTGGAAACATGCTAAGTTGAAATACTGGCTTAACAATGCTACAGCCAGTATATTCTACTTTGAAATGTCCATTCCGGGCCAGAATTTCTGTTTTTGTTTTGGCCTGTGTGATCCCACCGACTGCCCATTTCCCAATAGTATGTCGACATCCCGGGTTGCCAGATTTGAAAAAAGTTAGCGGGGAAACAGCGTGGTGCAGCCATGGAAGCCAGCAATACATCTAGCTAACATTGACAGAGTTATAAAAAATCCACAAGCTGGTTTATAATTTGCAAAAAAAAGAAACATTGCAAACATATACATTAGCTGATCAACTTACAGTGTAAGGCTCGTTGCTTTCCATTGTCAGATTGCTCATTCCTGTTGTGTGCCTCAACCTGGCAACCCACTTGAGCTTGGTGTCTGGGGAGGAGGGGGCTGGGGAGACAACTCTCTTAAATATTTTTAATTTGGGCTGCAGTACCCATTTTAAACGCTTGATGTCAATGTTACATATAGCTCCTTTAAAGAAACTAGCTATTCATAGATTCACTTAGATGTTTGAAGCAAAGGTGTTTCAGTTGAGATAAGATAATAGTGACAAATCACTAATCACAATAGTGAAAAACAACTGTATGTTAATTTCATTTGTTATTAATATTATAAATATTGAATCAGGTGAAAATAATGCAATAACCGAGGTAGTTGATAAGCACAGAAATTGATTTCTAGCAGCAGAGTGGAAAAATGGCAGGTGTAGATTGGTCAAGGGTTGTTTTTTCTTATTCATAAAGTAAATTGCCTGAGGTACAAACTTTGTTTAAAACTGTATTGTATACTGTTCAGAGAGCTGTTTCTTGCTTTTGCTATTTGGATCCTAAAGGTGTTTTTTTTATTATTATTATTATTGATAGTGTGGGGAATCGAAAACCAGTTGTTACTCAGAACCAGTTCCACAAAAAAATAATAAATAAATTAAAATTATGCACATCATAATAACTAGCACTGACCACATAACTGCAGGCCAGTGACAAAAACAATGTCACAGACAGGCCTACACCCAAATTCACTAAAGCAGACATGGAATCTTACCTTTAGAAGAGTTGTAGGCGATGAGTGAAAGTGTTAAACTTTCTCAGAACGAGGTCTGTCCATTCATTGCATAATTTGTTTATAAGATCTCGCTCAAATGCAAGATGCACAAGCTGAGCCTATGAGTGTGTGTCACTGCCCGTTAAAACATTCTTGAGCACAGAGTAGGTGTTTTCACACATGGCAGTGTGACATCTATTTTGAGTGCAAACAACACACTGGGCATCCATTCAAGTGCTTTGTGTTGTTGAGAGTCTTATAATAATTATTGCATTATAAAATGAATTATATGAACTATTATTGAATTGCAAATACAGTTAACAATATTGGTATTGCATATTTTTGGTCACAAAGAACACACATTTGACAGTAAAGCATTGCTTTTGAGTTGGGATGCAGATGTAAATTTAGAGCTGTCAAATTAACGCGTCAACGCATGCAATTCAATTAAAATGTTTTTTCTTTAACGTGATTAACACATTTACCAATTTTCACATTAGATTCTGCAATTTTATTCAGCTCTGTGTAGTTCTGGACACTGATTAGAATAGGGCAGAATCTTTGCAATGCATCTGGGGTCATTACACTGACACACTCACCACAAACACACGCAACAGTGATTCCGCGTCAATAACCAAGAGATGGAAAAAGGACCTCTTAACCCTATTTTTTGTACAAGACAAACCCAGATGGGACCTGTGAAATGCTTCATTCACATTACTCGCTGGAGTGAAGCATCAGAGTTCCCCAGGTGCCGCGTGGCACTTCCGTCTTACTGGACAATTTGGATAAAGTATAATTTACGTAGCAGTGCCAGAACTCTGAAAAAAAGCAAGACATTCCCTGCAGCACTTTTCATGTGACTTATAAAGATATTTAATCTTCATTCGTCAATCATTTAAAGTAGTAAGGGGGTACAGTGACTGGCGTCGACGCTGATAAAACCCAGCTGAACCGTCAGATTTTGCGGTCGGGTCCAATAGTGTTTCCACCATCTTTCAACCGTTTCTTTGCAAAACTTACATCATAGTGTGACTGGATCATAAGCAATCCATACTGAAATTAGCTGAACACACAAATACTCCACACTGATTTGAGCCGAACATACATATAATCCACGATTACATATACTGAACACACACAATACAATCAACTCCTGCACTGACATGATCAGGAACTTTGTTAAACTTCAGCCGCTCTTTCCTAATGATGCTTGAACAGAGGCAAAAGTTGAGACAATAGTCTTTATAGCTGTGACATCTCACACCTACTATGTCTGTTTACACACAGGACGGAACGCCATTATCTCAGCCAGCAGCAGCAGTGGATGGAGCAGAACGAGACACGTTTTTAACTTGTTCCACTCTTAAAATATGCCGCCCATTGCCAGAAATACAATCAAACTGTCAAAGACATCCACAGGGGTGTAAAAAGTAGTCTGAAATTATACTTACATGAAAGTATGGATACTGAGTGAAAAGTTTACTTAATTATAAGTATCTAGCCAAAACATTAGGGGTGTAACGATTGACTCATCTCACGATTCGGTTTGGTTCACGATACTGAATACACGATTCTGTTCAGTTCATGATCCTTCAAACAAAGCCAGAATCAAGAAAGTTAATATTGAATTTTTTTATTATTATTATTATTAATAATATATTTATTTTATATATATATATATATATATATATATTCACTTTATACCTGGCTGCTACCTCAATAACTGCTATGTGCATAGAACACTATCTCATAGTATGTTATGTTTACATTTGGCATTTTTAGAAACTGTAATCTTTTTGCACTACTGTATACTGGTCGGCTCACTGTGCCTATTGTCCTGTTAATTTTTAGTACATTTTTTGTACTGTCCTGTACTTTTGGCACACACACTTTATATAGGTATGTTATTTAGTCTGTGTAGTCTCATGTGGTTCTGTGTTTGTCCTTTGTTGTTTTATGTAGCACCATGGTCCTGGAGGAACGTTGTCTCGTTTCACTGTGTACTGTATATGACATATATATATATATATATATATATATATATATATATATATATGTCATATATATATATATATATATATATATATATATACTTGACATATATATATATATATATATATATATATATATATATATATATATATATATATATATATATATATATATATATATATATATATATATGTCAAGTGGTTTTTATTGTATTATATATATAATTTTTTTGCAATATTCCTATGGTTGTAATGTTGCATAATATAAACCATGATTGTTTTTCTTTCAAACAGATAAAATTTGTTTGCACTCTATGCTTATTTTAATGACTTTTTATCCTAATAGTAAAGCTAAGGATTTATTGTACGTCTGTTTTACTACAACTGACATATAGGTGGTGCTCTTTTCAATTAAAATGCTACTATGTAAGCCTGTTTGAAAACATGTTGGTAAGCCTATGCCAGTTTTCATGTTCATAATTAATAGATGAGTGTGCTGTATATCTACTGCAAATCTAATGTACTAGATACAGGTCACCAGAACATCACATTTGTTATTATTTTTAAACACAACAAATGGGTTAAAATACTTTCTCCTATCCCAGCTTAATATGCAGAGACAGTTATAAGTAAACCACTCATAGGTTGATTTTCCAGAAAAGTGTAAACACTGTCTCTTTAATTATTTCAATCTTCAATATTTTGGTGGCCTGGCCAGCCTGATACAGCAACATTGTCTTGACCAATGGAGTGAGTTTGGCCAATGGAAATCTGTCTGAAAATTATGATTATTTTTGGTATTGCATGAATAAATTTGCACAGTAAACATCTGTTATTTAGACCCATCATACCTGACCAATTAGTGATATTTAACTGTGTCCTTGCATGTATATTTTTTTTCGAGCAGCCTCTGTATTATACTTCAACTCACTTTTGCTGTTATCTATCTCTTCACCTGCTAGAATAAGTGTCATCAGGTAAAGTTAATCAAATTACATTTATAAAACCTAATTACCTAATATAAAACCTTTGACTATTCACAGTTGCAATTTCACATGGCTAAAAACAAGAAGAAAGTGTCCTTGGAGAGTTGAACTTGCAACTTTGTTACCACTTAACAAAAATAACACTCTACCAATGATGAGCTGTGTGATATAACAGATCTTTATTTATAGTTTAATTAAATTGTACCTTTTCTGTTATTCTTAATTGGCCTTGGTTGATCATTTATTTTCTATATTCTTGCCTTTTATGGCAGCATTAATAACCAAAATAAAAATCCTGAAACAATGGAACTCAGGTAGTATCATGGTATATCGATATGCATTTTAAATTTTCAGGAACACGTGTTTCAAGCTAATTGACATTTTACCTGCGATTCTATTTCTGTGGTTGCACTTTTGGTTAAGGTTATAAATGTAAGTCTTCTTTACTCAGTCCACTTCCTCTGCAAGAACAGAGGGGAAACCTGTGTTCCACTGTCTTGGGATGACTATGCTTGTATTTCATATTTAGCTAAAGGCTCCTATTGCTGTTCTATTGAAATCGATTGGGACTGTGGTCTCTTTTTGAGTCTTCTTGTCTTGTTGATGTTCAGAGCTGTATTACTGTATTGTATGTTTATGTATACAAAGCAATATTAAAGTTAAAAAAATTTAGGAGTCTATGTGTAATCACTTTAATGTGTGTGGTATTAATAATACTCTTTGACAGCTGTAAGATAAATGGACAGTGAGATCCAAATCTTGTGAAAACTGAGAACATAATGTGACTCTCTCTCTCTCTCTCTCTCTCATAATATTTGTCTATCTCTCTGTCTTTGTTGCTCCTTCTCTCTGTTGATCATGTGGCTCTGGTTTTTCTCTCACATTCCCTAATGGGAAGTATTTGATATAAAGCACTATAAAAAAAAAAAAAATTATACAACACCACAATACACAAACTCTATAACATAAAGAAAGAAACTGTTTCATACCACTATAGGAAGACTGGCTGACCATACATTATCAGATCTTACTGGTACAACTGTACACAACATTTTGCTTGTCTCAGCTCTGCCCACTATGAGTCCTTAAGATGAAACAATAGAGCAATGTTTTCAGTGTTTTTGGGGAAATCAACCTATCTTATTTATAGTTGTCTCTTCTTACTAATCTGGGATAGGATAGATTATTCTAACATTTAAAAAAAACTAGGTTAAAGTAAACCTTTTGGTATATCCATGCTATTTATATTAGCAGATTTTGTAAAGAGTCAGAGCAGTCTTAAAATAATTACATTCACAAAATATGAATCATAAATTTGTAACACAATTTTTAAATGCTGGTAACAGGTTAATAACCATTTAATTTTGTTCAGATTTAGTTTTTTTCATGTATAGAACAAATGGTTTAACACAGTACATTTTCAGATTTACACCACTTCCTGTTGCCCAAACACTGGGGCTTCACTATTTTTAGTACACTGTAAAACCCGATAAGTTGAGAATACTCAAAACTTTTGTTGTAACCGATTACCCAAGAATATTTAAGTACCTGTAATCATTTTTTAATTAAACTGTAATTTTTTTGGTCAGCTTTTAATGACTTTTTTAATGACTTCATGGAGAGGAGACAGGAAATGACAGGTGAGAAGAGTGGGAATGAAATCGGGAAAGGACGTCACAAGCCAGGATTTGAGCTCAAGTGCATTAGCACCACATGTCATGAGCACAGCCCGCTAGGCTACAGCTCTGACATCTTTTGGAAAGTCCATACATGTGAAAAATTATGATGCTGGCAATGTTTACTCAAAAACATAAAATAAAATAAAAATTAAAATAAAATTAAATTAAAACATCATTGCTCATTAAGAAAACGTATTATTTTTGTTGGGTCAACTAAATAACTGGTTTTGATTGCTACACCAATAATGTTTAAAAGTTAGTAGTACTGTTCGGGTTTACAGTGTAGAACATGATAAGAAACCACTGCATCCCACATTTCTTTGCATAATTGCACCTTGCGGATGTGTCCTTCTGTAACACACTGAAGATCTTTTTGCAACTAGCCAATATACTGTATAATCACTACATAAACATGCATGATTAATACAGATACAAGGAAAAATATTGAATATAACTGTATAATTACTACATAAACATGCATGATTAATCCAGATGCAAGGAAAAATATTGACTATAACTGTATAATTATGACATAAACATGCATGATTAATCCAGATGCAAGGAAAAATATTGAATTAAAAAGTACGTATATTTCTCAGTTGTTTTAAAGTCTTCACTGAATTATGGTAGGTATAATGCATTAATACAGATTTTATGCTTTTGGGCTTTGACTGAGAAACAAATCTGTAATTAAAACAATGAATTAAAATAAAATAATTAAATAATTAAAATAAAATAATTAGCATAAGATGGCTCACAGGTGAGAAATTTAAGCTATTAATTGATTTTAGATGTCCAGATGTATATTTGCAACAAATAGCACATGTCAATTGACTAACAAATGTCTTTGTATCAGAGAAGTCTTTACAATAAATAGTGGCAGAATGATAACCTTTCACCCTGTGTGTAGATAAATGGAAGTGAGGGACCGCAGTCGCTCACAGTCTCGCAGGACCAGCAGAGTAGAGCAAGTGGTGGGACGTTGGCTTCGCTGCTCCAGAGTGTCCATCAGCCGGTACCTTTTTTAGATCTTATTATGTGCAATCAATGAGTGTATGAAACTTTTGTGTTCGAGTAGCTTCAATATATTTATCTTTCTATAGAGAACATGTGCTAGAGGATGGGCATCTTGGTGACCCTGGCTCTCAGGAGCAGAGGAGCTGTCCAATTAGAGTCACGGTTAAGATCCCACTTGACCATACCCTCAACTTCCATGGCTTTACTGTTTCAGAACACAGTCCACCCCAGGTGCAGGATGTGATAGAAGGTACACACAATACAGTCAATCACAAACACACATTAATCGGTGTGACGAGGCATGCAAAGGATGTGGATCTAAGTGCAGCTTTAATAAAACAAAAGATAAACAGAGAACTGACAAACTAACTGGGGGAAACAAGGGCTTAAATATACAAGGAACAAACAAGGGAACAAGGAACACCTGTGGAAACAATCAGGGGAAAACCAATCATAAAATGAAACTACAAAGGGCTACAAAAACTAACAAGAAACAGGAACTAAACAAGAATTTCAACATAAAAGCACAAAAACAAAAGGGGAATATGTGACAATCGGATCAAATGGATTCTTGTCATTTTTATTGATATATTTATTGATTTATGTAATGTTTTTGACTTCAGCTTGCTATTAATTGGTATGAAAAATATTCAATTTTATATATATATATATATATATATATATATATATATATATATATATATACACACACACACACTGATGAGCCAAAACATTATGCCTAATATACTGTCCGCCGAGGCATGGATGCTACAAGACCCCAGAAGGTATCCTGTAGTTTCTGGCACCAAGACATTAACTGGAGATCCTTCAAGATGTGGAGCTGCTGTGGATTGGACCTGTTGGTCCAGCACATCCCACAGATGCTTAATCGGATTGTGATCGTCTCGGTTACGTATGTAACCTCCGTTCCCTGATGGAGGGAACGAGACGTCGTGTCGAAGAAGCGACACTAGGGGTCTCTCTTGAGCGCCGAAAGATACCTCTGATCTATGAAAAAAGGCCAATGAGAGTTGGCGAACAGTATTTGCATACTCCGCCTCCGGATACGGATATAAAGGCGAGAGAAATACGCTCGTTCATTCAGGATTTTTCTGAGGAGCCGGGAGTGTTCCGGGCATCTCAGCGGCTCGGCTCAGCGACGTGGCCGGGAAGACACGAAGTCTCGTTCCCTCCATCAGGGAACGGAGGTTACATACGTAACCGAGACGTTCCCCGTCTGTCGCTCACTTCGACATCGTGTCGAAGAAGCGACACTAGGGGTCCACTTCAAAACTCGCCATGCGCTGAGCCGTGTACGTGTACTGCTGACACAGAAGCGGGCAGGTATTTTGCACGTGCACAAGCGACCAACTGTGTTCAGGCTGCACGTACTCTTCCCCAATGCCCCGAAAAAGCGTCAGCGTCCTTTTGGTTACCCTAGGGGGGAACAAGGTGACGCTCCCAACTAGGGAACGGGCCAAGCCTGGCTGGGCCTCTTTTCTCTCTATGTTTTCTCGGCATAGAGCAAGAGCAGCCGGGGCCCTTACCGCATCGAGGGAAGGGGGTCTTATTCCGAATTCCTATTCTTAGGGGGAAAAGACCCTGCGGAGGCCACACCCGCCCAACAGGGGAGGTAAAGGTGGCAAAAATACATCACATGGCCACTTGGGGCATGTGGGAGGAAATGGCGCGGTGGTAGATCCAACCTCAAGGAGGGGGGAGTTGCTACAACACGGCGACCGGAGGGCAGCAAAGGGCTGCCTAAGGGAGACGCGGGTCAGCTCGTAAGGTGACCGTACCGCGGAAATACACACAGGAGGAGTCCCGTGGGAGGCCTGATCTGTGGAGCACTTATTCCAGTAGGGGTAGCCGGAGGTACCCGTAGTGGACTGGACCAGCACGTTCCTCCGATGAACTGCTGCGGGTCCGAAGTGCTAGGGAGGAATCAACCAGGGACCTGGGTCCTCTGGGACTAAAGCGCACTGTTTTGCCTCGGCAGAGGGAAACGGCGCTGGTACAAGCGGATCACCCGGTCAGAACGTCGACGTGTACCGAGTTCTACGGGCTCGGACCTGAGAGAACACGGGACGAAACTGACTCAACCCTGAGATTGTAAAATCTCGTGAAGGTGTTAGGTGCTGCCCAGCCCGCAGCTCTGCAAATGTCTGCTAGGGAGGTGCCCCTTGCCAGTGCCCACGAGGATGCCACGCTCCTAGTGGAGTGGGCCCGCACCCGTAAGGGGGGCGGCACGGCCTGGGTGTGGTAGGCCAACTGAATGGCCTCCACCACCCAGTGAGACAACCTCTGTTTGGAGACAGCATTCCCTTTCTGCTGTCCTCCAAAGCAGACAAAGAGTTGCTCAGAGCGCCTGAAGCTCTGGGTGCGTTCCAGGTAGGCACGCAAAGCACGTACTGGACACAATAGTGAGAGGGCTGGGTCTGCCTCCTCCCGGGGCAGCGCTTGTAGGTTCACTACCTGATCTCTAAAGGGCGTGGTAGGAACCTTGGGCACATAGCCCGGTCGAGGTCTTAGGATCACGTGAGTGTCTGCCGGACCGAACTCCAGGCAAGTGTCGTTAGTAGAGAACGCTTGCAGGTCCCCGACCCTCTTGATGGAGGCGAGCGCGATCAGCAGGGCCGTCTTTAGAGAGAGGGCCCTGAGTCCGGCTGATTCTAGCGGCTCGAAAGGGGATCTCTGAAGACCGGCGAGGACCACCGAGAGATCCCAGGAGGGGAACAGGTTTGGCCGGGAGGGATTTAACCTCCGGGCACCTCTTAGGAACCTGACGATTAAGTCGTGCTTGCCCAGAGACTTGCCGTCTACTGGGTCGTGGTGAGCTGCGATAGCAGCAACATACACCTTTAAGGTGGACGGGGACAGCCTCCCCTCCAACTTCTCCTGTAGAAACAGGAGCACTGACCTAACTGCGCACCTCTGTGGGTCTTCTGCCCGGGAAGAACACCAATTGACGAACAGACGCCACTTTAGGGCGTAGAGTTGCCTGGTAGAAGGGGCTCTGGCTTGGTTGATCGTGGCTACGACCGTGGGTGGTAGGCCAGCTAGATCTTCCGCGTCCTGTCCAGGGACCAGACATGGAGATTCCAGAGGTCTGGGTGCGGATGCCAGAGCGTGCCCCGTCCCTGAGAAAGAAGGTCCTTCCTCAGAGGAATTCGCCAGGGAGGGGCTGTCGCGAGGAGTACGAGGTCCGAGAACCAGGCCCGGGTGGGCCAGTAGGGAGCCACGAGAGTGACTTGCTCCTCGTCCTCCCTGACCTTGCACAGCACCTGTGCAAGAAGGCTCACTGGGGGAAATGCGTACTTGCGCAGCCCCACTGGCCAGCTGTGTGCCAATGCATCTGCCCCGAGGGGAGCCTCTGAACGGGCGTACCAGAGGGGGCAGTGGGAGGTCTCTCGGGAGGCAAACAGGTCTACCTGGGCCTTGCCGAACCGTTCCCAAATCAGCTGAACCGAGTGGGGGTGAAGCCTCCACTCTCCGCCAGGCAAGCGTTGTCGTGACAGCGCGTCCGCTACCACCTTGAGGTTGCCGGGGATGTGAGTGGCACGCAGCGACTTGAGTCGGTGCTGGCTCCAAAGGAGGAGACGACGGGCGAGTTGTGACATGTGACGGGAGCGTACGCCGCCTTGGCGATTTATGTACGCGACCGCAGTGGTGCTGTCCGACCTGACTAGGACATGTTCGTCCCGAATTAACGGGAGAAACTTCCGCAGGGCAAAGAGGACGGTCAACAACTCGAGGCAGTTGATGTGCCAACGCAGCTGGGCCCCTTTCCAACGGCCTTGAGGCTGCGTGCCTGTTGCAAATGGCGCCCCAACCCAATCTGGAGGCGTCGGTTGTGACCAAGACGCGTCTGGACACCTGCTGTAGGGGTACTCCAGCCCGTAAGAAACAGAGGTCTGTCCAGGGGTTGAATGTTTGTCGGCAGGCGGGGGTGATTGTTACCCGGTGCGTGCCGCGGCGCCATGCTCGTCTCGGGACTCGGGTCCGAAGCCGGTGTTGGAGCGGTCTCATATGCATCAAGCCCAGCGGTGCGACCGCCGCGGCGGATGCCATATGCCCCAGGAGCCTCTGGAAAAGTTTTAAGGGGACCGCTGTGCCCGGCCTGAGGGCGGCGAGGCAGTTCAACACTGACTGAGCACGCTCCTTTGTGAGACGTGCGGACATTGAGACCGAGTCTAACTCCATCCCGAGAAAAGAGATGCTCTGAACTGGAGTGAGCTTGCTCTTTTCCCAGTTGACCTGAAGCCCCAAACGGCTGAGGTGCCTGAGCACCTGGTCTCTGTGAGCGCATAGTAACTCTCGCGAGTGGGCTAAGATGAGCCAGTCGTCGAGGTAGTTGAGTATGCGGATGCCGGCTTCTCGGAGCGGGGCAAGAGCTGCCTCTACGACTTTCGTGAAGACGCGAGGGGACAGAGACAGGCCGAAGGGGAGGACTTTGTACTGATACGCCTGGCCCTCGAACGCAAACCGTAGGTAGGGGCGGTGTCGGGGCAGGATAGAGACGTGGAAGTACGCGTCCTTCAGGTCTACCGCTGCGAACCAATCTAGATGCCGGACGCAGGTTAAAATATGCTTCTGCGTGAGCATTTTGAACGGGAGTTTGTGCAACGCTCGGTTGAGAACTCGCAGGTCCAAGATTGGTCGTAAGCCGCCGCTTTTCTTGGGTACGATGAAGTAGGGGCTGTAGAAACCCTTCTTCATCTCGGTTGGAGGGACAGGCTCTATCGCGTCTTTGGCCAGAAGAGTCGCGATTTCCGCGCGCAGGGAGTGGGCGTGTTCGCCGTGTACTGCGGAGAAGCGGATGCCCATGAAGGGGGGCGGGGGCCTGGCAAACTGAATTGCGTAACCGAGTCGGATGGTCCGTGCCAGCCAGCGAGATGGGTTGGGAAGTGAAAGCCACGCGTCCAACCTCTGCGCTAGGGGCATTAAAGGGACGATTAATTTTGACGTACCCGGCGGGGCTTCGCAGCGGGGCGGAGCAGGTAGGGCAGCGTTGGGCGGCGACGGGGCGACCCGCGGCTGAGGTGCTGAGAAAAGACTCAAAGCACTTACCTTGCTCCGCACACCCGGCAGGGGGCGGGTTAGCGACTGAGGAGGAGGTCCTGGGTAGGCGTCCTCTGGACTCGTCGGAACCGGCCGGCCGGGGGACAGTCGTGGGGCTGAAGACGGGTGGTCCGTGTCCAGGAGGCCAGGACTGTCGGGATCTAAGGGCAAAGTGCCGTGAGAACGGCATTTGCGGGCCAGGTGACCCAGAGACACAGGGAATAGCTCTTTTACTGAGAATGTGGGTAACGCAACCCCATCTAAGGGGGGGCGGCAAATTAAATTGTTTAAAAACAAAAGATTCTCCTCCCGGCCCTCCACCGGGGGACGGAGTGGTCTTACCACCTCCGGAGCTAACGTCTGCGTCGCTGGGTCGTCCGTCTCAGGACCGCCTGGGAGCCTTCCGGGTCCTCGAGGGAGTCCGGGAGACGGGGGGCATCTGCTTCTTGCGGTGTGCTCGACGCAGGGGCTGAGAGCTGGGCCTGGGTTGAGGCGGAGCAGATTTCTTAGCCGCAGGAGGACGCCCTCGGCGAGCAGACGGGGCAGTGGCCCTGGCGGCAGGTTTGCGGCGAGGCAGGATGTGTGAGATGGCCTCCGTCTGTCTTTTCACCGTGGAGAACTGCTGGGCAAAGTCCTCGACGGTGTCGCCGAAGAGGCCAAGCTGGGAGACAGGGGCGTCGAGGAAGCGAACTTTGTCGGCCTCACGCATCTCGACCAGGTTGAGCCACAGATGACGTTCCTGGACCACTAGGGTGGCCATCGCCTGCCCGAGTGCCTGCGCGGTGACCTTCGTGGCCCTGACGGCGAGGTCGGTCGCTGAGCGCAGTTCCTGCAACACGTCGGGATCAGGGCTACCCTCGTGCAGATCTCTGAGCGCCTTGGCCTGGTGGACTTGCAGGAGAGCCATGGCGTGCAAGGCGGAGGCGGCCTGTCCCGCGGCGCTGTAGGCTTTGTTGTTGAGGGAGGATGAAGTCCTACAGGCCTTGGAAGGGGGTACAGGGCGCCCGCGCCAGGTGGTAGGGTCACCGGGACAGAGATGGAGCGCAACTGCCCTATCCACCTGGGGAATCGCCGTGTACCCGTGGGCCTCTCCGCCGTCGAGGGTAGCGAGAGCGGACGAGCAGGGCTTTTGACGGACGGAGAGCGGGGCTCTCCATGACGACGTCAGCTCGTCATGCACTTCCGGGAAAAACGGGACCGGGGGGGGGCGTGGCTGTGAGCGGCGCCCAAACCCCAGGAACCAGTCATCCAACCGTGACGGGTGTGGGGAGGATGGAGGTCTCCAGTCCAACCCCACCCCGACGGCGGCCCGGGCAAGCATGTCGGACATCTGCGCATCCGCCTCAACCTGGGCCTGCTGGCCCGAAGGCGGCAGTCCAGGGGAGGAGTCAGCGTCAGACGCCACGCTCTCCGATGGAGCGGCGAGCTCATCGGCTTCAGGCTCAAGAGGATAGGCAGACCGGCCCGGAGGCGAGTTGCCGTTACCTCGAGACTGGACGGAGGTAAACGAGCGTGTCGGGGGGCGGGTGGTCCGAGGGGACGTGCCCGGCGGAAGCGCACCCGCTGCCCTCCCCAAATCGCCTCCAGCGCCAACCGCATCGTCCTCAATCCCGTGGGAAGAAGGAGCGATACGGGGGGCGGCTGGAGTGGCGTGCTTTCTATTGAAAGCAAGCCGCGACCGCAACGTTACCATGGTCATGTTCTCGCAGTGAGAACATGAGCCATCCACAAACGCAGCCTCGGTGTGATCGGCGCCCAGACACACGAGACAGCGCCTGTGGTCGTCAGAAGCGGAGAGCACTCTACCGCATCCAGGAACTACACAGGGGTTGAATGGCATCTTTAAAAAGACGCGCCCTGAAAAGGGCGTTCAACACCGCTATGTATTGCTCTTTTAGAGAAATAAACTCTTTGTGAGAAATATAACTCTTTATATAGTGGAACTCTTTCAAACTCTGCGCTGTCGAAGCGCCCAGGGGCAAACTGCACGCCGGCAGAGAAGAGAAAAACAGCCGCTGTAGTGCGCCGTAAATCCAACAGCAGCAGAGCGTCAGAGGATCAGAAGCAGGATCAGCAGTGTTATACGCAGCAGTCAGCATAAACACGACCTTCGGCTCCGAAGAAAATTACTGAATGAACGAGCGTATTTCTCTCGCCTTTATATCCGTATCCGGAGGCGGAGTATGCAAATACTGTTCGCCAACTCTCATTGGCCTTTTTTCATAGATCAGAGGTATCTTTCGGCGCTCAAGAGAGACCCCTAGTGTCGCTTCTTCGACACGACGTCGAAGTGAGCGACAGACGGGGAACTGGGGAATTTGGAGGTCAGGGCAATACCTGTTCCTCAAACCATTCCCAAACAGTGCAGTGTGACACATTATCCTGCTGAAAGAGGCCACTGCCATCACGGAATACCATTGCCATGAAGGGGTGTACCTGGTCTACAACGATGTTTAGGTAGGTAGCATGTGTCAAATTGGCATCCACATGAATGGCCAGACCCAGGGTTTCCAGCAGAACATTGCTCAGAGCATCACACTCCCTCCACTGGCTTGTTTTCTACTCACAGTGGGCAGGGGACAGGGGACATCATGGACACTCTGACTAGTCTGCGTCTATGCAGGCCCATACACAGCAGTATGTGTTGTGACATATTCCTTTCATACAACACATTCTCACACCCAACTCGTCACATATTGACGCTTTTGACAGGACCCCTTGGCGTCACATTTTAATGCCCTGGGTATACCTTTGGTGTCATTTTTCGACGCGTTGGGTAGTCTTAACCAAAATGGCATTCAAAGGTGAGTTTAACAACGCTCCACGGCGTGTGCAAGTAAGCTGTTTAAGCGTTTTCTTAGGTACTGGTAACTAGAGCATGCTGGATAACATATTTTTATCGGAGGTTTGTTGATGTTAATATATATATATATATATAATATGCTACGATTGTGTTCAATTAATCAAAGTTTTTTATATTTTTATTTTTTACATTTTGTTCAATTAATCAGTTTTTTATGTTTTTATTTTTAAAATCCTCTATAGAAATCTATTGGACTACCCAACACGTCGAAAAATGACGCCAAAGGTATACCCAGGGCGTTAAAATGTGACGCCAAGGGGTCCTGTCAAAAGCGTCAATATGTGAGGAGTTGGGTGTGAGAATGTGTTGTTCCATAACATCTTAAAAATTGTCTGTGACATGTGTCATCTTCTGACAGTTCAGACCAGATGGGATAGCCTTCGTTGCCTTCGTGCATTCGATGAGCCTTGGATTCCCCAACACCCTGTCGCCGGTTTGTGGTTTGTCCCTCCTCGGACCACTATCAGTAGGTTCTCACCACTGCTCACTGAGAGCACCCCACAAGCCTTGACGTTTCATTGATCCTCTGACCCAGTCATCTGGCCATAACAATATAGCCCTTCTCAATGTTGCAGTGTGACACACTGCACACTGATGCCATTATGACCACTCACAGGTGAAATAATGTTGATCATCTCCTAACAAGGCCACATGCCAAGGCCTGGGTAGATTAGATGGTAAGCGAACAATCACTTCACAGTCAACATGTAGAATGAACATGAACTAAACTAAACATAAACAATTAACATGAATATAAACTTGATTAAACTTGACTTAGCAAAAACATGGCTTGACATAAACATGGCATGACCTAAGCATCTACATTCGCATTCAATACTTGACAAGGGAATATGGAAAACATGAGGGCTTAAATACACAGGCATGGGTAACAAGACAACCAATGAACAGACAGAACCATATACAAGATAACAAGACTAATAAATTAAAACCAATGACAAACTAGAACTGAGTAACAAGACAATAAACCAATGAAAACAAGACACATGAAAATGGAGGGAAACAGGAATCACATGATTAGGGATACAGGAACTAAACTTTTAAAATAAAAGATGTGGAATACGTGAACCAACACATAAACATTACATATCCTCCCCTCTAAGGGAGGCACCCGATGCCCCAAAACAAAATATCAAAGTCAATAGGGAGGGGGGAGAAAGAGGGAATGTGGCATGGATTGGCGAGACAGGGCATGGCCTGGTGAGACAGGGTGTGAGGCATGGCCTGGTGAAACCTGGTGTGGAGCAAGGGAACAGGGCAAATCCAATGCAAAGTTGCGGCACTGAGAGGCTCAAAGAGCTGATGGGGATGAGTACCAAGGTTGAGCCGCAGGGATGGAGGTCCCCGGCGGAATGGAGGTGGGCATGGACCATGGAGCAGAGGTGGGCGGGCTTGCTTGTGACAAGGCATGGAGCAGCACGCTGAAGTGTTGCAGTGACATGGCATGGAGCAGGCTGAGGTGTGGCTGTGACATGACATGGAGCAGGCTGAGGTGTTGCAGTGACATGGCATGGAGCAGGCTGAGGCATGGCAGTGACATGGCATGGAACAGGCTGAGGCATTGCTGTGACATTGCATGGAACAGGCTGAGGCATTGCTGTGACATGGCATGGAGCAGGCTGAGTGGCATGGAGCAGGCTGAGGCGTTGCTGTGATATGGCCTGGAGCTGACTCTGGCATGGCTGTGACATGGCCTGGAGCTGACAATGGCGTGGCTGTGACATGGCCTGGAGCTGACTCTAGCGTGGCTGCCATGACTTGGGGCAAAGTCATGGAATGCGGAGCCGTGGAGGGCTCGAAACTAAGAGTCCTGGATGGCTGGGAAAAGACCTCAGTGGTCGTGAACATGAATAGAGTCTCGGGAGTAACCTCTGTGTTTGTGGGCATGGACTGAATCTCGGGAATGACCTCCGTGGTTGTGTACATGGGAAGAGACTTGGAAACGACCACTGTGGTCGAGTACATGGGCTGAGACTTGGAAACAAAAGTCTTTCTCCTCCTCCTCCGGGAGGCCAAAGTTGGCAGTGCAGGCTCTGGGAGAGATGAGGCTGGCAACGCTGGCTCTGGGACGGACGAGGTTGACAACGCCAGCCCTGGGATGGACGAGGCTGGCAATGCTGGGCCTGGAATGGACCAGATTGACCACGCTGACCCTGGGATGGATGAAACTTCCAGCTCATTGGCCGTGGCAGGCGTGGACGTTGGCCATGGCAGGCATGGGTGTTGGCTCGATGGCCATGGCAGGTGTGGCCATAGGCTCGTTGGTCATGGCAGACATGGGCAATGGCTCGTCGACCATGGCGTGGGACGCTGGCTCGTTGACCACAAGGTGGGACGCTGGCTCGTCAACCATGATATGAGACGCTGGCTCATCGACCGTGACATGGGAGGCTGACTCGGCGGCCATGATGTGAGACGTTGGCTCGGCGGCCATGACGTGAAACTCTGACTTGGCGGCCATGTTGTGAAACTCTGGCTCGGCGGCCATGACGTGAAACTCTGGCTCAGCGGCCATGACGTGAAACTCTGGTCCGGCGGCCATGTTGTGGAACTCTTGCTTGGCATCTGCCTCCCCCACAGTGAACGTGGAACCAATGATTTGCAGGACGAGGTCGATATATTGAGCAAGGGTGAGGGTACATTTACCGCCTGGCATAAAAATGGAGATTGGCTCATTAAGTCCAAATCGGAAACAGTCCTTGAGTGCAACCTCATTAAAGTCCACCTGGCTGGCCAGATCACAAAAGTCCTCCACATAGTCCACCAGGGGACGATTCCCCTGACATAGGCGCAGAAGCCAAACTGCTGGGTTCATTATTCGGTCAAGTATTCTGTAACATTCCTGCTTCCATTGGCAATGACAAAGACGATGATGTGAAGATGAAGAACCCAAGTGCAATTTATTTACAGACGTGAAATCCAAAACCCTAACTATAGACGTGAACTAAACTCAAAATAAACATGAACAATTAACATGAACTTAAACTTGACTTAAACTTGACTTAGCAAAAAACGTGGATGACATAAACGTGGCATTACCTAAACATGTATATTCACATTCAATACTTGACAAGGGACAATGGAAAACATGAGAGCTTAAATACACAGACATGGGTAACAAGACAACCAATGAACAGACAGAACCATAAACAAGATAACAAGACTAACAAACTAAAACCAATGACAAACTAGAACTGATAATGAGTAACAAGACAATAAACCAATGAAAACAAGATACATGAACATGGAGGGAAACAGGAATAACACGACTAGGGATACAGGAACTAAACTTTTCAAAATAAAAGACATGGAATACATGAACCAACACATACACTTTACAACTGTCTTTTGGTTGCCACCTACTGGTTTAAATCTTTAATATCACAGGGATAAATGAAAATTCACACATCTAGCTGCTGTTACTCATCTGCACTGCTGTTACACAGAGTGATACAAGCATAGTGACAATAACTTTTGTGACCATATCACTGATATCACTGAAATTGATATAGCAGTTCTATAAAGAAGTTAATAATAATAAGTTACATTTTAAAGACAATATGCATATTGAATATGACCAGTTATTTTGTCTATTGTCATCCAATAATAAATCATCCAATCACTGCAAATGTTGACGTGACATCAGTTCCTGGCCAGTGAGATTTCAATAGCACATTAATATAATGTCAGTCTATATCACAATATTATCAGCTTGCTCTTTCTCCTGAGTTATAGATCAGAGTTGAGAAATAGTTTCACTGCTTTCTGGTGACACTCGCTATGTTCTCTCTTCTCCATTCGCGACTGCCTCGCCTGCACTGCTGGTAGTTGCATGTTGCCAATCAGCCCACAGACTGAAGCCTGTCTGGCATGCCGTGAAAAAGCGTGATACTGTGTTCCAATAGTGTCATACTAAATATCAGCACTATTAGAATGCTCCTTGTCCAACCAGATATGGGGATTGGATTTTTTATAGATATTAAAAAAGTTTAAATTTGACCTACAATAATTTATACACACACAAACACACACACACACACACACACACACACACACACAAACACACATTTTTGAATGTTGAAATGCTGTAACCCAGCAGCAATTTGCATGTACTGCCTGACAGCAGCATTGCTGACTGACTGTACAGGATACAACACAATGCATACAAACATAATGTTGCATATGTTAGCACGCACAGACATATGCACACTTTTGTGTTCTTGTATTGTTAAATGTGTCTAGAGTTTGTTTTATAGTGACTTCTACATCTACTTAAGCCCCTATCTTATTTCATGTATGGGATGTATTTATTGTATGTATTTTAATAGTTATAAATCTTAAACTCAATATTCTGTCATTTCTGTTTTAATTTTATAAGCCTAACCAGGGACAGGGGTTGCAAATTAGTCATGGCTAGAAACCTGTATGCGTGGCATCTACTTTGTATTCTTTATAAAGCAATGTTCTATGCATTTGTCCCTGTCAAATAAACATTAAATAAATAAATGATGAGGTTGGCTCTTGGAGCTATGTCTACAGGAAACCTTACTCTTGGCTGGAGCCATCTATTTACACCACAGCCAAAGAACTTGCCATTAAGTAGGACAACAATATTTTTTAAAAGAATTGAGTCTTATAGAGTGGCTATGCAACTAAGATGACTCAGAGTATGGTAGTTGAAGTCCTGAAACCCTGCATACATTATTGACAGTTATCATGGTACTCTCCACTGTGCTTTGTCTGTGTGCTTTACAGGTGGTCCTGCTGATGGAAAGCTTGTCTCTGGTGACCAGCTATTCAAAATAAACAATGTTTCTGTTGATGATCTATCCACAGAACAGGCTGCTGACATCATCAGGTATATGGCATGTTTGATTGTGTCTATGTGCATCTGCAAAATTGGAGTCTTTTTGTATATGGCTATATCTGGGGGAACAGATGTCCAGTTTTTTTCCAAAACAGTCTTATATTTACTCAGAACTTTTTCATGTTCCCCAAAGGAATAGTTCACCCAAAGAAGTTCAAAACACGTGTGCTGTTAATCTTTCTGTGGAGCATAAAAGGGGAAACGTTTAAGCATCTTAAGCAACTCTTTTCCTTACAATGACTGTTCATATGGACCACGTGTGTCAAACTTTGAAAAGTGGGGAGTGGGGGGGGGGGGGGGGGGCACAATAACAGCACCATAAAAGTAGTCTTTATGACTCGAGCACGATTCTAAGCCTTCTGAAGCCATATGATAGCTTTGTGTAAAGAAAAGCCTGATATGAACATATACTGTAAGTATTTATACCTCCCTGCTGAAGTTCTAAAATTGACTACAAAATTAGTATGGAATATAAAAATAGGATGTCAACAAGACATATTTCTGCTGTTTCCCACACATAGCTAACACATGGCTTCAAGTCTTGATAAGTAGCTTGCAAAACATATGGACTTCTTTTATGTTGCTTTTCTGTTCTTTTAGGAAAAGAATGAGCTTTTGTTTTCTTGAAGATTCTTAAAAAAACAAAAAAACATTTGTGTTGTACTGATAAATTAACAGTATACAGGCTTGGAACAACATTAAAAAAAAAAAAAAAATATTTAAAATATGTATATATCCTAGAACATGTAATATCTTACAGGGCCTAAAGTATAAATGTTTCCTATGCTCAAACCACTGAATTCTGTGTATGCAATTTGCGGCCAACAGCTGAGACACTTCCTGAAATACCTTTTCGTTTCATTCGTAGCTAACGAGAGGAACATCTGCACCTTGTTTATTGAGCATGGCGTGGTTTTGTGCACAACCATTTCTTTTTACAACTCGAAAGCCGTGTGAACAAATGATACCGCTATCACTGTTGCTAACTTTAAAACTAGCGGGTTGATGTCACTTGTCGCAAATCCAGTGACGCTAGCAGAGTCGAGTCAAGCTGTACTGTGCAGTGGAAAAGCTCCATTAGTGAATTCCAAACATTCATAAATAGAGCACACATGCATGTTCATTCACAATTATCATAATCCACGCCCATGAGACGCCATATAAGGAAGGCTTTAGACTTTCTAGTAAATGAGAATAGGAAGCTTTTGGCATATCTATGGTCAGTATTTTTAATTCTTTAATTTTTTTTATGGAATGCATTCAAATTGTAAAATATTGATTTAGCAAACACATGCATCTAAAAAGAAAGTGAGGTACTTACAGTCATCTTTGATGTCATCAGATGTTCTTTTGTAAATTAAACAGTCCCAGAGGTCAATAAAAATAGTTTGACATGAAGTTTTAGTGTAATACATGTTCAGTTTGTGCTGACAAGAGGATGTCCACCACCATGAACCTTCTCTGGTATAGTTGAGCGCATCGCCAGCATCATTGGGGAAACTTCTCGAGTAAATCCAACTGTATAGTGATATACTTCACTTGCAACAGAAACAACCATCGAAGAAACTGATAGCCTAAAGAAGGTTTTTGACCAAAATGCTGTAAGATAGTACAGATTTAAAAGCTGCATGACAGTGTTTTTTTACCACTGACCATACGTCAACTGAACACAATTTACCGATGCCTATATTAAATTATCAAGTCTAAATAGTAGAGCTTACATCAAATAATAAAAAAGTCCAGCCAGTCATATTAGAGGGCATTATTATTTTATTTTTATTTTTTGGAAAAAATTAAACACAAACCCATTACAAGGACTTCTGTTGGGAAAAACTATACTTTGAAAAAAAGAAACATTTCTAAATAAAAGCTTTTTTCTTTTTTTTTTGATGGTTAATTTTACTAATTTAAATATTAATAATTTTTTTCATTACTTGTTTAATTTGACTTCTATCAAAATGTAGTCATGGCACTTTGAAAGAACACAACATGCTCAGATGTCTTACGCATGATTTACATATGGTCGGGAGCAGGTGTAAATTTTGTTCGTAACAACGAATGTTTTGAAAATCCGAAAAATTTTATGAATCTGAAAATTTCCATCAGAATGGCTTTTCGAACGATTTACACAAAAATTTCTCTGTGTGATAAGGATAAGTTCGTGGACAATGGGGGAGTCAGGAGACAGTGAACAGCTGAGTGTTTATTCTCACACTTTAGCTTCACACACACACAAAGCAAAACAGCTTTTAGTGGCCAACTCAAAATAGCTCTCTCTAAATTACTGTCTCTGTTGCTGGTCTTTCCTCTGCCACTGCTCTGGCCACTCTCTCTCTCTCTCCTCTGCCAATCTGGCGAGCCTTTTCAGGTCTCCCTCTGTCATCAATATAATGAGAGACAGGTGTAATTACAGCCCAGGTGACTAGCCTTACAGCTTTCCCTCTCCTGAAGACAGACATAATCGTACTAAAAGCACTAGTGGAAAACTCTTGCGCTTGCACTTTGACTGACAATCGAATTAGAAAGTTGTTACCCCGTGACACATGACATGTCTTTAGCTATAAAAACCTGAACATGTCAGCTCAATCATACTCGCTTGACAAAATCGATTGTTTGTTTGTTTTTGAAGAGTGCTTCAGCTGATATCCATGAACTGTTTCGTCACCATGTTTATGGATTGGATTATGAGCAGTTTTCTTCGTGAAGTGCCGCTAACGACAGGGAAGTGCTGTTTATGAGCATTTTCTCCAGGAAGCACCCTTGAGACGGTCTCACGCTTCTGCAAGGTTTCAAACTTCTGGTTGCTAGTAATTTTGTGTACCTATGTAAACACATACACTGAAGCCCTGATTGCCTAGGTTTAATGAGTGCAGGATCATCATTTATTTCACGCTGGATGTGAATATTATGTGTGTGTTGTTAATGCTGAATTTGGAATGCCCAATTCCCACTACTTAGTAGGTCCTTGTGGTGGCGCGGTTACTCACCTTAGTCCGGGTGGTGGAGGACAAGCCTCAGTTGCATGTGGAGGCTCATGCTACTCTCCGCAATCCATGCACAACTTACCATGCACCCTATTGAGAGCGAGAACCACTAATTGTGACCACAAGGAGGTTACCCCATGTGACTCTATCCTTTCTAGCAACCGGCCGATTTGGTTGCTTAGCAGACCTGGCTAGAGTAACTCAGCACACCCTGGATTTGAACTCGTGACTCCAGGGGTGGTAGTCAGCATCTTTAATGCTGGATTTAAACTCAATGAATTGCTTTTAGGTGAGTATTGACATCAATAAGGATACATCTAGATGTTTTACATGTCCTAATGTGATGGACATCATGGACAGACATAATCAGTGCCCTGCTTGTCTTGGTGTGGACCATCTTAAAGAGGCCATGTCTGACCCAGGATCTGAGTACTCCATAATGCCTCTTGCTGTGCGTCGAGCATGACTGGCAGGTCTGGAATCCTCCGCAGAGGATTTGCTGCTTTCTTTGAACATCCCTATGTCTGATCATAAGTGTAAACAAACACTTCAGCATAACAAAAGGAATAAAAAATCTAAACCGTCGGATTTAGCACGCAAAGTGGAACAGCTGCCTTCTGCTGTAGAACTTTTACTGATGCTCCTTGCTAGAGGTCAGCCTACAACACTGCCGTGCAAAGGCAAAAGACCGTAACTTCGTTTTAGGTCGAAAATGAGTTATTGATATTTTTGACAAATTCAAGACCCCCTTTATCATGTGGATAAGTATCTTGCGTCAATTCTGTTGTTTTTTCGAAAAATTATGGGTTGTCTTAACAGTAACTTCCAAAAAGCAAAGGAGAAACCAAGGCAGAAGACCGTAACGCCAGTTACCGCTGTTTGGCTTTGTTTTGGAATGCTCAAATTGAGTTACGGTACTCTGCCTTTGTATAACCGTGCGTCAATATGAAGTTACTGTGCCGGCCTGGAGTTACGGTATTCTGCCTTTGTTTCACTGTCCATTAAAGTTTGCCGCGTTTAAGTTACGGTGTAGCCTGTGTAACTGTCATACTGTCATTGAAGCACTTCTGACACACACAATACCTGAATAAAAGTGTAGGTAAAAAACAAGCCTAGCATAAATAAGGCTAAAGTTAGTCAGTTATGAATAGGCTACCAAACTGCTCCATATAAGCACTGTAAACAAGCAGAGACTAAATAATTTACCAGCAATAAGTAAATTAACCGTAAATAATCTCAAATAAATGTTTTTTTTCATAATGGTAAGACTATTCACTCAGAGCCAGCCTGTCACGTTAGACAGCAGACTAGTTGCACGACACGAGTGTGAGTCGAATGCAGTTAACGTTACCGTGATCACACATAAAAACAGTAGAAACAGCTCGCAATTAAATCCATATCCTACCTTTTCTTGTAACATGATAAAATCCATGGCAATGAACGTCATCGGAGATGTTTAATCCACAAGCATTCTGAGCATTATTCCTTCTTGCTGGCGTTCACGTCAATCCACAAGTCAGGCGATTTTCATTCAATTAGATGTAAAAGCAATTATATCCTTTTACGTTGCAATAAATAATAATTGGTTGCAAAAGGGTATCCACCCACATGTACCATAGCTTTTTTGTCTGGCAGTTACGTCAGAAAAACAATTCAAATTACTCCACGCATTTGAGATTAATCCACCAGTCAGCGAGCCAAACTTAACCCTTGATTAACCAGTGGCACTAATTTGTAGGCCTAGGCCTGATAATTTGTTAAAATAGACATTGATTAATCAAATAGCCTATTGGTAAAAACAAATGTTTGCTGGACCTACATGTATTGGATATAAAATGATTTCCTATTCAAATTTCTCTCCATGCCTTATTATTATTTTATTATTATCATTATTGTTGTTGTTGTTGTTGTTGTTGTTGTTATTATTATTATTAGGCTACTATTATTATTATTATTATTATTATTATTAAATTAGTTTTACTGCACACCAGATACTCTTTACTGCTATGGAGGTATTGTGTCATGTCTAATTGTGCCATCTGATGCAACCAAATCAGAGGATAGCAACAATGGCTAAGAGTAATTGTAAATCATCCAAAATTATCAATCATTTTATTTCTAAAGCATATTTTAAAACAAAACAAGTTGATCAAAGTGCTTTACAGAACCAACCTTACATAACATATACACAAACAAACCATAAAACACAATACTGGTATTACTATAAAGATTTTGTTAATGGTGATCAGCAACCAAATATTGATAATGTGGAAGTTACTGCCTTTTGCCTTGGCATGACTTCTCACTTTTTGCAGACAATACAAAGGCAGAGTACAGTAATTTCAAAATTGGGGTCAAAGGTCAAGTTTGAGATCAATATTTTTTTATGTAGATAATTTTCATTACTAAAACATTTAATTGCCAGATTTTCAGATTCCTACCTATAATTAATTTGGCTGGACAACTAAAAAACTTTAAAGTCATTTTTCTCAGTTCCACACTCTAGCGACTTAAGGTCTTTTGCCTTTGTAGGGCAGAACAGAAGCACAGGACAAAGTGGACCCTGAATCATGCATGACATCATCACCAGCTATGCATGCAGAACAGGAGTTCGAAGCAATATCAGTGCTGCCTCTGACATTTTGGTGCAAATCCTGCAACCTCAATGATTGGCGAATGTCTGCCTGCGGCCCAGTCACACCACTCTGACAGTGATAATTTGTCTGACAATTTGCGAGGGTCATCTTCAGTGGTAACGTTTTTGAAGGAACGCTGAAAGCGATGCTCGCCCATATTAATCTACCCCACCCTTCCACCACCCACCCAGGCTCTGAAAAGGTTTTTCTGCTTCGTGCGCAAAGACCCTCCTTTATAATGACTCAGTGCTGTGATTTTACATCCGTATTGGTGTCTGCCTTGCAGAGTTCATCAAAATTCACACGTCCTGATCAACTGGCCCGCACACTGGCTTTGATGCAGGAAATGGAGGCAGTGGGTCTTGGCAGCATGCCACCAGTAGAACCCAGTGGTGCGGCCCTCATTGTGTCTCCTGATGAGGCACTCCATGAGAATGTGCGCTCCTACCTGAGTGCAACATCATCTGACCCTTTAGTGATTAATCTAATTGAACGTATATTGCAGGCGATGGGTGTCATTTACAAACACTGCAGCACATCTTTTGGCACTCTAGTGCAAGCACAATGGCAATTTTGGTTGGCCCAATACCCTTTGCCAGATGTCTGTCAACTTGAGACATTTGCCGCTAGTATGTGGTCGAATATTCGGACTGGCAGCACTGGAAGCTTTGGATGGGCATGTTTCGGGCTCAGAGACTTGTTCCCATCATGTCGGGACAGCTTCAGGCCCAAGAGAACCTACAGTGGCCCCTGTTGCTCGCTATCAGAATGTTGGTGCAAAACCTACATTTAAGCCTCCTCATCAGTTTTGCCATCGGAGCCCCCAACCTCCACCTCCTCCTGCCAGACATGGTGGCACCTTACTACGGGGGCATCAGTCTCACATGCGACACCATGACCCCGTAATCGCCAGACAAGCACAAACAAGAGCACTGATGTGGTAAGTCCGACTGTGGTCTGTTTTTCGGAGAGTCAGCTGGCTCAATGGGGATCAGTAACAACAAACCAGTGGCTGCTGACTAATCTCTCAAGATACTTTCATATACAGATTTGCTGCCGACCCCCTGTACACACTGGGGTGAGACCCACTGTAGTCCACAATCCACACCAGGTAGATTCCTTGCACACAAAGTTCAGGTGTTGCTGTACAAAGGAGCCATAGAACTTGTTAACCCCCAAGTTCATTCAGGGGGATTAATTTCCACTTATTTTCTGGTCACAAAGACAGTCAATGGGTTTCAGACAATCTTAGATTAAATGAATTTAAAATGTTTTATAAAGTTCCTGCCATTCCTAATGTTGCACGTGCCTACTTTCATATTCCAATTGTTCTGGAACACTGGCGATTCCTTTGGTTTTCATTTATGGGTCAAATATTTCAGTTCATTGTTCTCCCATCTGGCACCAAGGGTATTCAAAGTGTGTCCAGGCTGCACTGGAACCACTACAAAGTAACGGCATGAGAGTGTTGCCGTACCTGGATGATTGGCTTGACTGTGCGGCATCACCATAGCAGGCAATGAATCAAACTCCCCAGTTGCAGGACAATTTTATGGCTTTGGGTTTCATAGTGAATTGGAACAAATGCAGACTTGTCCCAACTCAGTCGACCCATTTTGTAGGTCGGAAACTTAACTCTCCCATGATGCTGGTGAAGCATCTCAATGCTACATTGCTTTAATGAGGCTCTTAGGGAAGCTCACAAATACAGCAGCAGTGGTGCCACTAGGATTGCTATGGCTGAGACCATGGCTGGCTCATTCAGAAGAAGCTGTGTCCAGTGCGGGACAAATACGTAAGGGTCAAAATCACACAGCGTTGCTTTCAGGCCCTGGCTCCATGGTCACGGAAGCAGTTCCTCCTCAAAGGAGTTCCTCTTGTCCTCCACCTTCAAGGTGGGAGGTAATAAGTGCAGATGCCAGTCTTCTTGGATGGGGTGGAGTCTGGCACCAGAGAGGAGTGAATGGCACTTTTTCTCATTCTACTCAATTTTTAGATGGTGCTCAGGGACAAACATGTCTTGGTGTTCAACATGGCAACATGATGCAGGGCATTACAAGGAGATTGGAGACTACACCCGGAGCTTGTGAAGATGATATGGTTGACTTCTGGGACCACAGTGGTCGATATGTTTGCAGACCATCTGACAACTCACTGCCCTTATTGGTTCTCTCTGACAGACGAGCCAGGATGACTAGACCTTGATGCACTGCCTCATGACTGGCCAGATGTAATGTTGTATGCTTTCCCCCAGTTACAACTGATTCAGAGAACCCTGTGCCGTGTGCATGACTGCGGTCACTATCTGCTGTTAGTTGGTCCTCAATGGCCTGTGAGGTCATGGTTTCAAACCCTCCTGTCATTGTTAGCAGGGCCACCTTGTCCTCTACCCAGCAGATTAGATCTGCTGACTCAGTTGGAGGGGAGAGTTTGGCATCCTCACCCAGACCGGTTGAAATTGTGTGTGTGGCCACTGGGTCCACTGGGCCTCTTTTGGAATATTCACAGGGGGCCAGGGGCACTGTTTTGAATGCTCATGCAGCATCTACATGAAAATTGTATGCAAGTAAGTGGAAGGTGTTCTGTGACTGGTGCATCAACCATGCCACTGATCCACTACACTGTTCTGTTAGACGGATTTCAGATTTTTTGCCAGATCTTTTGGAGCTTGGATGTTCTGCATCTACACTCAAGGTGTATGTAGCAGCTTTGGCATCGGAGGTGAGCGGTGTCTCACTTGGGTCTGACCAGTTAGTTGTGGCGTTTTGTCATTGATAATCATCTGTGCCCAACGTGGTGTGCGAAGCCCAGCGTGGGACTTGAGTGTGGTACTCAATTCCTTATGTCAAACACCCTTTGAGCCTATAATGGACTCAGATGTTAAATGGCTGTATTTGAAGTCTGCATTCCTCTTGGCCATTACAAAAGTGAAGTGTGTGAGTGAGCTACATGCATTATCAGTGAATGTTCCCTGTTTGCAATTGGGTCCTGATTTTAATAATGTTTCATTGTGGCCCAATCCCAAAAATTTTAATGAGCCCATTGTTTTGGCTGCTCTGTTGCCAGATAATGCTGACATGCGGGTTGAGCTATGTCCAGTTAGGTCTTTGAAGGTTTATATTGACAGTACAGTAGCCTGGCGCAAGACTAACCAATTGCTTATTTTCTTTAGTAATACACGCAAAGGGACTGCGCTCTCAAAGCTGAGACCTGCACACTGGGTGACGCAGTTAATTTCTCACACATATGAGTCTTCAGGGCATCCTGCCCCCTCATATATTCGCTGTCACTCTACACGTACTCTTGTACATCTCAGGCAGTGCACAGAGGTGTATCACTCTCTGAAATTTGTGCAGCAGCAACATGGGCTTCATACTGAATGTGACACCCCAGCCAGCAGTGTGTGCTGCGGTGCTCTCTGCCTGCACTGATGCATCACACAGGGATTCCTCGTGACTGCGTAAGTATTTGTCTTCCACTAGTGCTTGCAGTACTACCTCAGGTGGTCTGGAATGAAAGGAAATAGAACGCTGGTTATGGATGTAACTGTGGTTCTATGACTGAGTTAAAGACCTCCAAAGTCTCTGGTCACTCGGAATTTGCAAAAATTATCTAGAGATCGAGCAGAAGTTTTTAAGGTTTTTATAGCTAAAGACACGTCATGTGTCACGGGGTGACAATTTTCTATTTCTATTCTCGGTCAAAGCACAAGCGCAAGAAATTTTAAAATCAGTAGTGCCTCTGGCAATCTACCACTGATTCATAGAACTACAGTTACATACGATTTCTTGGTTTGTGATATTTTCAATTCCCAAAGGCTGTGCGCTTGGATTTGTGTTCTATTACATAAATCACATTTTACGATAAAAGACAGCATTCTACAAAGTAAATCTGTGACGTGCACTTGACTCACTCTGACTGACGTGGAATGACCTGGTATAACAGATAGTATAATGACAGACACTACCGGACACATTCAGTATCATACAAACCATTGAAAAACTGGTGGTAGGCTATCTGGATAGGTCTCATCAGAAAGCAATGAAATCCTGACCTGAATAGCAATGAAAACCATGTTCAAAGTCTAAAAAACATTATGAAAAATAATTTTGCCGTTCAGCTGTTTTTATAATATCAAATATCAGTTATATATGAAACAAATGTAAGATTGCACATTCAAAAGCTCTTAAATTTATCCGATGATATGGTATCAGAGAATAGTTTTACACTGTAAAAATCACTGCAAAAATAATTTTATTAATCTTTCTTTTGTTTCCAGGATTAAATATCTATCTTATCTATAAAAACGATTTATTTTATTTTTTTTAATTCTGAGAAGAAATATAGAAAAAATAATTGCCTTGGAATATTCAGCATATATTCCCTTAAAATATTAATATCTTATAAAATAATGTTTTATGTAAATTGATCTTGTTTAAAGGACGTCTGTTTTACTCTAAAACATGACAAAGATTAGGAGAAATCAGCATCTATCTTATGGGCACATGGCCCATTTACAGTCAGTATATTGTCTAGTATATTATTCAAAACTGAATTTACGCAAACTTTTAGGATGAAATCTGTGCAGAGTTTCATATATGAGGCCTCTGGTGACTATAGCTATAGCAGTATAACTAAATATGTTGTACTCTTTTACACTCATTTACAGGGAATGTCAGGGCACCTTAGTATTGACTGTCCTGAGAAACACTGTGGTAAGTGTATATGTTCTCATTGAGATATTGTTTAGTTAGAGATGTTGTTTGAGCAATACTATTCTTTCTGACTGGGGCATGGAATGAGGATGTGGTGTTTTATTGCCATATGTTATGAGGCAGAAATTATTTACAATAGCATTTTATAGATCACTATATTGGAACAACCCATTGACCAGGCCCATGGAATCTGTGAGTGCAGCAGAAAGCTCCACTTCTTATACGGAATCTGGAACATCTATCAATCACAAAGTTCTAACCATCCCCGCCTTATTTTGCCTGTTTTCCTCTTAAAGACAAAGCATCAGGTAGAAGATGTACAGAAAAAACATCAAGATGCATGCCCTTGCCTTTCCTTTGTGTTCCCTTTAGAGATGTAGGAAGTCTCAGCAAACAGGCTTAAAAGTTATAGTTTGATAAACATCCCGGTGTATTTTGTGCATTCAATCCATTAAGGAAACATAAATTAAAAAATTAAAATCACAGGTGGTGCATATTAAGAAATGTAGATGATGATTTGACATCCAACAGTCCTGACTGCACAACTGACTATATTTCTAAGTGGCAGGTAAAAGCACATGTCCCAGTCAATGCAGAGACATTTGTGAATACATATGTAATTTTGCAATAAATGTTTGTTGGGAGAATATTTAATTGAATGTAAAACATCTAAATTAATGTCTGTGCCATAGGGACCTAAGTCATCCTTCATAACTCCAGAGAAGAAAACAAAGCTGAAGTCAAACCCAGTTAAAGTGAGGTTTGCAGAGGAGGTGGTGGTCAATGGTCACTCACAGGTTTAACACATTCTTTTATTCAAATTATGTTATTTGTGGAGTGCGTGCCTGCTAATTAACAAAAAGTACAGAAAGCGAGTGAATGATGGAGAAAATTAGAGAGAAAATTAAAAAAGCCCTAAAGTTGGGGTCAACCCTCTTAGTGGATAGAGAGATGGAGCAGCGACTCCCAGTTAGGCTATATGTTGTTTAAAATTGGGTGTTGTATTTTAGGCCTGGCCAATAATAAAAAAAATGCATAAAGTATCATATCAATGCATATACAGAGACACATTTTTTTATGTGAACCCTTTGGAATTAGCTAGTTTTCTGCAGTAATTGGTCAGAAAATGTGATCTCATCTTCATCAAAGTCACAAGTATAGACAAGCACGATGGTGCTTAAGCTAACTATACACAAACAATTATAATCTTTAAAAATTTTATTTTACACATCCCATTAAACATTCAAAGTGCTGTGGAAAAAGTAAGTGACCCCTTGGATTTAATAACTGGTCGATCCTTCTTTGGCAGCAATAACCTCAACCAAACATTTCCAGAAGATGCAGATTAAATCATTCACAACGTTCAGAAGTATTTTTGGACCATTCTTTCTCACAGAACTGCTTTGGCTCAGCCATATTCTTAGGATGTCTGGTTTAAATGGCTCTCTAGAGGTCATACCAAAGCATCTCTATTGGGTTAAGGTCTGGGCTGTAACTGGACCACTCTAAAAGATGGATTTTATTTTTTTAAGCCATTCTGTAGAGGATTTACTTCAGTGTTTAAGGTCATTGTCCTGATGCATCACCCAACTTCAGCTGGCACACAGCCACCCTGACATTATCCTGTAGGACATCTTGATAAACTTGCCTCTGATTGCAAGCATTCCAGGCCCCGAAGCTGCAAAGCAGCCCCAAATCATAATGCTCCCTCCACCGTACTTCATCGTTGGGATGATGTTTTCATATTGGTGTGTGGTGCCCTGTTTACGCCATATGAAGTTCTGTGTGTTTTTCCCAAACAATTTGTAAGACTTTACAAGAAGAAGGACATGGGAACAGGGTTCAAACACAAAGGTGAGGCTCTTTAATCACGGGGTGTAGACAGACAGGGGTAGTGCAAATACGTGCTATACATAAACGTTTCTAAACTTAAACTAACAATTTGGTGTTGTCTCTCTGTCGCCAACACTGGACTGGCAGCTCTCTCCCTCGACTGGAGGCACTGGTGCTCTTTTATGCCGCTCTCCCCATACTCACTGAAATTAGAGACAGGTGTTAGACATAATTTAGCTCAGGTGCAAGTGCCCTTACCGCTTTCTCCCCTTCGGACGGGCGCTTGACCACGCCCCCGCTGCCATATACCCCCACCGCCCGACTTAGGCCGGGGCATCATCCGGCCTGCCTACCACTCCCCCCCCATTTCTGGAGAGGAAGTCGGCGACAGCCATCTGCACCCCCGGTCTGTGGACCACCTCGAACTTAAAAGGCTGGAGAGCCAGATACCAACGGGTGATCCGGGCGTTAGTATCCTTCATGCGGTGGAGCCACTGCAGTGGGGCATGATCCGAGCAGAGAGTGAAGGCCCGCCCCAGCAGGTAGTATCGGAGTGTGAGGACCGCCCACTTGATGGCCAGACACTCCTTCTCTACAGTGCTGTACTTTGTTTCCCTTAAGGAGAGCTTCCGACTGATGTACAGCACCGGGCGCTCCTCCCCCTCCACCACCTGCGAGAGTATGGCCCCCAGCCCTCTGTCTGAAGCGTCCGTCTGTAATAAGAAAGGGATAGATAAGTTAGGTGAATACAAGAGCGGCCCTCCACAGAGTGCGGCTTTAACTCATGTAAATGCCTGTTGGCACTGCTCCGACCATTGGACCGGATCTGGAGCCCCCTTTTTAGTGAGGTCAGTCAGCGGGCTGGTGACATCCGAATAATTAGGCACAAATCTTCTATAATAGCCAGCCAGCCCCAGGAACTGCCTCACCCCCTTTTTGGTCTTAGGTCTAGGGCAAGTCGCAATCGCCGTTGTCTTATCAATTTGGGGACGCACCTGGCCATGACCCAAGTGGAACCCCAGATACCGCACCTCCACACGCCCAATCGCGCACTTCTTAGGGTTTGCAGTGAGCCCCGCCCGCCGCAGCGACTTCAAGACCACCCTCAGGTGTTGTATATGCCGCTGCCAATCATTACTATAGATAATGATGTCATCTAAATAGGCAGCGGCGTAAGCGGAGTGCGGGCGGAGGATACGGTCCATCAGACGCTGGAACGTGGCTGGGGCCCCGAACAAACCGAACGGAAATGTCACAAATTGGTGTAACCCGAACGGCGTGGTGAAGGCTGTTTTCTCACGGGAAATTGGTGTCAAGGGGATCTGCCAATAACCCTTTGTCAAATCCAATGTCGAATAAAAGCGAGCGGTACCTAACCGATCGAGCAGTTCATCAACCCGGCGCATTGGGTACGCATCAAATTTAGACACCGCATTGACTTTTCTGTAGTCCACACAGAACCGCACAGACCCGTCACTCTTGGGAACGAGAACGACCGGGCTGGACCAATCGCTGTGGGACTCTTCTATTACCCCCATATCAAGCATGGCATCCAATTCGTCCCGAACAATTTTCTTTTTATGCTCGGGGAGGCGATAAGGGCAGCTACGAACGACCACCCCCGGCTCGGTCTCGATATGGTGCTCGATGACGTTTGTGCGACCCGGTAGGGGAGAAAACACATCTACAAACTCTTCTTGCAACCTGGCAACCTCTGAACGTTGGCACGGGGAGAGGTGGTCTCCACAAATGACCGGGGCATTGAGATCGGTTTTTGAATTTACCTCCGGTCCGAGCTCTGCCCTCTCTGGAACCACCGTAGCCAATGACACAGGGACCGCCTCCCTCCATAATTTAAGGAGGTTGAGGTTGTAAATTTGACGCGCGTCCCCCCATCGGTTCGTTTAACCTCATAATCGAGATCCCCCACTGGTCGTGTGACCTCAAAGGGCCCTTGCCACTTGGCGAGTAATTTGGAGCTCGATGTGGGGAGCAATACAAGAACTTTATCTCCCGGTGCAAACTCCCTTAGCTGTGTTCCCCTATCATACAGTCGGCATTGACGTTCTTGGGCCCGGAGCAAATTCTCTTGTGTTAATTTCCCCAAAGTGTGGAGTTTTGCTCTGAGGTCAAGGACGTATTGAATTTCCTCCTCCCAGCTTTCTCGTATAACATATAAGACACCGCGTGGGCGTCGCCCATACAGTAGCTCAAATGGAGAGAAGCCGGTTGAGGCTTGCGGGACCTCTCGCACTGCAAACAACAGGGGATCGAGCCATCTGTCCCAGTTTTTAGCATCCTCGTGTACGAACTTACGAATCATGTTCTTGAGCGTTCTGTTAAAACGTTCCACTAGGCCATCTGTCTGCGGATGGTACACGCTAGTGCGAATCGATTTAATGCCCAATAGATCGTAAAGTTTGCGAAGTGTGCGTGACATAAATGTTGTGCCTTGATCGGTGAGGATTTCTTTTGGAATCCCCACCCGGGAGATTATTTTGAAGAGCGCCCCAGCAACACTACGTGCTGAGATGTTGCTTAGAGGCACTGCTTCCGGATATCGAGTTGCGTAATCCACTAGGACTAACACAAAGCGATGTCCGCGTGCTGTCCGCTCTAATGGCCCAACGAGGGCCATTCCAATTCTTTCGAAGGGAACCTAGATTAACGGAAGAGGGCGCAATGGCGCTTTTGGGGTGGCCGGTGGGTTTACCCGCTGGCATTCACGGCACGCCGCGCACCATCTGCGGACGTCGCCGGCAATGCCCGGCCAATAAAAACGGGCTATTAGACGGAGAAGTGTTTTCCTTTCTCCTAGGTGACCCGCCATGGGATTATAATGAGCCGCCTGGAATAACATTTCACGGTGGCTCAGAGGAATCAATAATTGTGTAACGTTTTCTTTTGTTTGAGTGTCCTGCGTCACTCTGTATAACCGCTCATTTATAATCGCAAAATAGGGGTATGCGAGAGCGATGTCCGGCTGAAGACGCTGTCCATCAATCGTCTTCACCTGATCGAAGGCATGCTTAAGGGTTTCATCCCATGACTGCTCCAAAGGGAAATCTACGTCAGGGAATTCCCTACGAAGGGGAGGGGCGGAGGGCCCGCCCCTTCCCTCGTCATCCTGATTTGGAACAGTCGAGGATGGCCCCGGCTCCGCCTCCCCTGCCAAAGCATCGCACATCTCCCTATTTTAGTGCAGGACCCATCCGTGCATATTCCCCCTAAAATATCTCTAAATACAGGCCAATCGGTCCCCAAGATTAGAGGATGGGTGAGGCGGGAGCTAACCGCTGCCTCCACTCTATGTTTTCTCCCTCTGAATTTAATTAGTAAGGTCACCATCGGATAGTTGTGAACATCCCCATGCACACACCTCACCCTTACCCGTTTAGCCGTGCTCAAAGCCCCGGGTTGAACCAAGCGTTGATGGATGGTGGTCTGATTACAACCGGTATCCAGCAAAGCTTGGTGTGTACCCCCCTGGATTCTTACCGGAATCCGGTACGCTCCAGCCCGATCGGGGGCAGCATGTGGGAGATCGGAGACCCGAACCACCGTCCCCACCTTCATCAACGTACACCGATTGCGGAAGAGGCTCGGGTTCCCGGACCTCCGACAGGCTGGCCCACGCGCTACACCCGTACCTGCTTCGGCGGACGCCCCCACCTGAGGGGGAGAGCGGTTGTAGGTTGCGGGGGAAGGAGGTGATGTGGCAGATGACTGGGTTGATCCTAACCAGGCTCCTCGCCTGCGGGGGGCAGGAACGGGCCCTGGAGAGAGGACAGAGGGAGAGGGTTGAAGGGGATGGGAGAGAGCAGAAGAAAACACAGGGGGAGGGGGAAGAGAGGGAGAGAGAGAGAGAGAGAGAGAGGGCTCATCCGCTCTTGGAATCGCCGCCATGTGGTCCTCTGCAAGCTGGACGGCCGCCTCCAGCGACGCCGGGCGGTGGCACTGGGCCCACTCCGCCGTTTTCCTGGGCAAGCGTTGGACGAACTGCTCCAGCACCACCTGATCGATGAGTCCCTCGACGTCGCGGTCCCCCACTAGCAGCCACCTACGGCAGGCATCATGGAGCCACTGGGCAAAGGCGAACGGGCGGTCGGACTTTTCCAGTTTCATATCCCGGAAGAGTTGGCGGTTTTCTTCGGGGCTCCGACCAACCCGTGGCTTTCCTCAAATCAGTGTAGGCCAGGAGGTTTGTTGCCGGCAGTTGTTGAGCCGCGAGTTGGGCTTCCCCGGACAGAAGAGGAACAAGGCGGGCTGCCCACTGACTCTGCGGCCATCCCCAAACTTCAGCGGTTCGTTCGAACAGAACCAGAAATGCTTCAGCATCGTCAGCTACCCCCATCTTCTGTAACGTGGGCGGGGGCAACATGGCACGGGTGTCTGGGGTCGCGGCTGTGGCGGCCTCCTGGCTGAGGAGGCTCCGGATGGCCTGTCGATCCTCTGCTTGGGCCCGTACGATCTCATGGAATGGCCGATCTTGCTCCTCTCTGAGCTCAAGCAGGGACTGTTGGTGGTTTTGATGTAGGGCAGCGAGGGACTGGAGGACTTCGGCCAGCTGGGAGGACTCTACGGGGCGACTTTTCTCCATGATTTGGATGTAGAGGATCCAAATTTTTCCTTTTCCCGGGTTTTCGGCACCAGTGTAAGACTTTACAAGAAGAAGGACACAGGAAGGTGAGGCTCTTTAATCACGGGGTGTAGACAGACAGGGGTAGTGCAAATACGTGCTATACATAAACGTTTCTAAACTTAAACTAACAATTTGGTGTTGTCTCTCTGTCGCCAACACTGGACTGGCAGCTCTCTCCCTCGACTGGAGGCACTGGTGCTCTTTTATGCCGCTCTCCCCATGCTCACTGAAATTAGAGACAGGTGTTAGACATAATTTAGCTCAGGTGCAAGCGCCCTTACCGCTTTCTCCCCTTCGGACGGGCGCTTGACCACACCCCCGCTGCCACACAATTCAACCTTAGTTTCATAATTTCACAAAATATTTCCCCAGTAGCACTGTGAAGTGTCAAGGTGGTCTTGGCAAACTTGTTGCAATGTTTTTGTTGGAAAGCAGCCACTTCCTTCGTGGTGTCCTGCCATGGACACTTTGCCTGTTTAATGTTTTCCATATAGTAGGCTCATGAACAGAGATTTCATCCAGTTCCAATGATTCTTTCAAATATTTAGCTGTCAATCTAGGGTTCTTTTTTACCTCATTTATCATTCTGCAGTGTGCCCTTTGAGTCATCTTGGCTGGATGCCCACAGTACTAGATCATGTTCATTTAAAGGCAATATGTTTAACTTTGGACAGATAAATATCTAGGCTCTTCGAGATAACTTTGTATCCCTTTCCAACTTTATGCAAAGCAACAATTCATGATAGGTCTTCTGAGACCTCTTTTTGCAAGGCATGGTCCATGTTAGCAGATGCTTCTTATGAATAGAAAACTGCAAAATTCTGAGTATATTTTATAGGTCAAAGTAGCTCTAACCCACATCTCATTTCATTGACTGGATGACTCCAAATGGCTTTTGTTGATGTCATTAGCCTATGGGTTCACATACTTTTTCCAACCTACACTGTCAATGTTTGAATTATGTATTCAATATGTTCAAGAAAAATACAATAATTTTTGTTTTATTTGTTAAAAAAGATTGTGTTTGTTCATTATTGTAACTTGAAGATCAAAGCAGATTTTAAGACAAAATTATACAAAAATGCAGGTAATTCCAAAGGGTTCGCATACTTTTTGTTGCCACTTTATATACAATATGATGTTTGAAAAGCCTTTAAAATAATAATTATTAATGTAAAGAGTCATATACTTTTACATAACTTTTTAATTTTTATTCAAATGTTATTTGGGGAAGGACTTTTAATAATTCGCAGTAGCTGAACTTGAGCCTCTTATTTTTTGCATTGGAGTTAATATTATACAGTATTTTATGTAACATATGCGATCTTTGTGTAGTTGTGCTGACATGATGCACAATCTAGTTGCAATTCAAGTACTTTAAGTTGAGTGCCGAGAGCTTATTTATTTCCCTCGACCCTATAGGTTTTTTTTTATTTTTTATTAACATCCAATTAAACTAACCCATTATCAAACACACCACATTATTAAGGCAGTGATAAAACAGTTACATTTTATTGCATGTAGCTTAATCATTTTAACATGATAAGACTTTATTTCTCAACCTGAATTTGTTGAACAGTTTGTTAAAGCAGGTTGTGTCTGTGTTTTATAGCACATCATTACTATTAGAATAAGATATTTTACATATGTTAATATATGTATAAATAAAAATTGTGCTTTGACTTTGGACCAAATATTGACTTCTGACCTACAGGGTAACTCTTTGCTGTACCTGCCCAATGTTCTGAAGGTCTATTTGGAGAATGGCCAAACAAAGGCTTTTAAATTTGAATCTAAAACCACTGTTAAGGTACTGTTGACACATTCACTATAGTCTGATGTTATATGAAGTTTTGTTTGTTGTTTTAACAAAGGGGTAAAAATTGCCATTTGAACATCACATCTTCAATAATTAGCCTTTGGCATAATTCATTCTGTTGCTAATGTTATTAGCCAAGTACCATTGTATCACCATGGATTTTTGGAATGGTAATTGCATGCTTTTTTTGGACATGTTCCATGATAATCTTTGAAGTACTTTGTGAATACCATGGTACGTACATATGTGCTTCTTAAACATGTAATTTCAAAAACATAGGCATTGAATGGGAGTTGATCCTCCTCTTACTACTATAACAGCTTCCACTCTTCTGTGAAGGCTTTCCACTGGATTTTGAAACATGACTGTAAGGATTTGCTCCCATTCAGACACAAGGGTGTCAGTGAGGTCATGCACTGTTGGCCGATGGGACCTGGCTCACAATCTCATTCCAATTCATCCCAAGGGTGTTTAGTGGGGTTCAGGTCCGAGCTTTGTTCTTCCACACTAGACTCAGTAAATCATTTCTTTATGGACCTCGATTTGTGTCCTGGAGCATTGTCATGCTGGAACAGAAGAAGGGCCTCCCCAAACTGTTGCCACAAACTTGGTAGCACACAAATCTGTAAAATGTGATTTTTGAGTTTGCTTTAGCATTAGGTTTTGTCTTCACTGAAATTAATGGATTTGCCATACCTGTTCATTAGAAGTGGGTGTGTAAATGCTTTTGGCCATGTAGTGTGTACTGTATAAAAGTGCCATGGTACTACCATCTGATACAATAATTGTACCATGGTGCCACCACAGTACTTGTAAGGAAAATTTTATTAGCTTTAACCTATGTTGTGTATTAAATGTTTACTGTAATACTGTAATGGTATATAAATTAAGCCTGTGTTGTACAGTATAATGATGCCCTCTATATTGTATACTGTCATGATTTGTGTATCTTCTTATGTTATGTGTTATCCACCCATGGCCTGGCACTAGGACATAGTGATGACTCTGAAGGAGAAACTCTCTATCACCCGTATCGAGCACTTCTCTCTGGTACTGGAACAACAATACAGCATCAGCAAACTATATCTACTGCATGAGGAGGAGATTATTCAACAGGTACATACACATAAATACAAAAGGATCTAGTTAAAATACAATATAAAATTAGATACTTTAGTTTCTTTTTTATACACTCATCTGTATGTTATACAGTCCTCATATTATATATGTCTAATAGTGTGTGTGTGTGTGTGTGTGTGTGTGTGTGTGTGTGTGTGTGTGTGTGTGTGTGTGTGACAGGTGGCTGAGAAGAAGGAGACTCACAACTACAGGTGTCTGTTCCGTGTCTGTTTTCTGCCCAGAGATTTTGAGAACATGCTCAAAGAAGACACTGTGGCCTTTGAGTATCTATACCTACAGGTGTGTGTGAGTGTATGTGTACATATAAATGTATGCACATGTTTTTGGAGCTGAAGCATGTTTTTGACCAAACATCGTTTGTGCATATTTCGCTGGGATAAGAAAAGTATTTTAATATTGAAAGCATAATACACTTCAGGTTTAAATTATATAGTCACAGATGGAAAACAACTGTTTTGTATTGTGTGTGTATGTGTGTGTGTGTGTGTGTGTGTGTGTAGAGTGTGAGTGATGTATTACAGGAAAGGTTTGCAGTGGAGATGAGATGTAATACAGCTCTAAGATTAGCTGCTCTACATGCACAGGAAAGACTAGCCAGCAGTGGACAATCCCTAAAAACACCACTAAAGGCCATAATGTGAGTGTAAACAAACACAGCACATACAGTCCAACTCTGTGCCATAAGATAACTCAAGTTAAGTCTGCACTATTTTCAAAGTAAAATTGTTGTGTCATAGCTAAAGTGTGTACTATTTCTAATCATTTATGAATGCAGGAAGGAGTGGGGATCTGAAAGCTTTGTGTCCCACACCTTACTGCGAAACATGGGAGAGAAGGACTTAAAGAAAGCCATCAGTTACCACATGAAAAAACTTCTATCGCAGGAGCCCAAGCTAAAGGCATGTGCATGTCTATGTATATTTGTGTGTGCTTATGCAGCGTTTTGTCTGTGTTGTGCTCTCAGCTTTTTGAGATTACCGCCATAGTATAACTGTTAAAGAATGTGCATAATGTATAACCAAGTTCTGTGGCATGGTAGAGTGGTGGTGTCAGATGGTACCAATTGATTACCATACTCATGTGCCATAGTATTTACATGGTATGCCAAAGCATTCTGTACCATGGTACAACCATGGAAAAACCTTGGTATTACCAAAGTACATGTCCAAAAATTATGGTATTACCACAGTTCCTCTGGTCCTTTTTATGTTAGTGGTGTACAACTGCTATGTATTTACTTAGCTTCACATGTGTGTGGTGTTTACATAGGTGATTTCAGTAAATCAAGCTAGACTGAACTACTTGATTGAGATGTCTGAACTCAAGTCATATGGAGGAAAGGTTTTCAGTGCCACTATGATGGTAAGACTCCAGACACTAATTGAGTCTCAATGATAATGTCTCAGATAAAGATCCACAGTGTACGTAGTCAATGACATTGACATTGTTTCATTACTTTGCATTCATATTTTCTATGTGTTTTTTGCTTTTTATGCACATCAAACAATCTCTTTATCTGTGTAAATCAGCTCAGAATGAAGACTTAATGGTGCACTGAAAAAAGGATGAATTATCTAACAATATTTTAAACATATTGTTCAAAATATCCCTTGCTGTGGTTTGTCACATTTAATGTTTCTCTTTTTTTTTTCTTCCTCTCTCTATTTAACCAGCTGCAGGACAGAGAGTCAATGGTGAGTTTGTTGGTGGGGGCCCAGTATGGGATGAGTCAGGTGATCAACCACAAGCTAAGCACCATGACCACACTAACCGAATTCAGCTGCATTACCAAAGTGGAACTATTACCTGAATCTGAGAGAGTTAGTCTGGTCAAGATCTACCTGCAGGACATAAAGGTATAAATATACAGTGCATGTACTCTTTCACCTGTAACCATCTAAGCATATTTACACTTCTGTACAGAATAATCCTCTCTCTCTTTTACTCTCTCCATTTTGTCTTTCTCTCAAACTTTTTTGTCTTTAGCCAATAACCTTGTTGTTGGAGTCAGTGGCAGCTAAAGATTTACTGTGTCTGGTAGCTGGATACTGCAAACTGCTTGTGGACCCTCAGATCTGTGTGTTTCCCTGGACAGCTAATTCAAAGTGCCACCGCATATCTACAGAGGAGGGTACGCAGTGCTTGGTCATGTTTGTAAAACTATATGTACAAGGATTTTAACATGCACCATGATTATACAACAGATTTGGTGTGATTTGGTCTACAAGCCTACAGTACCTTATCTAAATTGACTACCATGCTCTGTGCAACTTCAGACACCAAACTTTTTGGTGGGTGACCTAAACCAAGTGCACAAAAATCATACCCCAACATAATAATCTTCTTATACATTAAACTTACAAACAATTTTTGTTATGTGACCACACATGCAGGAAATGTGTGATTTCAGATGACATCCATCTGCTTTTGCATACCAAAGACAAATGTCAACCTAACACAGTGTGATGTATCTATCTGAATGTTGTCTGTACTTATGCTTTTGTATATAGGTTATGTGTCACATTGTGGCAGTGACTCTGAAGACTCAGACATGGATGCTCTATTTGCACATATTGCTAACACTACCAAAAGCAATGAAAAAGCAGCTAAGCCCAGTGATAAGATACCTGGAGAAGCAGTTGAAAAGAGAGATAGGGAGAAGGTCAAAGAAACCATCCATGAATCTATAGATGATAGTATTGCAGAGAAAGAAGAAATAGATGATGAGAGAGTGGGGGCAGAAAAGGGTGACAAAGAACAAGAGAAAAAGCCTGAAGAACCACAGTATGTTATCATTGTGAATGACCCTTCATCTGAAGCATCCGATTCATGCCTCACTGAGTCACATTTCATGACAAGAATGTTCAGTGACTCTATGGATGCCTTAGAGGAGGACGACCTCATGACCTACTGCTCTGCCAGACGCCCATGCCACTTACCAGTGAAAGATTCGTATTGCTGTGAGGACTGTTATTCACCATCATTGTCTCCAAGGCAATTGCACTGTGAAGATTGTCCTTACCAAAGTGACCTGTGCTCTGCTGATTCACATGGTGAGCCTGAGGATGACCATTTCTTTTGTTTTCCTGCACTCTCAAATATAGTTGAATGTCTGCCAAGCCCCCCTGAAGCCAATGCTGAGGAGGATTGTGAGGAACAGGGAATAGGAAAAGAAAGCCACAAAAAGGGATTAACTGCAAAATGTCCAGGAAGTGCTGTAGCCCCTTCTAGAGACTATGTGTTCACATTTGAGCAAGGAGACACAAGACACTACTACAATATCTGCTCCAATGTTACACCTGACAGTGCCCGAAGCATCCTACAATCTCTCTCTCCACCAGGTTTTAGGGAAAGGCAGATGGATCAGGAAGGACGAGACAGTGAAACTGTGCCAATTTTTCAGCCCTCACTAGGATTTGGAGACAGCAGCTCAGATGATGAGTTCTTAGATGCTCAGGAAAGATTCACATCTCCAGAAGAACCCTCCTCAACAGACATGACAAAAGGTATTTCAAAGGCAAGATTCTCCAGGAAATGGTCTAAATATTTTCTGATAATGAATGTTATAGACACTAAAGCAGTTTAGTTAAAGTTATAGTTCAACCAAAAATTTTAATTATCTCATTTACTCACCCTCATGCCATCCTAGGTGTATATGACTTTCTTCTCACCCACACCTATCATATAGCTTCAGAAGACATGGATTTAAGTATTGAAGACTTATGGATTACTTTTATGTTGCTTTTATGTGATTTTTTTGAGCTTCAAAGGTCTGGTCACCATCCACTTGCATTTTGTGGACCAACAAAGCTGAAATATTCTTCTCAAAATCTTTGTTTGTGTTCTGTAGAAGAAATACACATTTGTGATGCATGAGAATGAGTAAAATAAATTGAGAATTTCCATTTTTCCCTTTAAAGGAATAGTTCACCATAAAATGAAAATTCAGTGAAACATGCATTCAAAGTGGCTTGCATGTTGACGGGATCTTTGGTGCTAAAAAGTTGCATAAAAAGCATAAAAGTTCATGCATAATGGAGGTTAAGATTTTCACAGAATTTTTTTTTTGGGTTGATTCTCATCAAAAGCTATTGTATACATTCAGAAACTTGAAATATGATGCACAAGCCATATTTACTTACCATACTCTATGTTTACTGATCTTTCTCTTTCTAAAAAAAATTCAGTCAGTGAACAAGGGACAGAGGATCTACAGAAGAATGAACAGGAGAATGAAGTGCAGGAAAAAGTGGTTACACACGATTTATCAAGGTTCCATAAAATTCCCAAAAAGCGTCGATCGTTCATGGAAACAAATTACACATCCATGGTATCATTTCCAGAACAGGATCACTTAGATAACAGCTATGGTTCTTTATCCATCAACAATGGCACTGGTCGAATGGTCTGTTTTGATGGTGGGTGCTCAGATCAAGATCCATGTCCAACAGTCTCATCCCTAACCCATTCTGAAGGAGAACCAGCACAACTTGAATTCAAACCCATCAATCCATTCAAAACCAATGGATTGGGATCCCATAATCCCACTGAAACTCAAGTGGGTTTACATGCAAACAAGACATATCAGCGGAAACAGCAACTTATAGAGATGGAACCAGATTCCATGGAGTCCAAATCAGTCACTGAGCGAATATCCACTGTATCACCAACTAAAGTAGCAGTGCGCTCCCACATGGAGCTTCAGGTTACAAGTAACAACAGCAACCATGGCAGCGATGATCAGGAAGAGGGTGCAGATGGAGGCTTAGTTGAGAGACTGTTTGGAGGCCACTTGTTCTTTGACACATCTGGAGAAAAGTGTGACAGCAGTGCACCATCTGGTCAAAGAAATGAACAGGGAAACAAACAAATGGAATGTTCATTCCAAAGCATATCATTGATTCAAAAAGAGCAGCTCACTGCCAAGACTAGGCCAGATAACTCCATCAAGTTTATCTTGCTTCCAAGTCCCGACAATATCATACACCACAAGCTCTGATACAGAGAGGGATGATGATACTGTAAGAATAGAATTTGGTATGGGAAAACATGTGGTGGAACCAACAGAGAGGACAAGGAGTAAGCGCATGTCTGCAACATCTGATTGTGGTGTACTACATTACCCACCAATACACTTATTTCCCCATAGAGAAGCTGTAGTCTGCCCAATAGTACCAGAATCTAATGAAACTGACAGTTCTTGTGACCTATCCACCCAAGAACTGTCTTCCGGCATTCGATCTTTTGAACCAGCTCAAAGCCTCCAACTTGCACCCTGTTCATGCGGCATCCTTGGGCGACTCTCGACCTCAACACTTTGGGGAAAGATCCAGAACCTTCCCCTCTACCTATCATGTTCTCAGGAAATGCTTTCTAATGTCAGTGGTAATGCTAAGCCTGCAAGAAGGCTTTCAGAAACTCAACTAAAAAGAAATAAAGTTGAGGTGGCAAAAGAAGCTTCTGAGGATGCCACCTTTAATGAAGGGGTTGCTGAATTAACAGAGGTAAAAGTGGTTACTATTGTATCTGAGGAGCTCACTGAGGTCATTGATGAGGTAAGAGAGATCATCCACTGTAGTCTTCAAGCAAATGGTCAGCAGAAAATTAAAACTGAACCTAAAAAGTTTTCTGTAATAGAAAAATAGGACACCTTTGTGTCCTAGTTTAGTCAACTCTCTCCAGGTTAGCCCTTCATCTGTAGTGGTTACTACACAAAACCTAAATGGGCCCTGGGGTGTAGTTACATCTAGAGAAATTATTGGATTACAAGAATTTAGCCACCCTTCTTCAAATCTCCCCACAGCTCCCTATCACCTTAACTCTGGCTGTGAGGTTTTGACAAACTGCCAGTCCATACCTACAATATATCATCCACAATACTTGCTCAGCCCATATAAGAAACCAGACTTTAGCTGCAGCTCAGCATTGGCTGTGGGGTGTGAGACAGTAATGGATGGTGCTCAGACCCCATTAGATGTCTGCCAAAAAGTCTACACCAACTGTTTCAGTGGAGTCCTGGACAGTGCCAGCTACGATGATGAACTCACTGTCTATGAGTTTTCCCGCAGAATGAATCAAGGTGAAACAGAGGATGCACTGCGGATGTCTATGCCTCCTTCCTCCCTCTCTGCATCCCCTGCATCTTTCTCACCATCTTCTCCACTGCTCTTATTCCCACATATAGTACTGCCATCTTCTTCATCTACAGAGCTCAGTCCCCTTCTATTCTCCTTGGATACCCCTGATTGTTTTCTGTCGGACCCTCATGAATATGTCATCACTGCCCTGCTGACTCGCCGGTATCCCCTACCACCAACAGGATTCCTTTCTTTGCAAAGGGATTTGGACACCCTCTTGAGAGTCCTTGCTGGTGCTATGAAGAATGAGGATGGAGTCCACGAGCACCCCAGGGATACCTGTGTCGCTCACTTTTCAGAGAACAAAAGGCGATTACACGTGGAGGCTCGGGGGCTTTTGACTGGATGTCAGCGCGTGGTGAGGGTTGGGCAGACACCTGAAGAGACTCTTCAATCATCGTCTCAAAGCTTCCGCTCACTAGTGCAGCTGACAATCGTGTGTTTAAGCTTCTCCAGCTGCCAGCGGTGTAAGGAGCGCCATGCCCAATCACTTACAGGTCTAGCAGATGTTGCAAAACATGTTTTGCTACTGAAAGGAAGACTTGTCACGATCTCAGTATTAAACTCCTTGCTTGCAAATGCACTGCACTTACAACCTCAGTCTTCTGCCTCACCCAGCTCTTTCGCACTCTCACTGCTCTTTGACCTTTGAACTGTTACTTTTGGAGTAATTCCTGAGACTAAAACTGTAAGAAATCTGACAGAACAGCTCCCTCTCATGACATAAATGCCATTCCAAAAATTATTTTAAGATAAAGAATATTAATATTGGAGCATCATCCAAAAACACTAGCATACCAGTAATAAACATGCAACAGATAAACTCAAACAAATCCCATTGAACCATGTCATTGAATTTTTTTTTGAATGCATAAAAACTTAGCCAAAACTGAGAATCTAGACTGAGAACAAAATTTCAATACTGTGTTCTAAAAAGCTTTTAACAGTAATTGCATGTTGGGTATTTGGAATTGAATATAATAATTGATTTTGTATTATGGTTGTCAGTCATTTATTCTGCTTCATGAGAAAAGCATAAACAGGCATTTTGAGTAGTGTTTCATCAAATCTTTCATCTCAGATCTGCTCTGTCTTTCTTGCTTTCTCTCATTACTGTAATGCACAGTATATTCTCTTCTCTCTGCTATACCCAATGACTATTAGAGATAATGTGAATGGTTCTGCTGCAGTTGTAAGCAAAGCATCAGGCAGAGTTATAAATGTTTATTAAATACAGAAAAATTATTAACTTGACTGGCCAGTAACTTTTCTAGTTTATTTATTTATTTTCAAATGTCAACCAGAGCTTATGGATAAATGATTTTTTTGAGAGTGCAGAGTAAATGCAGAGATTCTTTCAAAGGCTTAATTTTTTGGACATAATTCACAATTATAAATTTAGGTGGTAGACTTATTTGGCTTTTTAGATTAATTTTGGAGAACTAACAGTATAATATTTGGTGCCACTTATTAATTTATTTGTCGCATTAATTATTCCTTTTGGATCATCAATTTATATTCCTCACCCTATAATGATCAAATTCTTACATTCTTAATTAGTAAATGATTGTAAATGTAGAAAATATTTTAAAAGTTGCAGGAGGGCAAAATTTCAAATGAAGAGTGTGAGAACATGTTAAAACGATCAAATGTATTAATTGCAATGTAATCTACCCGACAGTACATTTTTGAAAACCAAAAAGCTGCCACGCACTCTATTCCTATAAGGCATGCTCTAAGCCATAGACATATTGTATACCTTGGAAATAGTGGGATGCATGCAGAAATTAATGCATGATTGACAGAATGACCAGTGAGTGAGTGTATGGTTATTGTTATGCCAAAACGCTTTGTAATGCAGTATTTACCCCATTAAAATTACCTTAAAGACTGGAGAAGTTTGTTTAATTTTCTATTATAGAATTCACAGTACATTAAGCTATTTCTTTCCATACCAGTGCTAACATTTGTTATTGCTGCCATTTTCTCTCTGTTTGAAAATGTTTTTGCAAGTTAGACAGGGTCTTGTTCAGAGGCATCATGCATCTAGTATATTTTGAGGGGGCATCTGTGTCGGTCTTTGTTCACCTGATGCCATGGCGAGATAAGACATGAATGGACTACAACAATTTAGTAGTTCTTTAACAATGTATAAGACATGTTAGTTTATCGGTGCAGTTTGTGTTAGCATGCAAGCAGACTGGTATTCAAAACTTGACCTGTTTGTAGCACATTTTTTTATAAATTTAACTTGAAAGCAAGTGTTCAACATGTATTTTTGTTGTATGGAAAAGAACGGCTTTGACATTTAACAAAAACAGGATAAAACAAAGATATACTAGATAAAACAGATAAACTCTTTTTGTGGTCCACGGAAATAAAGTCTAGAGTGACATGATGGTCAGTGTAGGGTAGATTACTTCTAAAATGTATTCTGACACTGATTACAAATTACACATCCAAATCAATCAATAGAAATCATGTTTTAGATTAGACTTTTTAGGTGATCTAATCTTATTCTTTTTTTATATTATTAATTTGTTTTTAAATGTATTAAATAAGTACCAAATGTATAAACACTCCTTTTAAAAAAACATTAGTTGATATGAAATCATACAGCAACTTGCTATTTGTAAGTCGTGAGTGAAACAAAATAGTCATGAAAATCTAACACTATGTTACCCAAGCTGGAAGACAATAACTATTTTTTACATGCACATCCATATTCCTCATAATATCGCAATACTAAGTTTGCTTATGCATATAGTAAATGCCTCAAATGATTGCCTGATTCTTTTTAATGCAAAATGTATGTTACCAAAATGAGGACTCCAACACCTGGCATATGGCTGTATTTTCTGTATAAATATCAGAATTTTGGGACATGTAAAAACCTTATTCTAAATACTAACCATAACATCTAGGTTATGTATGTAACCTCTGTTCCCTGATCTATGAAAAAAGGCCAATGAGAAGTTGGCAGACAGTATTTGCATACCCCGCCCTGGAAATACGGGTATAAAAGCGGGGAAATAGGTCGAGTTCATTCAGGATTTTTCTGAGGAGCTGGAAATGGTCCGGCCACCACAGTGGCTTGGCTCAGCGGCGTGGCCAGGAGGACACAACGTCTTGTTCCCTCCATCAGGGAACGGAGGTTACATACGTAACCTAGACATTCCCCGTCTGTCGCTCACTTCGACGTTGTGTCGAAGAAGCGACACTAGGGGTCCAATTTAAATCACGCCATGCACTGAGCCATGTATTGCTGATACAGGAGCGGGCAGGTATTTTACGTGCAAAGGCGACCAGCTGTGTCAGACTGCACGTGCCCTTCCCCAATGCCCCATAAAAGTCGTCATAATCCTTCTGTTTACCCTAAACAGGGGAACAAGGTGACGCTTGCCAACCCGGGAACGGGCCGAGCCTAGCCGGGCCTCTTTTCTCTCTATATTTCTCCGCATAGAGCAAGAAACGGCTGGGGCCCTTACACACATCGAGGGAAGGGGGTCTTACCCAGTTTCCTATTCTTTCAGGGGGAAAAGACCCTATGGAGACCACACCTGCCCAGGAAGGGGGAGGTAAGAGTGGCGAATGCATCACATGGGCCACTCAGGTCAAATGTGGAAACAATGGCGCAGTGGTAGATCCAGCCTCAAAGAGGGGGGAGTTGCTACAACACGGCGACCGGAGGGCAGCTGGGACTGCCTAAGGGAGATGCGGGTCCACTCATAAGGGGACCGTACCACGGAAAATACACACAGGAGGAAGTCCACGAAGGAGTCCTGACCTGTGGAGCACCTATTCCAGTACAGGGTAGATTTGAGTACCTGCTGTGGATTGGGTCGGCAAATTCCTCAGCTGAATTGCAGACCCACAGGGCTAGGGAGGAGTCATCCAGGGATCCGAATGAATTGGATCTCCTGGGAGAGAAAGTGCACAGTTTTACCTCGGCCGAGGGAAAGGGCGCTAGGGGCAAGCGATCCACATGGTCAGTCCGTCAGCATGTACCAACTTCTACCAGCTCGGACCTGAGAAAACATGGGACGATACTGACTCAACCCTGAGATTGTACAATCTCACAAAGGTATTGGGGGTTGCCCAACCCGCTTCTCTACACATGTCTGCCAGGGAGGTGCCTCTGGCCAGTGCCCATGAGGACGTTGTGGTGGACCGCGATAGCAGCAACATACACCTTCAAGGTGGAAGGGGATAGCCTCCCCTCCAGCCTCTCCTGCAGAAATAAGAGCACTGACCTAACTGTGCACCTCTGTGGGTCTTCAGCTCGGAAGGAGCACCAGTTTGCGAACAAGCGCCACTTCAGGGGGTAAAGTTGCCTGGTAGCGGGGGCTCTGGCTTGGTTGATCGTATCTATGACGGCAGGTGGTAGACCAGCTAGATCTTCCACGTCCCATCCAGGGGCCAGGCGTGGAGATTCCAGAGGTCTGGGTGCGGATGCCAGAGCGTGCCCCATCCCTGAGAAAGAAGGTCTTTCCTCAGGGGAATTCGGCGCAGGCGCAGGTGGGCCAGTAGGGAGCCACTAGGGTGACTTGTTCCTCATCCTCCCTGACCTTGCACAGCACCTGTGCAAGAAGGCTCAGTGGGGGAAATGCGTACTTGCGTAGCCCCGAGGGCCAGCTGTGTGCAAGTTCGTCTTCCCCGAGGGGAGCCTCTGTTCGCGCATACCAGAGCGGGCAATGGGAGGTCTCTCAGGAGGCAAACAGGTCTACCTGGGCCTTGCCGAATCATTCCCAAATCAGCTGGACCGACTGGGGGTGAAGCCTCCACTCTCCACCGTGCAAGCATTGCCGTGACATTTTTTCTGTTGAAAGTGAGCCATGACCGCAACGTTGCCACGGTCATGCTCTCGCAGTGAGTCACACACATGTTCCTCTTCCTCTGACGCTTTGTCTGCTGTTGGATCTACGGTGCACTTCAGTGGCTTTTCTCCTTCTCTGCACGGCAGTGCAGTTTTGCCCCTGGACGCTTCAACAGCGCCAAAAACTTAAAAGAGTTTATTTAAAAGAGTGATTTTCTCGTGCATGTCTAAAAAAGGTAATTGGGTAATTATATTACTGATTTTGTTTTTACATATTACAAACATTATAAGTGTAAGATGGAGGAGGGATAAGGTAAAGGAGGAATAGAGAAGCCACCCTACTAGCCCAAGGACGGTATTCAATAGCGTGGAGTCTCCTGCGTGTTCTGTCTTATCATGCACATTCAGTTTAAGTTATTTTGTTCCAATTATATATTATTCATTTTATGATCCTCATTTATTTTTTCTGACTCCAATTATAAAAGTTTCTAAGGATATATTAATGTTCTAATCTTAGTTCCCCATCTGTCGCTCACTTCAACGTTGTGTCGAAGAATCGACACTAGGGGTCTCTCTTGAGTGCCGAATATGCCTCTGATCTATGAAAAAAGGTAGCCCTGACACCGATGTGCTGCAGGAACTGCGCTCAGCGATCGACCTCGCCCTCAGAGCCATGAAGGACACCGTGCAGGCACTCAGGCAGGCGATGGCCACCCTTGTGGTCCAGGAATGTCATCAATGGCTGGTCGAGATGCGTGAGGCCGACAAAGCTCGCTTCCTCGACGCCCCTGTCTCCCAGTTTGGCCTCTTTTGTGACACCGTCGAGGACTTCTTCCAGCAGTTCTCTGTGGTGAAAAAACAGATGGAGGCCATTTCACATATCCTGCAGCGCCACAAACCTGCCACCACGGCCACTGCCCTGTCTGCTCGCCGAGGGCATCCCCCTGCGGCCAAGAAATCTGCTCCGCCTCAACCCGGGCCCAGCTCTCAGCCCCAGTGTCGAGCACACTGCAGGAAGCAGACGCCCCCCGTCTCTCAGACCCCCTCGAGTACCCGTAAGGCTCCCAGGCGCTCCTGAGATGGACGACCCAGCAACAGAGATGTTAGCTCCGGAGGTGGTAAGACCGCTCCGTCCCCCAGTGGAGGGCCGGGAGGAGAATCTTTTGTTTTTAAACAATTTTCATTTGCCGCCCCCCTTAGATGGGGTTGCGGTACTCACATTCTCAATAAAAAAGCTATTTCCTATGTCTCTGGGTCACCTGGCCCTCAAATGCCATTCTCACGGCACTTTGCCTCCAGATCTCAACAGTCTCAGCTTCCTGGACACGGACAACCCGTCTCCAGCTCTACAACTGTTCCCCGGCCGGCCGGTTCTGACGAGTCTAGAGGACACCTACTCTCGACACAACCTATATTCTCTACTGTTACTGCTCTTTGTGTAAAGTGACTTTTATTTTAAATGGAAACATGATGAAAAAAAAAGACATCTGGATGCAAGATAACCAAGTAGTAACAGGCACACAATACTTCCCTCATGTAAAATACATTTCATGACCGTTTAGTTTAACTCTCAATAAACGCTGACACCCGCTATATATAGCACCCTATGCATTGCATATATTGCATAGATGTTTTTTGCGCCTCTTAGCGATGCAATCACTTTGGGTGAGAAACTATATTTTTACTATATATATATATATATATATATATATATATATATATACTTTCTCAACTTTCACTTTCAGAATGTGAAAAAATTTGAAATTAAGATTTATAGTAAAAAAGGACTTAAATATTGATCTGTTTCTCACTCACACCTGTCATGTTGTTTCTGATATCAGGTGTGGTGTAGAAAGAGATGAGGACCCAAAAACTGATGACAATAATAAAGACATTGTTAATCTGTCAGCAAAGGGAAAAAATGGCAGATAATTAATACGTAGTTCCCCGTCTGTCGCTCAATTCAACGTTGTGTCGAAGAAGCGACACTAGAGGTCTCTCTTGAGCACCGAATATACCTCTGATCTATCTGAGAAGTTGGCAGACAGTATTTACATACCCCGTCCCCGGAAATACGGTTATAAAAGCAGGGAAATATGACGAGTTAAATCAGGAATTTTCTTCAGAGCTGATGGTTATGCATGCAGCCAGCTGCGAGTCACACACCCATTCCTGTTCCTCTGATGCTTCTCTGCTGTTGGATCTACGGCGCACTACAGCGGCTTTCTCATTCTCTGCATGGCAGTGCAGTTTGCCCATGGGTGCTTCGACAGCGCAGAACTTAAAAGAGTTTATTAAAGAGTGATTTTTTTCTTGTAAAAGAGTCATTTCTCTTAAAGAGCAATACACAGCAGCATTGAAAGTCCTTTTCAGGAAGCGTCTTTTTAAAGATGCCTTTCCGCCCCGTTTAGTTCCTGGATGCGGTAGAGTGCTCTACACTTCAGAAGGCCACAGACGTTGTCTCATGTGTCTGGGCACCAATCACACAAGGCAACGTTTGTGGATGGTTCATGCTCTCACTTCGAGAGCATGACCATGACAAATTTGCGGTCGCGGCTCGCTATCAACAGAAAGCATGCCACTCAAGCCAACCCCCGCATTGCTCCTTATTCCCACGGGAATTCCTTATTCGCTCGTTGACTCCCATCCATGCTCAAGGCAACAGCGGCTTGCCTCATAGCCAGCCTGCTTATCCTATAGAGCTAGAGGTGGATGAGTTCGCCGCTGCATCAGAGAGCGCAGAGTCTGACGTGGATGACTCCCCTGGGCTGCCGCCTTCGGGCCAGCACGCCCAGGCTGACACCGCAATTCCCCAGGTGGACAGGGCTGTTGTCCCGGAAACCCTACCACCTGGCGGGGTCGCCCTGCGCTCCCCTCCAAGGCCTGTAGGACGACGTCTTCATTGACCACCAAAGCCTATAGCGCTGCCGGACAGGCCGCTTCCGCCCTGCACACCATGGCCCTCCAGCAAGTCCACCAGGCCAAGGCACTTAAAGATCTGCACGGGGGTAACCCTGATCCCGATATGTTGCATGAACTGCGCTCAGCGACCGACCTCACCCTCAGAGCCACGAAGGTCACAGCGCAGTCACTCGGGCAGGTGATGGCCATGCTCGTGGTCCAGAAACGTCATTTGTGGCTGAACATAGTTGAGATGCATGAGACCGACAAAACTCGCTTTCTCAACGCCCCTGTCTCCCAGTTCGGCCTCTTCGGCGACACTGTCGAGGACTTCGCCCAGCAGTTCTCCGCGGTGAGGAAACAGACGGAGGCCATCTCTCACATCCTGCCCCGCTGCAAGCCTGCTGTCATGGGCCAAGCCCCGTCTGCTCACCGAGGGCGTCCTCCTGCAGCTAAGAAACACCCTGCTCTGCCTCAACCCAGGCCCAGCTCTCAGCCCCCGCATCGAGCACCCCGCAGGAAGCAGACACTGCCCGTCTCACGGACCCCCTCGAGGACCCAGAAGGCTCCCAGGTGCTCCTGAGACGTCCAACCCAGAGACCGAGACGTTAGCTCCGTAGCTGGTAAGGACACCACTTCGTCCCCCGGTGGAGGGCCGGGAGGAGAATCTTTTGTTGAAATTATTTAATTTGCCACCCCCCCCAGATGGGGCTGCAGTACCCACATTCTCAATAACAGAGCTATTCCCTCTGGGTCACCTGGCCCGCAAATGCCGTTCTCACGGCACTCTGCTGCCAGATCTCAGCAGTCTCGACATGCTGGACGCGGACCCCCCGCCTTCAGCCCAACGAATGTTCCCTGGCTGGCCGGTTCTGATGAGTGTAGACGCCTACACTGGACATCCTCCTTAGTCACTAACCCACCCCCTACCGGGTGTGCGGAGCAAGGTAATTGCTTTGAGTCTTTTCTCATCAAGACTCACCCTCGGACGCACCCTCGCCTCCCGACGCCGTACTACCTGCTCCACCCCGCTGCGAAGACCCGCTGGGTACGTCAAAAATACTCGTCCCCTTGGTGCCCCTAGCACGGAGCTTGGATGCGTGGCTTTCACTTCCCAACATGTCATGCTGGCTGGCCCAGACCATTCGACTCGGTTACGCAATTCAGTTTGCCAGGCCCCCGCCCCCCTTTGCAGGCGTCCGCTTTACCGCAGTACACAGCGAGCATGCCAAATCACTGCTACATGTCAATACTCACCCATAGTCTCCTTCTTTAGAGGATGTGGATGTGAGTCACTGTGTGCCACTCATATCCCTGGCAACCTCAATGTGGTAGCGGACGCACTGTCATGACAGTGCTTGCCCAGTGGAGAGTGGAGGCTTCACCCCCAGTCGATCCAACTGATTTGGGAATCAGCAAGGCTCTGGTAGACCTGTTTGCCTCCCGAGAGACATCCCACTGCCCGTTCTGGTATGCCCGAACAGAGGCTCCCCTCGGGGCAGACGCACTGGCACACAGCTGGCCTGCGGGGCTGCGCAAGTACGCATTTCCCCCAGTGAGCCTTCTTGCACAGGTGCTGTGCAAGGTCAGGGAGGACGAGGAACAAGTCACCCTAGTGGCTCCCTATGTGGCTCACCCGGGCCTGGTTCTTGGACCTCGTACTCCTTGTGACAACCACTCCCTGGCGAATTCCCCTGAGGAAAGACCTTCTCTCTCAGGGATGGGGCACGCTCTGGCATCCGCACCCAGACCTTTGGAACCTCCACGTCTGGCCCCTGGATGGGACGCGGAAGATCTAGCTGGTCTATCACCTGCCGTCGTAGACACGATCAACCAAGCCAGAGCCCCCTCTACCAGGCAACTTTATGCCATGAAGTGGCGCTTTTTCTTCCCGGGCTGAAGACCCACAGAGGTGTGCAGTTAGGTCAGTGCCCTTATTTCTGCAGGAGAGGCTGGAGGGGAGGCTGTCCCCTTCTACCCTAAAGGTGTATGTCGCTGCTATCGCAGCCCACCACGATACAGTAGACAGCAAGTCTTTGGGTAAGCACGACTTAATCATCAGGTTCCTAAGAGGCGCCCGCAGGTTGAATCCCTCTTGGCCAAGCCTGTTCCCCTCCTGGGATCTCTCGGTGGTCCTCACAGGCCTAGAATCAGTTGGACTCAGGGCCCTCTCTATTAAGACTGCCCTTCTGATCCACTGGCCAGAGGCACCTCCCTGACAGACATATGTAGAGCAGCGGGTTGGGCAACACCTAATACCTTTGCGAGATCTACAATCTCTGGGTTGAGTCAGTATCGTCCCGTGTTTTCTCAGGTCCGAGCCGGTAGAACTTGGTAACATGCTGACGGACTGACCGGGTGGATCGCTTGCACCTAGCGCCCTTTCCCTCTGCTGAGGTAAAATTGTGCGCTTTTTTCTCCCAGGAGATCCCACTAACTCGGCTCCCTGGATGAGTCCTCCCTAGACCTGTGGGTCTGCAATTCAGTGGAGGAATTCGCCAATCCACTGCGGGTACTCAAATCTACCCTGTACTGAAATAGGTGTGCCACAGGTCAGGACTACTGCATGGACTTCCTCCTGTGTGTATTTTCTGTGGTACGGTCCCCTTACGAGTAGACCCGCATCTCCCTTAGGCAGTTCCAGTTGCCCTCCGGTCGCCGTGTTGTAGCAACTCCCCCCTCCTTGAGGCTGGATCTACCACCATGCCATTTTCCCACATGTGACCTAAGAGGCCCATGTGATGTAATATGCCACTTTTACCTCCCCCTTCCTGGTCAGGTGTGGTCTCTGCAGGGTCTTTTTCCCCTGAAAGAATAGGAAACTGGGTAAGACCCCCTTCCCATGATGCGTGTAAGGGCCCAAGCCGTTTGGCTCTTTGCAAGAAACATAGAGTGAAAAGAGGCCCAGCTAGGCTCGGCCCATTCCCAGGTTGGCAAGCGTCGCCTTGTTCCCCTGTTTAGGGTAACCAGAAGGATTACAACGACTTTAATGGGGCATTGGGGAAGGGTACGTGCAGTCTGACACAGCTGGTCGCCTTTGCATGTAAAATACCTGCCCGCTCCTGTGTCAGCAGAACACGTACCCGTCTCAGCGCATGGCGTGATTTCAATTGGACACCTAGTGTCGCTTTTTCGACACAACGTCGAAGTGAGCGACAGACAGGGAACGTCTAGGTTACATATGTAACCTATGTTCCCTGATGGATGGAACGATACATTGTGTCCTCCCGGCCAAGTCGCTGAGCCGAGCCACTGTTGTGGCCGGACCATTTCCGGCTCCTCAGAAAAATCCTGAATGAACTTGACATATTTCCCCGCTTTTATACCCGTATGTCTGGGGGCGGGGTATGCAAATACTGTCTGCAAACTTTTCATTGGCCTTTTTTCATATATCAGAGGCATATTCGGCGCTCAAGAGAGACCCCTAGTGTCGCATCTTCGACACAACGTCTCGTTCCCTCCATCAGGGAACGGAGGTTACATATGTAACCTAGACAATCCCTGCTATTTAGAAGACATAAGGGAAGATAAACACACAACGGATGGTGGAGGACTCACTGACATGTGAGGTCCGACTCGAATAAGAAGAGGTGAAGGCAGGAGAAGGAATGCATTCACAGGGTCTGGGGGAATACAAAGGAGGCACATACTGGGCTGACAAGACAGGGAGAGAAAACAGTTAGCACTGGAAGGCTCTGAGAGCAAGGGCAGTTAAATGCTAACAGAGTGGAAATCCGAGATCGGCAAAGCAGGAAACAAAGGCAAAAAGTAATAAATTAGCTGCAATAGCAAATATTCAAAGGACTGGACTAAACTGCAAGAGTTGTGCTCAAGAGAAAATCTGGCAACAGACAGAGCAAACGGAGCATATAAATAGAATTGGGGAAAATAAGCAACAGGTGGGTCGGGGAAGGTGGTAGTCTGGAGTGGGACCAGGAAGACTAGACACATGAAAAACCAGATGGATACATCTCAGGGCAAGGGGGAGCCTATGGCTGTCAGACACCAGACTGAGAACCTTATCAGCAGGAAAAGGGCCTATAAACCTGGGCACAAGTTCACGGGATGTTACTTTGAGTGGAATGTCTATAGCCTTGAGCAAAACTTTCTGAACAAAAAGTACGTAGGAGGTGCCATGCGGCGCCAATCTACCCATGCCTCCCAGCCCTGAGCAAAGCCCATCTAGACTCTCTCTACTTCTAGTGGCAGCATGAAATAAAGGTGTGGGCCGAGAGTATCGCCACGTCGGTTGCACAATCGTAGAACAATGGCGGTTGACACCCGATGCAGCACTAAAATGGGGAGAGACTCGTAGGCTATGCCATACTCCACCCACGTAAGTCGCTCTTTCCATTTGGAGGGATTCTGGATGTCTACCCAATGAAGCATCCCCTCTAGACTTTAGTTGGCTTGCTCTGAATGGCCGTTGGTCTGTGGATGGAAACCAGATGATAAGCTAACCATATCCCGTAGCTGCCTGCAAATCTCCCTCCAGAAGTTAGAAATGAACGGTGGACCCCTATCAGAGACCATAGGGGAAGTCCCAAGACAATGTCAAGTGTGATTAGATGTCTTGCCTTGAGCACAGACAGAACAGGCAAAAAAATAACTGTCAAACATTCCCGCCATGTTGCTTGCCACCAGAATAATTTCCGAACAATGGCCTCAGTTCATCTCACTCCCGGATGACAAGCCACACTGGACAAGTGGCCCCACTGCTGGATGGCAGGTCAAACTGATCGTGGCACAAAGAGTTGACCCAATGGCACACCCTCTGGGGCAGTCACTCACCAAAACGCCCTCTGCACCATCCACTCAACCACCCAAGACACCTCAGTAATGTCAGGTTTTTGGAACACGGTTGGTAGGAGATGGTAAAATTAAATCGAACTAAAAAAAGTGCACAGTTGGGCGTGTCTTGAATGGATTCTCTTGGCCAACTTGATGTATTCAAAATTTTTGTGATCAGTCCACACCAAGAATGGGACCTCAAACATTCCAGCCAATGGCGCCATTTCTCCAATGAGAGCTTGATGCAAAGCAACTCACGATCGTGTGTGGTAATACACTTTTAGAAAACAGCGTTTCAAAGCTTAATATTGTGATACAAAACACATAAATTTTGACCCATACGGCTTTCCACACTTTCCACAAACAAGTCGGTTTTGACACTCAGGGGCGGGGCCCAATCCTTTCTGTTAACAAATGCTATTGGCTGCTGCCCATATCCTGTATTGATTGGCTGCATCTCTTCGAATTTCTCGTGATTGGCTGTTGTTGGACGAGGACAGATAGAAAGCAGGAAGATTGGGAATCGGATGATGGCAGACAGTAAAGCGGTTATGGTTTCTTTCTAAATTCCTCCTTAATTTCTTGTAGCTGTAAAATGTTTTCTGCATTTGTATATATACAAGGGAGCCCGAGGGTAGCCTCTTCTCCCCTTGTGGTCAGCGATCAATTTCTCCGCTTCCAGGCGACCAAGCTCCTCCATCCCCCGGAAGATGACCGCGGCTGTCACAAAGACCCATGAGATATCTCAGGACACTTGTTTCAATTATATTTTTCAGGAACATTTTCTGCATATTATTTCACAAAAAAAAATAGCTTGAAGCACTTTTAAGAAGGGCTAAATGAAGTGCATAATTTTGGAAGCTTGTAACAGTAAATGGCAGGAGTATTTGGGATACTTATACTTGACAACATTTGTATTATATAAAAACAATATAAGACTAAATAAAATCATACAAATCTTCAGAAGAGAGGAGCAGGCCATTTGAACAAGGATAAGTCACACTTAAGTTAATGCTACACTTCACCTTATAGGAAAGCACAGCATAGAATGGACCCTTTTCACATATCCGGGTTGGAGAGTGGAAGTAGACGCATAGCAGGGTAAACTTGAATGCTGGTGAATGGGAGACCACAGCAAATTAAATTAATGCTTATCCATTTGCTCCAACAGCAAAAGAAAACGATTACGCTTTCACAGCTTAGCAAAAGAAGCTAAAAATATAAAGTGCTGGATAACCGCAGTAAGAAGAGAGAAAAGGGCAAAACATTTTGTCAGTCCCTCAGCAGCTGTGTTAGAAGCACCCTGACAGCTGTGGAAAATTATTTTTTGCTAACTTATTCTTGGGTAATATAATACAAAGTATAATGTTATAAATTTACACTAAATATTTTTAAAACTGGAAATATAAAAAGTTTACTACATTTACGTTGTTAAAGAAGGCGGAAACGTGTCATAACCACTTATATATATTTAGAACTGGGGCACGTTCAGCAGAAGGTGGGACTTACAAAGAGTGGTTAAAGCAGTTAAAGCAATGCAAATATGCGCACACACATAATGAAGTAATAGACCAGATGCACATCATAATGCAACTAAAGCCAAATATATTAATGAACATATTCGCAAATTTAGATATCCCTGCTGGACACTTTTTTAAGGTCAGAAAAAGAGAGGGAAAAAGAGGACATATGGTCACCCTATGATAGACTGAACACCGGGGCAGGTGAATGCTCTGACATAGGGCTGCAACTAACAATTATTTTTATAATCAACTAATCTAATTATTAGAACAATTATTCAACTATTCGGGCCATTATAGCAACGATTAATCATTAGCTCTTAACTGACTATTCAGCTTGTGACCGACTTAAAAGGTTGTATTAAACATGCTAACTAACAATAAAGAAGACATTCACTGAATTAAAGGGGAAAAACTACTTGGATTTTTATTGTTTAATTAATAAAAAAAAAATCCTATTGTTATCAAGTGTTTTTGTCTTGTTTAACATTTCAAATTTTCTAAAAAACATTAAAACAAGATACATTTACTTGAGGAGCAACATATAAGATATTTAGACTTGATTTAAGAGAATGTATCTTAAATATAAGTGTATTTTTTTCACTTGTTCATACAAAAGCTATTTGCTCTAAAAGAAATGTCGTATATGTTGCTTCTCAGGTAAATGTATCTTGTTTTAAGGATTTTGTGATATTTTAAAATATTTAAATATTTAAATGAATTAAGTATTTAAAAAAGTAAATATTATATTTAAAATTCTCCGATAACAATTTTTCTTCTGCAGTATAGCTGCCAAATTAAATGTACATAAGTATTTTTAGATATTTATATTGAAAAACAAACAAAAATTTGTTGTTTTTTTTTTTTTTGCATCGCATAATGGGCTAAGACTACACCCTCTCACCTTTTTGTTCACTTGATTTCGATCCATCTTTAACTCACAAAAAACAAACTCTTTCTTCTTTATAGAGCTGCGTATCGCTGATTTTCTTCACCATAAGACACACACCGTGACACTCGTTTTATATTTCACTATGTTGTGAGCAATCACTATAAACAAAATCTAGCTACAGCAAGCGTGCGTGAGTGATGAGCTTCTCCGCACGAGACAGTGTATCATACATTATGGATAGTTTACAACCTAGTTATGTCTTGCCTTTAGAACAGGTGGTGCAACCAAATTAAGCACTGACTTAGTTACAAACTAACTAGTAAGCCTTTAATGTGAACTTTACCTCATTTTACTTGAGAACTTATGAACAGCTGGCGCAACCCTGCCCAGGTGTCAGCACACAAGTCAGAATTGAGGTAAGCTATGAAAACATGATGAAACTAAACATGATAAACAAACTGCATCCTCAGCCGTCAGAGTCAGGTTTCAGATATCAGATGAAAAAGCATCAAGTCTCAGAAAAACCTCTGTCAAGTCTATGGAATTGCAGAGAAAATAAACACATGTTTGTATTCTGTAGTACTGTCTTTGATTATGATAACATTGAATCAATCTTTTGGACATTAAATTAATATTTGAATTCAGTAACGCTAGTTTAGGACACCAAATAAACAGTTGTCAGTAACTATGGCTGCTGTGTGCTAATTACCTAGCGACTAAAAAGGACTATAGTTTGGCTAATTTTGAGTTGTTGTTGCAAGTAAAATTAATGATTTTCTAACGTTTGTTTAAACTTACACCAATTATGTTAGCTTACTAGTTATTCATTTATAGAAATGACACTTCTGCATTTATAAAGTTAAAGATAGCTCAGCTAGTTTAACAAATTAGCGACCAACTCTCTGCTCATTCTGATAACTTTTTGTGTTAAGCCGTTTCGTCTGAGGCCGTTTTGCCTGATGTTGTATAATACAATTCTATAAACTTACTTGACAGAGGTTTTCCTGATGTGTAATGTGTAATATAGAAGAATGCAAATGTGCAAGAAAGTTTTCTCTGGTTTTGTTATTTGCATATACAGTGTATGCATTGAGAATGTTCATTTACAGTATTTTGAAGATACTTAAATAAATGTTTTCATAAAGATTAATATCTCTACATGTTTACCTTTCCCAGTACTTTCCCGGTGTAGGAATAGTGGGTTAAGCAAGGTTTTGTATAGTGCATTGTGTTGCATAATTCTTGCACGCAGCAGGCTTTCAAGAAAGAAAAAAAAAGCAATATGAGTAATGGGGGGCCTGTGCCCCAGTAGACCTTTATGTCAAGCAACGCCCCTGCTTTTAAATATTTTAAAACTAACCCTCTTTACCACGGAACGCATTTGTTGAGCTTCTTTAGAAAATGTAAATTGCATTATGATGCTAAAATTAATTTTAGATGTCAATCAAGTTAAGTTGGCCGTTAAAAGTTACTTGACAAATATGCGGGATGTATATGAAAATGCAGTTGTGATGGCAATGCTTTAGATTAGATGATTGTTCAAAATAGCCTATTGAATATCAGGAATGTATCATATGTGTAAACCCTGATATTACACTGCATACATTTTTCTTTAATAGCTGTGCACACAGCATATACATAGATGGATGGTCCTTATACTAAGAACTACATTTTCCCACTACTTGGTGCTGGTTGCCAGCTTGAACGATTCGCTTTCGGGTCAGAAACAGAGGCTACCTTTGATTGACACAACATCAGGACAGGACCAGTATTACAGTCCTTATAGTCATTTTACCAAAACTTTGGTGGGGAAAAAATTAGGGACATCTGGGAGGCAAAAGGTATATACAATTAGAGATACACACACATTTCTAAATAGAAATAGCTGAAGGGCAGATTTATTTTGCAAACTTTTTTTTTAGCATGACTTCACCAAGCATTAAATTTTTATTGATAAAAGCCATTTGAATGGAAAGACGGCAAATATCACAAAGATTGTTTTCTGCGTTTTTACTAGAAACTAGGTTATTGTCGCTCTATGAGAGGTTGGGCATACTAAAATGGCCACTGGAACACTTCCGTTGGCTTCACCTCCTGCTGTTAGTTGCGTCAGCGAACCAGTTCTTTTTTTTTCTGTTGCTTTAATCAATAAACATGACAGTCAAATGAACTGAAAGCATTAGAAATAAACTAAAAAATAAAAAACAAACAAAAAGGCATATCGACAATATACAGAATTCAAAAGGCTATAAATTATATAATATACAGTGCATGTAATATTAAGATTCAATAGGGAATATTCAAAGCTTTATAAAAGTTAATACTTTTTTAGCACTTTAATTTTTTTAACTCCTGTTAACATATTAAAGCAATATTTTACTTGTATTTTTGAGGTGTGTGAACTTTGATTTCTGTGACCATTTACATTTATGAATACAAATGTTTCCATAAATCAACAATACATTTATAATATACCATGCTTTATGTTCAATTTTACTATAAAAACAAAACAAAACATCCTCTTTCCTTAAATGCATATCAATACCCATATTCATCGTAATAAAATATTCTAAATCACACCAGTAAATTTTTTTATAGATGCAGTCAAAAAAAAAGGTGTACAATGCTTTCAATTTCAATTTACTAAAAGCACATTTTAAATCAATATCATTCTTAAATCTTGCAATAATTTGTTTAACAGGGTAAATCCTGTGAATAATCTTATAGGAGACCTCATGAATCTTATTGGTCACACAATATCTTCTTGTAATTTTCTTCCCAATTAATATTTTGAAATTGTGCATTCCAAAAACTTTTGGCTGATGGAGCTGCAAAATTTTGACAGATTTTCCTAAGATAGCTGTTATTAATTTTTTATCTCTAATAATTATACCAATAATACGTTCAAAATGTATAGCATCAATCACGGTCATAAATTCCTTAAAAGATACTGGGAATTAATATTTTTCAGAGAATTCAGAGTGTGTAAGTAAATTACCATTGCTGTTAAATAGCTGTGTCACAATAAAATATATTTTTTTAAACCAACTGTCAAAAAAATAAAAGGATTTATTTGTTTATAGTTCCAAATTAAACATTTGTTAGGGGAAAAGTTGTGCTTATACATAATCATCCATGATAGCAAGACCTGTTTATGGAAATTACATAATTTATTGGGAAGTCTCCTGACATCAAAGTTACAATTACGAAAAAAGTCAATGTCTCCAACTTTCTTCAAAATTATATTTGGGATGTAAAACCATAACCTATTTCTTGAACGAATGTAATTTTGAACTTTTTGACTTTGAGTATAATGTTGGATGATTCAAAATCAAGTACATTTAACCCACCTTGATTAACAGAATTACAGAGATTTTTTTATTCAAATAGTGAGGCTTATTCCTACAAATTAAATTCTATAAGTTTTTATTTACCTGATTAATTGAGGATTTTGGAATATCTTTGACCATTGCAGTATAAATTAGTCTTGATAAGCATTCTGACTTAAATAGTAATACCCTCCCATTTAAGGATAAATCCTTCATTAACCAGGAATTCAACTTTTTTGGAATATTTTTTATTAATGGAGAGTAATTTAAAAGTGTCCTTACTTTCTGATTTTTACAATTATTAATACCCAAATAATATATTTGGTCCTTAATTGGTATACCATAGAGTTCAGACAAATTATCAGGTCTGCTTTTGAGAGCAAATAATTCACATTTCTTAATATTTATGTTTTACCCAGATAATAAAGTATATTAATGGAGACACTCAAGAGCCTATTTTAATTATTTTTCATTTCTTAGAAATATAGCTGTCTCATCTGCCAATTGGGAACATTTCATTTCATGATCAAATATCTGAATGCCTTGAAATATATTAACGTTTATATTGAGACATTGAGACAGGGTCGTGGACCCTCTTGATGAAGCTTTCTCTGTCAGCAAAGAGCACCCAGATTTCGGTCTGGGTAACTCTCACGTGATCCTGAGACCTCCTGAGGGATCAGGTGGTGAACCTGCAAGCGCTACCCCCGGAGGAGGCAGACCCAGCATTATCGTTGCTGTGTTCAGTGCGTGCTTTGTGCATCTACTTTAGTCACTCTGAGCAGAACTTTGTCTGCTTTGACGGACAGTGGAAAGGGAGCGCTGTCTCCAAACAGAGGCTTGCCCGCTGGAATGTGGATGCCATAGTGCTAGCATACCAGGTCCAGTCCGTGCCCGCCCCCTTGCGTGTTCATGCACACTCCACGAGAAGTGTGGCATCCTCATGGGCACTGGCCAATGACACCTCTCTAGCAGACATCTGTAGGGCAGCGGGCTGGGCAACACCCAATACTTTCGCGAGATTCAACAATCTCCGGGTTGAGCCGGTCTCGTCCCGTGTTCTTTCAGGTACGAGTAGGTAAGTTTCATTACACGGACAGCTGGCCGGGTGTATCACTTGTGCATAGCGCCTTTCCCCTCCAAGGTAGGTGAAGCCGTGCACACTTTCTCCCATGCGTGTTCCAGTGAACCCTGGATGCTCTTCCTCCTAGCCCTCTGACTCACAAATTCAGAGGAGGAATCCGTAGTCTGACCCAGTGCGTGTGCTAACAGGCCCTGTACTGGGGTTAGTGCTCCACAGGTCTTGGCTACCCTAGTGTCCTCCTGTGTGTATTTCCCGCGATACGGTCTCCCTTCTCTGTTTTGGTAGACACATTTAGAGTCACCTCTGCCCGGCTGCTTGTAGAAAACTCCTCCCCATGAAGGATTGGACCTACCACCGCACCTCTCCCATGTGTGGCCCGGTGGGCCGATATGACGTATCTGCCCCCCCCCCCCCCCCCCCCCAAAAGAGCAGGGTGTTGTCTCTGCGGGGTCTTTTCCCCCGATAGAATAGGAACTAAAAAGAACTCCTTCCCCGGCGCATTTTATGAGCATTTAGGGCCCCAGCCAATTCTAATTTCTTAATGGAGGGAAAGACTTGGAGAGAAAAGGCCGCAGCTGGCATGGCCTGCTCCCATACTGGACATGTCTCCTTCCCCCACCTCGGGGCTATGGGGAAGCACCCACCATTTTGTGGCGTCTGGGGAGGCTCCGTGCAGCCCGAATGCATCTGTACTTACGCTTGGAGTAGCTTGCCTACACCCACATCGGCAGTTCACGTGACCAGTTCAGCCTTTGCGGCGTTTCATATTGGGACCCCTAGTGACACTACATCAACACAATGTCGAGTGAGTGACGAAGAGGAACGTCTTGGTTACTGTCGTAACCTCTGTTCAACGCGGCAATTTCTCATTGGCCTATTCTCAAGATCTGAAGGTGAATCGGGCTCCCAAGAGCATCCCCTAGTGTCACTACATCGACACAACATCTTGTTCCCTCCATCATGAACGGAGGTTACGACAGTAACCGAGATGTTTTTGGAGTATAATTGTCCATAAAGTAAAGAGATATGTTTGGGATCTGTTGTGAGAGTGTTGTTAATATTAAGTTTCATTAAAGGGGAATTCTCATCTTTTCTCTTCTCTAGATTAAATAAATATTTAGAATTTTTCTTCCCCTCCTCCAACCATTTTTTTCTTGATCTATAAATAGATAAATGCCCCTTTTGCTTTATATTCATAAATATGATTTACTGTAACTCCAATTGTAATTTGGTTAATAGATTTTTATTCCTATCACAAAGAATTTGCTTTTCATAAATATTCATGAATACTTTCCTCTTCTTCTTTCCTAATCTTAGCTACTCCTTTCCCCTTCTAATAGCTAATTTTCTAATGTCATATTTCATAATTTCCCAATGTTTTTCAAAGAGATTAGAAAGTTTGTCTTTACTATATCAGCTCTTTATAATAAGTTTAGCATTGTATAAACATAAATGTTTCCTAATATTATAATATTATCCTTGCTTTCTACCACCAAAATCAGCCATCTCCCAAATGCATGAGCTTTACTTTTTAGAATTTTCATGTAAAGTGATTTCATGTAAAGGAGGAGGCGAGAACCAGCTTGAGAATATAAATATTATTTTAATAAGATACTTAAACAAAAAGACAAACACACAAAGGTGTCGGACAGCTGTCCGCAAATCTCTCTCTCTCTGTCGCACTGAAGTGCATGAAGTGAATTACAAACACCTCAGAACAACCTCATTTAACCTAATATTTAATCTTACAACATATGTTATCAAATTTGAACTGTAACGTGCATTATACTAATAGCTTGTATTATTACGCAGTTCAGCGTTGACTAACAAGTGCACATGTTGTCCATTGTACATTTGATCTTCAGCGATCCAGTTCTGTAATATCAGTGGTCAACAGGTCTTGGAAAAGGGTCCATTATGTGACATCTGTCAGGATAAAGAGAGAGTTGAACATTATACTCCATAGAGAACTGCAGGCTACAGTATATGTTGAATTCACCAACATATTAAATACAAGGTGCTGGTAAAATTATAAAGGCTGTTATGAAATTCATATATAACGAATCATCCACCCAAGTCTCTTCACACTCCAGGACAGGAGGTGGCTGTATGCACCTTTATAGTTGGTTTGTAATCCGCCAGTAAATCCACTGAAGAAGAACAGGAAGTCGTCTGACGTAGAACGTGGGAAATTCAAATTGAAAGCATGTTTTGAATGCTATGTGTTTGGGCAATTTTAGTTTTATATTGGATTAAAAACACATGCAATAATGAACTAACTTTAAACAATAATGAGTAAACCGTTGCCTCTTTTAACGTTAAATGTTGGTTCTTTGATGTTTTGAACTTGCTTTTATCGGCGTTTTTAAGCGAAAATTCAATAGAGCAGAGCTGGTGAGTTTGTTGTTAACATATCAGTCAAAGCAAGCCTTGTCTACTCCTACCGTAATGTATTTACAAACACATTTAGTAATGGGTAGTAGTTTCATACCGTTGTATTTTAAAGTCGGCAGATTTATGGACTGTACTAACTGAAGGATCCACTATTGTGGATCTGAGTAAAATGTGTTTAGAGCAGCTACATAAGAACATAGGAAAACGAATACAACGCATGAGTAATACGCTTATGATATTTTTCCACGGATATAGAATAAGCATTGTTTGAATGACAATTAAATATAAAAGCCTTCAACTTTGTATTTGAAAATTCTACTTTATTTATCACTTGACACTTTTCCATGATGTCACTATTTTGTTGAAAACACGTGACGCCACTAAATCGGTGCTCTTCGATTGTCTCCATAATATACTTAAACACTTTTTATACAGTTCTAAGAGGCCTACATCATGCCTGGAGAAAATACCTCTGAACTTCTCAAGCACTATGAGGTTTACGAAACCATTGGCTCAGGTAATGTCTTTTCTGTTATGCTGGTGAGGTTGTGTATGAGAGAAAATTTGGAAATTCAAAAAGTTATTGTTTTGCTCAAATTAAAACTTTCTAGTGCAAATATGTGGGAAGTCAGTTTTTTTTTTTTCTAACCCACAGGTGGGTTTGCCAAGGTCAAACTTGGCAGGCACTTATTGACAGGAGAGAAAGTGGCCATCAAAATAATGGTGAAGGAAGACCTAGGGGTGAGATCTTCAACATTGCCTTACCAAACAACATCTGAATTAATATTGTTGAATTGGTGTTCCCTAACTTTGTTTTAGAAATTTCTGGCAGAACTTGGAGCTAAAATATTGCTTAATTTTTTTGTCTATTTCACTTTTAATATAAACTACATGAGCATGTTGAAGATGCGGAGGTCAAGCCTATTAATGAACACAGTTTACGTCTGCTACAGAAGAATATGAATGTTATTTGTTGGGTTCCATTCCTTACGTTTTATCTATTTCTAGGATGACCTGGCACGAGTTAAAATAGAGATTGAGGCTATGAAGAACCTCAGTCATCAACATGTATGTCGTCTCTACCATGTCATTGAGACATCCAGCAAGATCTACATGGTGCTTGAGGTATGTTTTGATCTAACTGTTGATCTCTGTGTGTGTGTGTGTGTGTGTGTGGTTTACTTTTTATATAACTCTCCTCATCTATGTCTTCAATGTTTCAGTACTGTCCTGGAGGAGAACTGTTTGATTACATTATTGCTAAAGACCGGTTATCAGAGGAGGAGACTCGAGTGTTTTTCCGTCAGATCATCTCTGCTTTGGCTTATGTTCACAGCCAGGGCTATGCCCACAGGGACCTCAAACCAGTTAGTCTCTTGATCAGTATATGTGATTTTAAAAAGCTTATATACTGTATATCTATTTCTCACAATCACACAGTGTTTGATAAAATTACATTTATAACTGTTCTAACCTGACCTTAGGAAAACCTACTGATTGATGAGGATCAGAACCTGAAACTCATTGACTTTGGCCTCTGTGCCAAACCGAAGGTGTGTGTTAATCTACGGGGGCTGATTCGTATTACCTAAATGTTTTGTTTGTAATAGTGGGATTGTGAATGTTGCTTTGGTTTTAGGGTGGTTTGGGTTATGAACTGATGACCTGCTGTGGCAGTCCAGCATACGCAGCTCCTGAGCTCATTCAGGGCAAGGCGTACATTGGCTCTGAGGTCAGCTTGGCATATGTGTAACACTGGTCACATTTCATCAGCCCAACTTAAAGAAATTCCATATTAAACAGGGGTGTATGCCCTATTATTTGTTTTAATTAATTGTAGTGCTAATTTTTTTCAGGCTGATGTGTGGAGTATGGGTGTGTTGCTGTATGCTTTGCTGTGCGGTTTTCTACCATTTGATGATGACAATTGTATGGTCCTCTACAGAAAAATCACAGTAAGTATGTGTTGCTTTGTGTGTTAAATCAGGGTTACCACTTTTAGGCTTACCACTGTTAAGTTAAAATTTTGTTCTATACATTAGGTATTTATGAAGATTCTTAAAGAGTTAGTTTAGCCAAAAATGAAAATTCACTTATCATTTACTCACCCTTGTTCCATCTAAGATGTTTATGACTTTCTTTCTTCTGCTGAACACACACAAAGATTTTTAGAATCATTTCTCAGCTCTGAAGGTCCATTCAATACAATGGAATGGTGATCAAGCTTAAAATCATGATCGTGCTTAGAGACTGCAATGGCAAAGTGTACAGTAATAAAGGAGTTATATTTTGGTAAGTTCTCACACAAAACCAACTGGATCACTTCAGAATACATTGAGTAAATCAATCCATTGTCTTGTATGGATTACTTTTATGCTGACTTTATCTCCTTTTTGGAGCTTCACTTGCATTGTATGGACCTACAGAGCTGAGATATTTTTCAAAAAAATCTTCATTTGGGGGGGGGGGGGGGGGGGTGTAAATAATGAGAGAATTTTAATGTTTGGGTGAACCATCCCTAAGTGTTTTTGTCAATGTTTATATGATTATGTGGCATTTTTCCAAAATACACTCCAGCCTTTTACCTAATCATATTTTTTGTTTAAACACAATCTGTTTCAGCTTTGGAAATATTTGCCATCTTTTTTTTTTTTTTTTTTTTTTATCAGCCTATTAACCCATAGTTGAGGCATTTGTTTGGTGCCAAACTGAAGACAATGTTTTGATGGTGAATTTGTCCTTAAAAAGATTTGAATTAGTAAAAAAAATTTGTATTGTGTGAGCTCCAAAAATGTTTGTCTTGTGTTTTGACAGAGAGGCAAATACAGTAACCCACAATGGCTTTCACCTGCTAGTATTCTGCTTCTAAACAATATGATGCAGGTACTGTGCATGGTTAGTCTGTCTGTATCATGTGTTTTAGGAAGGCAATTCAATTTCATGACAGTTCATTCTCTTCTGCAGGTGGACCCAAAGAGGCGTTTGACAGTTAAACAATTGCTTGATCACCCCTGGGTTAGGAAGGGTTACAGCACACCAGTGGAGTGGCACAGTAAATATCCTGTGAGTTGAGCTCTATAATGCATTTTGTTACTTTATAAACACGGTCACATCATATGCATCCAACATCCAATTATTTTGTATTTGTATGAGATATTTGCTGTTGTCATAACATTGCATTTACAAATTCAGATTACACTTTTCTGCAATTTCTCTTTTGCTTTTGCATTGTACTGATCTAGCACTCAATTAAAATGTGGTATCGTAGTAGCAGCACTACTTGTATTCTTTTCTTCCTTGGATAAATCAACTTCTGCTTGCACAACTCTTATTTGAAAGTTGCGTTGTATAAAATTGCCTGCTAAAGTCTTACATGTAAATGGTCACTTTATATCCATACCAATAGGAGATGGAGATTCATCAATTTTCCCCAAACCTCTTATTGATTTATGTCTACTTTAAATAGTTCCTTTTAAAGCTTTAATGTTTTAGGTCATACGGGTTCAGTATTAAAGCCCCCTTGGTGAATGATGCAGACATGAATCAAGCTGTTTATTGATCGGCAGTGTTTATTGACAGTCTCTTGTTACTGATCTCTTATTGAAGAATGCTTAGTGCTCTGTTCTTTCCTAACTCTAATTACAGATATTACAAGTAGAGGATACTGCATTTTAAAATAAATATGTAATTGTACTTTGATAAAAAGTTAAGCAACTCTGTTAGAACCTCTTAACTTGTTGTGTATAATTTCATTTTCTTTTGTTCTGTTTATTTAGTTGGGTCACATAGATGAAGACTGTATTACGGAAATGGCAGTGGCTTTCAAACAGTCCAGACATTGCACAATCCAGCTTGTGTCAGAGGTAGAGAAACTAGACTCGTCACCCTTTCCATTTTTAAAAGATTTCTAAAAAAAATGAGACATCCACTTATCCACCAATTTGGTACATTGTGTCTTTGTTTTTTGATTGAACAGATCTAACAGTAGTGACAGTAATATTTCACAAATGTGAAGCAGTCAATAGCCATATGGTTGTATTGTTAAAGTGGGTAGTGTTTTCTCTTTGTTGGAGAAAGTTTCTTTGTAAAGAAAGTAAAATGCTTTTTGACAAAGACATAAACACAGGTTACGTTTGAACCTATAAACGGTGAGTTAACTCCAAAATTTGACTCTGTAAAGTTATGCAGTTTTGTTGTATAACTTCTGAGTAATCAGAGGAAAATATTCATTAGTTCATAATGAATGAATGAATTGAAATCAATTATTTGGATAAATAATGGGATTGTGACTGCATGGAATGGCTTAACTTGTGATGATTTAATGGTTATGACCACCAGATGTCAGTAGATACTAGTCCACTGGCCACTTTAACTTCAAGATAGATTGTCAGAACAGATATTTCATAAGTCATCATTTTTATTTGTATAGCGCTTTTCAAACACGCATCGTTCAGCTTTACAGAAAATCATTAATTAACAGAAAATTAAACCATCATCATTGAAACGAGTCATCATTGTGTAGTTTGATTCATTTGATTGTAAAATGTTGGTTAATGGAGAAAAATAACCTTTGGAGAAACCAGACTCACTGTGAGGGGTCAGTTCCCCTCTGGCTAACCAGCATGACTATAATGTCAATATTATATTTTTATGTGCAGTGCAGATCATGTTTTAAAATGATTAAACTAAGTAAGTGTTAAGGGTCAGTGTTTAAACAAAGACTTTATAAGAACTGTAAGATTAATGTCTTTGAAGTGCATCCTGGATTAACTGCAGAAATTCACATTGATGCATTGTCCATTTCACACAGAAGAGAAATGTTGATTTTGTGTGTGCTTCTTCAGTGGAAGTATGACCACACGACAGCCACCTACCTTTTACTGTTGGCCAAAAAGCGTCAGGGTCGTCCTGTGCGTCTGAGAGCAGAATGCCCTGTGCTTGACATACAAGTGAGTCTCTCGTAGTCACACATTCATTACCAATTTATTGGATTTTTATTGAGTGCATGAATATGATAATCATTCAGAACCATGTTACATATCAAAGTACCATATTACTGCCACAGTAGAGTAGTGTGGCAGGGTAAAACTACTCTACTGTGGCAGTAATATGGTACTTTGATATGTAACATGGTTCTGAATGATTACCATATTCATGTACTATTGTATTAACATGGTACTCTTTACAGGTTCTTTAAGGAAAACCGTGGTATTACCTACATGGTAGTGTCCAAAAACATGATATTACCATGGTACAATGTAAAAAACAACAACCACATGCTGTGGTACTTTTTTGCAAGCGCTATTTATTATAAGTCACAAAGGAGTAATAGATATGCTGTTCATATATTAATATCACTATAGTCACAGGTGTAGTGTTATGTTGTGTAGGTGTAGCAGTTTATAGGTGTATCATTTTGTGTGTCTGTTCTCAGCTGAAGAAGAAACTACGCTTCAGTGAGGATGATGATGGTGTTCACCCAGTGGTGCTTGGCTCTATGGTCTTCCCCCCTGATTGCTACGATGACGAGAATCCCTGGACCCCTCTCACACCCAAGAACACACACACTACAAACACTCCACGCATGGTTAGCCACCTTGTTATCTTTATCTATCTGCTCTTCACTCTCTCCATCTGTCCAGTACTTCTTAGATGCTCCATAGCTTCTTTTTTTCTACATTTAACTATAACCTTTTTAATTTCTCCAAATTAAAATAAATAATGATCTTGTCATGACTTGTGTATGACTTTCTTTCTTCTGCTGCACACAAATGAAGATTTTCAGAAGAATATTTCAGCTCTGTAGGTCCATAAAATGCAAGTGAATTGTGGACAGAACTTTCAAGGTCCAAAAAGCATATAAAGACAGCATAAAAGTAATCCATAAGACTTCAATGTTTAAATCCATATCTTCAGAAGTGATATGAAAGGTGTGGGTGAGAAACAGATCAATATTTAAGTCCTTTTTTTTTAACTATAAATTCTCACAGCCCAATAGGTGGTAATATGCACAAATAACACAAATCATCAAAAACAAAAGAAGAATGTGGAAGTGAAATTGGATATTGATAGTGCTTAAATATTGATCTGGTTCTCAACCAAACCTATCATGTTGCTTCTGAAGATATGGATTTAACCAGTCATATAGATCTCTTTCATGCTGCCTTTATATGCTTTTTGGACCTTCAAATTTCTGGTCATCATTTACTTGTGTTGTTTGGACCTACAGAGCTGAGATTTATTTTATTTATTTTTTTCAAAAAACTTTTCAAACTGTTCAGCAGAAGAAAGAAAGTGAGTCATTCACATCTGGGATGGCGTGAGGGTAAATTATGAGAGAATTACATTTTTGGGTGAGCTATTTACTCCCTTTAAGTTTCCATGTGCTATATAATTTATAGTAATGTGTTTTGGGAATTATTTTATTCAGAAACATACCTCTGAAACATCAGAGAAGCGGAATGAAATAGGCCACTCCCCCTTCATAGACCAAGGCAGGCCCCGCCCACATAAGCCAGAGACACGTGATAGGATGAGAGAAAATAAAGAGAATCTTGCCATGACCAGCACAAATGGAGATGTTTTTGCTCTTCCTCCGCCCCGAACTCCAATGTGCAGTAGAAAAGCCAGACCCAACAGAACTGAAGCAACAACACCCAACAACATTACAAACATGAGCAGTGACGCAAACAAAGGTGAGCTGAATAACGAATCAATTAAACATTGTAGCACTACAAGTGTATTATAATTATACAATTGGTACACTTTTGTCAACTTTTTAAGTTATGTTTGAAAAGCATGTTACATTGTTTTCCTTCAAATAATGTTTTTATTTAATTCTTTCTGTGTAATGAATGTGTCTTTATCTACCTGAAGAGAACACTTTAAATTAAATACTTATGTGGTTTATTTTCCAAATTTGCCTCATACAGTAGCCCTAAAAATGTATTTGGACACTTAAGTCACACACTGCATGAATGTCATAACAAAATATCAAATGACACTAATCTGTGTACAATGACATTAGACCTTTTTCAGAACTAACTTCTCTTTTCTTAGCCATTTTTACAATTGTATCCACTGGCTGCAAGGTGATTTTAAGTGGATGTAGAGTTGAAGTCAGAAATTTACATGCACTTAGGTTGAAGTCATTAAAAAAAATGTTTAACCACTCCACAGATTTAATATTAGCAAACTATTGTTTTGGCAAGTTGTTTAGGACATCTATTTTGTGGATGACACAAGTAATTTTTCCAACAGTTTTTGCAGACAGATCGTTTCACTTTTAATTGACTATATCCCAATTTCAGTGGGTCAGAAGTTTACTTACACTAAGTTAACTGTGCCTTTAAGCAGATTGGAAAATTGCAGAAAATTATGTCAAGTCTGTAGACAATTAGCTTCTTATAGGAGGTGAACTGAATTGAAAGTGTACCTGTGGATGTATTTTAAGGCCTACCTTCAAACTCCGTTCCTCTTTGCTTGACAACATGGGAAAATCAAAAGAAATCAGCCAAGACCTCAGAAAAAAATTATGGACAGCCACAAATCTGGTTAATCCTTGGGAGCAATTTCCAAATGACTGAAGGTACCACATTCATCTGTACAAACAATAGTACACAAGTTTAAACACCATGGGACCATGCAGCCATAATATCGCTCAGAAAGGAGGCGCATTCTGTCTCCTAGAGATTAATGTAGTTTGGGGCAAAAAATGCAAATCAAACCCAGAACAACAGCAAAGGACCTTGTGAAGATGCTAGAGGAAACAGGTAGACAATTATCTATATCCACAGTTAAATGACTCGTATATCGACATAACCTGAAAGGCTGTTCAGCAAGGAAGAAGCCACTGCTCCAAAACCACCATAAAAAAGCCAGACTACAGTTTGCAAGTGCGCATGGGGACAAAGATCTTACTTTTTGGAGAAATGTCCTCTGGTTTGATGAAACAAAAAATTAACTGTTTGGCCATAATGACCATCATTATGTTTGGAGGAAAAAGAGTGAGGATTGCATGCTGAAGAACACCATCCCAACCGTGAAGTATGGGGGTGGCAGCATCATTTTGTGGGGGTGCTTTGCTGCAGGAGGGACTGGTGCACTTCACAAAATATATGGCATCATGAGTAAGGAAAACTATGTGGATATATTGAAGCAATATATCAAGACATCAGCCAGGAAGTTAAAGCCTCGGTCATAGAATTGGTCTTCCAAATGGACAATGACCCCAAGCATACCTCCAAAGTTGTGGCAAAATGGCTTAAGGACAACAAAGTCAAGGTACTGGAGTGGCTTCAAAAAGCCCTGACCTCAATCGGAAAAAAGCATGCGAGCAAGGAGGCTTACAAACCTGACTCAGTTACACCAGTTCTGTCTGGAGGAATGGGCCAAAATTCCAACAACTTATTGTTGGAAACTTGTGGAAGGCTACCCAAAACATTTGACCCAAGTTAAACAATTTAAAGGCAATGCTACCAAATACTAACAAAGTGTATGTAAACTTCTGACCCACTGGTAATGTGATGAAAAAAATAAAAGCTGAAATAAATCATTCTCTCTACTATTATTCTGACATTTCACATTCTTAATAAAATAGTGATCATAACTGACCTAAGACAGGGAATGTTTTCTAAAATTAAATGTCAGGAATTGTGAAACACTGAGTTTAAATGTATTTGTTGTATGTAAACTTCTGATTTAAACTGTATGAAGTCAATTCCCATAAAGTTCTGAGCGTCCTAGCAGAGTGACCTCAGGTGTAGTACACCATACAGTGCATCTGGAAATTATTCACAGCGCTTCACTTTTTCCACATTTTGTTATGTTACAGCCTTATTCTAAAATTGATTAAATTCATTATTTTCCTCAAAATTCTACAAACAATACCCCATAATGACATTGTGAAATACTTTTGTTTGAAATCTTTGAAAATTTATTAAAAATAAAAAAAAAACATAAATCACATGTACATAAGTATTCACAGCCTTTGCCATGACACTCAAGGTGAGCTCAGGTGCGTCCTGTTTCCACTGATCATCCTTGAGGTGTTTCTACAACTTGATTGGAGTCCACCTGTGGTCAATTCAGTTGATTGGACATGATTTGGAAAGGCACACACCTGACTATAAGGTCCCACAGTTAACAGTGCATGTCAGAGCACAAGCCATGAAGTCCAAGGAATTGTCTGTAGACCTCCGAGACAGGATCGTATCGAGGCACAGATCTGGGGAAGGGTACAGAAAAATGTCTGCAGCATTGAAGGTCCCAGTGAGCACAGTGGCCTCCATCATCCGTAAATGCAAGAAGTTTGGAACCACCAGGACTCTGACAAGAGCTGGCTGCCTGGCCAATCTGAGCGCTCGGGGGAGAAGGGCTTTAGTCAGGGAGGTGACCAAGAACCTAATGATCACTCTGACAGAGCTCTAGCGTTTCTCTGTGGAGAGAGGAGAACCTTCCAGAAGAACAACCATCTCTGCAGCACTCCACAAATGAGGCCTGTATGGTAGAGTGGCCAGGCGGAAGCCACTCCTCAGTAAAAGGCACATGACAGCCCGCCTAGAGTTTGCCAAAAGGCACCTGAAGGACTCTCAGACCATGAGAAACAAAATTCTCTGGTCTTATGAAACAAATATTGAACACTTTTGCCTGAATGGCAAGTGTCATGTCTGGAGGAAACGAGGCACCGCTCATCACCTGGCCAATACCATCCCTACAGTGAACCATGGTGGTGGCAGCATCATGCTGTGGGGATGTTTTTCAGCGGCAGGAACTGGGAGACTAGTCAGGATCGAGGGAAAGATGAATGCAGCAATGTACAGAGACATCCTTGATGAAAACCTGCTCCAGAGCGCTCTGGACCTCAGACTGGGGCAAAGTTTCATCTTACAACAGGACTACGACCCTAAGCACACAGCCAAGATAACAAGGGAGTGGCTACGGGACAACTCTGTGAATGTCCTTAAGTGGCCCAGCCAGACCACAGACTTGAACCCGATTGAACATCTCTGGAGATATCTGAAAATGGCTGTGCACCAACACTCCCCATCCAAGCTGATGAAGCTTGAGGTCTTGCAAAGAAGAATGGGAGAAACTGCCCAAAAATAGGTGTACCAAGCTTGTAGCATCATACTCAAAAAGACTTGAGGCTGTAATTGGTGCCAAAGTTGCTTCAACAAAGTATTGAGCAAAGGCAGTGAATACTTATGTACATTAAGTTTTTTTTATAAATTTGCAAAGATTTCAAACAAACTTATTTCACGTTGTCATTATAGGGTATTGTTTGTAGAATTTTGAGGAAAATAATGAATTGAACCCATTTTGGAATAAGGCTGTAACATAACAAAATGTGGAAAAAGTGAAGCGCTCTGAATACTTTCCGGATGCACTGTATGTACTATGCACATGTTATGCTAAGTTTGAAAACCAGAAAGTGTCCAAGTCTTTTGGCTAAATGTTTTGCTTGAAAAGTGTGCTTGTGCTATCTTCCTTTAGAATAAATGCCACTTGGTTTGATATGCTATTATCTAATGTGATAGCATTCATACATTAAGTGTGGCTTAAGTGTCCAAATACTTTTATGATTATTACTCTCATCCCTAATGACTGGGAGCTTTACGCTTATGGTAAGGAAACGAGAGCAAAACGAAAACAACAAAAGTGATTACATGGATTTTTATAAGTGTATGACAGTTATGTGGAGATGATGTCTTGAGTAGTGAATGCTCCCCGTGGTGACAGTATCTTGGATCATACATTCATGTACTCTCTGATAAAGTGCACATAAACCTTAGGGCAATAGTTCACCTAAAAATTACAAATTACTGTTATAAGCAACCTCTTGTCATTCCAAACCAATTTGGATTTCATCTTCTGAAGGCATGCAATCACTTTCTGTGATGAGCAGACTGAAATTTAAGTCGTTATTAACTCTCAACTTAGATACAGAGCCCAAATGAAATACGGGGACATGTACAGTAAGTAACATCAAACCTCATTGGTTCTTTTGTCATTATGTCATGACTTTTTGTCATTATGTCATGACCTCATTGGTTTGAATCAGATATATGACGACATGTCGATAACATCAAACCAATGAGGTTTGATGTTATCGACATGTCATCATATATCTGATTCAGGCTCTGCATACATGAGTTGACTTATTATTTGATTTGTGAATGATTGACGGCTTAAATTTTGGTCTGTTCTAAAGTAATCGAATGCTTTGTGAAAACTTGGTTTATGACACTCCTTTTTGGTGCTTTTTTAAGCTATTAAAGTGAGTAACTATCAACTTTTATTTTGGGGTGAACTATTTTTTGCAAATGTTATAAACATCTATGATGTTTTATTTTATTAGATTTTATGTTGTGTAAGTTGTATGTTGCGCTTTATTCTGCACAGTGATGTGACTAGATTTATTTAAATTAAATCTTGTTTTGGAGCGTTTCAATTTTGGTAATTCAGAAGGACATTAGATGTGTGTTTTCTGTACTGTACATTGTTATTGTTGACACCAGTTACCTGGTATCTGTAGTTTGATTTGGTTTGAGTGATTGAGTGTGTATGAGTGTAGTGTGTCTGGGGAAAAGTCTTTTATGTCCTAACATCCACTGTGTCCACCTCGTTACTGTCACACACAACCTCCTGCACTGGAACGGACAGAAGTACACCGGGGACGCAGCGTGTGTGTGTGGATGTGCATGTGTATGAGACAACTCCCGAAGCGCATACTGACAGGTGTACATGTCACTGTTCCCAGTGCTGCTGCCAGTGTGTAGCATGTACTGACACGTGTTTGTCTTGTGTGAGGGTGCAGGAGTGGGCAGTGCTTCTAAAGACATTTCCCAAAGGAGAGGCCTGGACCAGCAGCAGAGCAGCCAGCAAGGAGAGCTGGAGATACTGGCTTTCAGTCCCGAGAGGAGGTAGAGAACATTTCTGTGTGGTGTGAGAAGAGTGGAATGAGAGAGAGAGCGAGATTGAAATTACACAGATATTACACAATTAACCTTTAAAGTGCCATATCATAATTTTTTTTCCACTAAGGGTCACTAATAATGTTAGTAATTTTATATCACCATAATTATTATTGTTTATTATTATTTTTTATGCTGCTGTGCGTTTAAAGGGATAGTTCAACCAAAAATAAAAATTCTTTCATTTACGCATGACTTTCTTTTTTTTCTCATGAACACAAAGATGTTTAGAAGATCTCAACTTTGTTGGTCCATTCAATGCAAGTGAATGGTGGCCAGAACTTTGAAGGTCCAAAAAGGACATAAAGGCACCATAAAAGTAAGACATATGACCATAAATTCTCCTCTCTGCCCAGTAGGTGGCAATATGAATGAAGAATGCAAATCACTGAAAACAAAAGAAGAATTTGAAAGTGGAGATTTGTAATAAAAAGGACTCAAATATTGATCTGTTTCTTACCCACACCTATCATATCGCATCAGAATATATAACCACTAGAGTCTTATAGATTACTTTAATGCTGCCTTTTTGAAGAAAGTCATGCTCATCTGGGATGACATGAGGTTGAGAAAATAATGAGAACCTTTCATTCACAAACATTTGGACTAAATACGGAATGAGACGATTTTGCTGCTTATTTCCAGTATATGTTTTTTTTTTTAGATCTGAAATTTCAGTGTTTTAACAGTACAATGAAATCTTTTCTACTGAACAATTTCTCAATTATCAAGGACAATTTTGTTCATAATAATTTGACCTCTCAAAGTATAGAAACGCGTTTTTGGCAAACTGCAGAGAAGCTCTAGAACAATGCAAATTGATGCTATCGAATGAAGCTTGACTCCGTTCTGAACTGCATTTACCATGTGTCCAGGTCTCGATCTCTTGACCTGGCAGGCTGTAAGGTGGACAGTGGGCCGAAGCGAAAGGGTGCGAAGGTGTTCGGCAGCCTAGAGAGAGGCCTTGATAAAGTTATCACAATGCTAACACCCAGCAAGAGGAGAGGACTGCGGGACGGGCCACGCAAAATTAAGGTTTCATTCGTCTTTTATACTTTCACTTTAGCTTTATGATTACATTCTTCATGCTTTCTGCTCTCTATAATGTTTGTTTAAATTTAACTGTGTCTGTTTGAAATTTTCCTGTTTTTCCATATTTTAATGTTTCTAAATCTATACATGATTTTGCTTTCATTCATGTTCAGTCATCACTATGATCTTTAATTTTACACTTTTGCATTTTATCTTGATGTCGCTTAGCATAATTTCACTTACCACAGAAAATAACTTTGACTAATCCCAGTTTGTTTGTTTTTTTTGTTTGTTTTTTTTTTTTTTAAAGCAAAAATTGCTGTTGCAGTAAGATATTACATTGGAAAGAAATGGGGCCAGTCAATAGCATAAAAATACAGTTTTATAAGTATAGCCACAAGACATTATACTTGTCTGCAGGAGAATTGGGACGTTATTTTCTGGGATAATCAACATATTGCCACAAATGGAGCCTATAGAGATTAACTTCATGAACCTGGAACATTAATTTTAAAGGAATGTTTTACTCAAATGAAAATTCTTTCATAATTTACCATTTCTCATAATTTCCCAAACCTGTATGACATGAATATTTTGGTGCATAATGACAATACAGTAGCAGAGAGTAGTGCATTACATTATAAAAGGGCCCAAAAGTATCATAATAGTCAATGCACCTCTTGCTCTGAAATCAAACGGTAGGTTTTTGTGAGAAACAACCCCAAATTTAAGATATTTTTCAGTTAAAATCTCATTAATCCGTTGTGCATTCATGTTCACTAGGAGAGCTCGTTCCACACCTTTTGTCAAGTCAAACAGGTTTGGAATGACATGAGGGCAAGTAAATTATGACAAAATGTTTTTTTTAACAGTAGTCCCCCTTACAAACACACTACCTTACTAAGGGTCAAGCAAACATTTACAAACCATGTCTCTTTGACACCTTTCCTATAAATGAGTAGATATTTTACATTTGCCAAATGCTTTTATCCCCAAGGTGGATAAAAAAAAACAGGTTTACCTAGGATTCAAACCCATCATTTTGGCATTGATAGCTGAAATGTTTCTAAACTCAGCAAAAAAAGAAACATCCTCTTTCAACTGCTTTTATTTTCAGTAAACTTAACTTTTAAATATTTGTATGAACATAAAAAGATTCAACAACTAAGGCATGAACTGAACAAGTTTCACATACATGTGACTAACAGGATTGGAATAATGTGTCCCTGAACAAAGGGGGGGTCAAAATCAAAATTAACAGTCAGTATCTGGTGTGGCCACCAGTTTCAATAAGTACTTCAGTGCATCCTCCTCATGGACTGCACCAGATTTGACTGTTCTTGCTGTGAGATGTTACCCCACTCTTCCACCAAGGCACTTGCAAGTTCCCGGACAATTCTGGGGAGAGTGGCCTTAGCCCTCACCCTCCGATCCAACAGGTCCCAGATGTGTTCAATGGGATTTAGATCCTGGCTCTTCGCTGGCCATGGCAGAACGCTGACATTCCTGTCTTGCAGGTACTCATGCACAGAATGAGCAGTATGGCTAATGGCATTGTCATGCTGGAGCATCATGTCAGGATGAGCCTGCAGGAAGGGGGTACCACATGAGGGAGGAGGATGTCTTACCTGTAATGCAGTGTTGAGATTGCCTGAGTTGTTGTTGCCATCCTGTACCTGTCCTGCAGATGTGGTATTCGGATGTAACGATCCTGTGCAGGTGTTGTTACACGTGGTCTGCCACTGTGAGGATGATCAGCTGTCCTTCCTGTCTCCCTGTAGCACTGTCTTAGGCATCTCACAGTATGGACATTGCAATTTATTGGCCTTGCCACATCTGCAGTCCTCAAGGCTCCATGCAGCATGCCTAAGGCACGTTCACGCAGATGAGCAAGAGACCATGTGCATCTTTCTTTTGGTGTTTTTCAGAGTCAGTAGAAAGGTCTCTTTAGTGTCCTAAGTTTTTATAACTGTGACCTTAATTGCCTACTGTCTGTAAGCTGTTAGTGTCTTAACGACTTTCCACAGGTGCATGTTCATTAATTGTATATGGTTCATTGAACAAGCATGGACAAAATTGTTTAAACACTTTACAATAAAGATCTCTAAAGTTATTTGGATTTTAACAAAATTATCTTTAAAATACAGTGTCCTGAAAAGGGACATTTATTTTTCTCCTGAGTTTATATTGTCCATTATTAACTCTTCCTCTGTGGCTACACCTGATTTCCAAACTATAAATGTTGAATGTTTTTCAGGCTCAATACAACGTGACACTCACCAGTCAGACTAATGCCGACCAAGTGCTCAATCAGATTCTCAGTATCTTACCAGAGAAGAATGTGGACTTCGTTCAGAAGGGGTAATTTAATTTACAGTATATCTTACATTTCCGAAACGGCGATTGTTTCAAACGCATATGCTTTTTAATTTGTTTCTTACCTCTAAGCCAGTGATTCTTAATCCTTGTGGCGGAGTACCCCTGTACTGCACTTTTTGTGCTCCATGAACTGAACTGGGTGTGTCTGGTAATGGAGAAGTGCTGAGACACTCCAAGACCAGGATTGAGAAACACTGCTCTAAGCAAAACCACTATACATCTTCCCAACAACAAGAAGTTATTTATGTGCTATTGTAATAATCTCTCTTTCTGTTAGCTATAATCTGAAGTGCCACACACAGTCAGACTTTGGGAAGGTGACCATGCAGTTTGAGCTGGAGGTGTGTATCCTACAGAAGCCAGAGGTGGTCGGGATCCGTCGGCAACGGCTCAAAGGAGACGCTTGGGTGTACAAACATCTGGTAGAGGACATCCTGTCCACATCCAGCATCTGATTGCAGTGTCCTCTTGGAGAGTGACATGGCATCACTGGTTCACCATAAATTTAACAGGTTGATGAGATCCATTTGATGTCTATTCCAGTTCCACATTTCAGTACTCATTATAACGTACATCATTTTGCCTCAAATACCACTTCTTGCACAGTGTTGTTTGTCACATTCTACCCTTAACAGAAATGCAAAAAATGTTTCGTCACTTTATACACATTTTACATTATTGAATGGTAATTATTTTACATTGTTCAGCATTAATCAGTATTTATCTAGCATAATAGCACCAAATGTCTTTTTTCTTTATTTGTTTTTGTGTTTCTGTATCTTATGTCATGTTTTTTTTTACTTGTAAAGCTTCTAATCTGTTACAATTTTCAAGAAGTTTGTCATTTTGTTCATGTTTAATATTGTAATATTTTCACATCACTCTGATTTATAGAAAAATAAATCTTTTTAACATCTATACCTCACTGTGTCAGTACCTGATATCTGGTTTGATAAACTGTTATAGCATATAAATTTGTTGAAAAGAAAAAAAAAACTGCATTCAGCTTTATAAACAGTATAAAGCTACAGCAACATTAAAACAAAAAGGAAAGCCGGTTAGTGCCCATGTTACTTGATAACTGCCAAAAAGTACAGAGTACCAAGTACAATTAAATTCTTGAGTGCGTCTCGCAAAACTGAGACAACATGAATGTGCAAAGAAACTAAGACAAATGGGGAGTGACAGACAGAAAATTGACATAAGCTTGGACAATAAAAGTAATGTGCCTCGAGAATGTGTAGTAAATAATAGTGCAAAAAGGTTGATAGTAAGTGCTCTGAAATGAGTGCTAAATTATATTAATGTGAAGGGGTCTATAATGTTTTGTATAAGATGTAACAGTATGACTGAATACCCAATATCAGCTTTGCCTTTAAGAAACAGCATGAATACCTAACAAATAAGAAAATGTAGACCATGAGAAGAAGAGCCACTCTTTAGAATGTCAACCCACTGACTTTGTTTATTTATTTAATAAAAGTTTAATGGCTGGAATTAATTTGAACCCCTCTCTCAATTGTATGGTATGTGTAGGTCTGTAAAGTCAATCTATCACATGCTGGTATGATTATGTATCATCTTGCTTTAACTGTTCTATTATGATTAAAGTGGGATCAACCTGTGTGTCAGTCCTACTGTGCATATCAGCATAACAATGGCTATTAGTGTGACAGATATGAGAGCTTACATAGTTAACATCGGATGATGCCTGTGTGTACACACTGTTTGTACACGCACACGCACACACACACACTGATAATGAGTCCTGCTGTGCTTTTTATAGCAGGAACAGACACTGGCTGTCATTTCCTTCACATCTTAAACAGTTTCTTTCTTTCTCTTTTTTTTTCTCTCCATACACTCTATCTCATTTAATCAAATTAATTCCCTTTCTGCTTCCCTGAAGCACTGGTACCCTATACATATTTATTTATTTTTTTAGCATTTCAAATGCCGTTTATTAATATTATTATTTTACCTGCACATCAGTAGTCAAATGCCTTTAGACTGCATAACCAGTTTAAAAGGTCATGAAACCCGAAAACACTAACAGATATGATCAGGTTGTACATCATTGAAAGCAATTATAACAATGTTTAACCATTTCTCCGGTTTAAAAAACAAAACCTGAAGCAACCTCATAAAATATAAACTATATGCATAAACTCTGAGTTGTGATTGGTAGTAGAGTGCACTAAACGTCATATTAATCTGAGCGTTTCTCCACATTATTCATGAGAAGGAAAACTTCCATCCAATCACTGCGTGACCTGATGCATGAGCTCGCTAGCATAGAATTCAAAATCACATGCTGATGGTACAACGGTTTAGGGATGGGCGATACCACTTATTTTCTTTTCGATCCGATACCAATATTTTCAAGTCCAATATCGTCGATACCGATACTTCTGTTAATTTTTAATTTTTTTTATTATTATTATTGTTTTATTTTATTTTATTTTTTGCGATTACTTTGGATAAAATGGGTAATTTCAAATAATATTTTTAGTCACTCTTCAAGTCATTTTTTTTTTTTTTGCCTAAACAGAAAATGATTAGACATCTGTTTTGTTTACCCATACAAAAAGTAACAATTTCACTACAGTAACTATAGTTTAACCATTTAGTTAAACCATAGTTACCACACAATTAAACATGGTTACTACTACAGTATTACTGAAGTAAATCAATGGGTTCAATGGTATAGTAACTTCATGTTAAATATGTATTTAAATTAATAGGTGTCATTATTGTTACTTTTATTATGCTACTAGGATAATTAGTATACTTTATAAATACTTTATTATTCTAACTAATAAACTAATTCATTACGCAATACACTGTTAAGCATTAGTATGAGTAATGTTCATGTTAACACTTTATCTTGTAATTCCCTATATATCCCTACATACAAATATGTTTTATTTTTTTCCTACTTAGAAATATAAATTATTTGACATCACCAGAAAAGGGCACCATAGCATCAGTAAAGGGCAAAAAAAAAAAAGAAAAGAAAAAAACTATCACAAAAACGAACTCTGTTTTCACAAAGTTTAATTGCATAAATTACATTTAAATGTATATACATATATTTACGTTTAGCAGGGAAATAAATATGTAGTGCCAATGATAGTTTCTCCAGGGATGCTTGAGTGTCAGACGCTGGTGATGTCCCGCCCCTTACTGAAACGGAAGATATGATTGGTTAGTAAAACTTTCTGATTGGTGGATCAGCCCAGTCGGACTGTCTGTCTCGCCAGTGCACCCCAGTGCATCTCCGTGCGCGTTTAGAGAGAATCTCAGTAAAAAAAAAAAAAAATAATAATAATAAAACACAACTGACTCAACGGTGCTGCAGCATCGCGTTACTATATTGAAAAAGTTCCGGGTCAAAAGCTCGTTGTTCTGGCGGCAAAATCCTAAAACATATAGGAGAGGCCATACGACGTAGGCTATATGTCCTAGACTACACACCATACGCAGTTTCTCTGATTTTCTATCAGCACCTCTACAAGTCGCTGATCCCTCTTGTTGAGTCTTGCGACGGAACAACCGCTTGTCTTCGTGTGTTTTTCATCATTTATGAATGTTAAGATGAGCGGAAGAAGAAACAGTTCCCATCCTGCACAAGTATTTGCTAATAGCCTAATCCATTTTATTTTACTTTGAAGCTTATGATTATTGTTCGTGATAACCAAATAATAATACCCATAGTTTAAAATAAATAAATACATTATTTAGAATTTATATTTTTGTATGAGGATCGATATTTTCGATACAACATCAGTATCGGAAGTATCGATACTTTTTAGGATCGATCCGCCCATCCCTACACGGTTCCTAGTTGTGGCGAGTTCAACAACAGCAGATATGAGAATGGTGAGATCGCATTACAGCAAATAATTCAAAATGACATGGACGTGACAGCGGTTCCTGTCCCAGATGTGAAAGTGGACTTTTAGACAGAACACATGGTGTGATTGGAATTACTCGTCAGAATGAACCACAGTCGATAACCTTTGGCCTTGCTGCTCAAGTTCAGCTACTCCTGCTCCAAACATGAAGGAGCTTAAAGATGCACACATTCTTCTCCCTATGTCTGATCAGGTAGTTTGCTGGTCTTAGCTGGTCTAAGTTGCTGGTCTTTTTTTGCCTGAGCTAAAAAGTGCCCAAAACCCCAATAAACCATCACATCAAAACAGACCAGTGGAAACCAGCTTAGTGTCTACATAAGGCCAGCCAACCACCTTAGGCTGGTTTGTTTTGAATACAGAGCCCACATGTTATTTGTGCAAATTCTGTTTATTATTTCATAATTTTCATGCATTACCATCTTATTTGAATTATTTATTCTGTTATTTATTCATTATTGCAAAGAAAGAAAGAAAAACCCTGTCCTAACTGAAGTGTATGTATAGTAGTGTCTTGTTATTTAGATGAAACAGACTTCAAATGATAGACAGCAACTGTATTTGTAAAATAATATTTCACATCTCTTTTTTTCCAAACACAAATTAGTGGAGAGCGGGAATGGTTGCAACACTTTTTGCATTTCCTTAAGTTTCTCAGAGACTGTTTGTATTGGAAAGCAAAATTTTAATACATTAAACCCACATCTCTCAGCTACCCACCCACACTGCTGTAACATGCATACATATGATAATATACATGCAATTTATACTTGAACAGACAAAGTAAAACGTTGCAACTGACCTCATAAGAGGGGACTGTTGCAACAGTCCACAGGGACAGTTGCAACATTCATTAAAATGTAATAAAAATCATTCTTTAACACCATTTTGCAATTTCTTTATTTTATTTGTGCACAGACAGGGTCTTCACTAAGTTCAGTTAACAGTCTAAAGACAAAGACTGCTAAAAGGAAAAACCTATTTTCAAGTATCAACCATGTTTTGGTTAATTATAACAATAAATTTGAACTACAAATTATATTTTTTAAATTAAAATCAAGACTCTGAAATTTTGTGTGTACTTCTCTCTTGTGGCATACTGAAAACACAGAACAGATAAAATGTAGGCTACATTGTGTCCTAGTCTGAGTATTTACTTTGCTACCTGGCTATTGAAAGATGTAATTAGTAGTGAGTAATGAATTACTTTTTACACAATACTGGTTATGACAAGCTTTTACATCAATGTTTTCATAAGGGACACTGACAGCCATGATAAAACTTGCTATGCTAGCTTGACACAATAATCTTGACACATGGTAGCTATGCCTTTTAGAAGAAAACGCTGATTAAAATTATAGGACTTTATAATGTTTCACGCAAACAGGTTAGACAGTATGACAAAAATTCTTGAGCATGAAAAAATATCACTTTCTTAACTTAAAAAGTATTTTTCTGCAGAAGGAATGGTCACATGTGGCTGCTTTCTTCAAGAAAGGAGGAGGGGCTAACTGAACATGTGCAGTTAGTATTATCCATGGAATACAAAAGGTGAACTTTATGAATATCCTTGCCACTTTATTCCATATAATGAATGTGAATGAGGACCGGAGCTGTCAAGACTAAAATGCACCACAAAAGTGGTCTTTATAGCTAGTGCGCAATAATCCAAGTCTGCTAAATTCACATGATAGCCATTATGTGCAAAGTAGACAAAAATGTAAGTTTTTATTCACAGACAGTCTTTCCCGCCAGTGAGTTGTTAACCGCTACGACCAGATCATTGAGTTGAAATCAAGAACCAGATCAATATGATGCATGAACAAATTATTCTGACTAGGGGTCTTCACCATGTCAGTTTGTGACAGACGTTAAAATACTTCTTTTTTTTTTTTTTACTGCAGACAAGAAACAAATGGACACATTCAACAATATTACCTGAACAGAAGAGTGAACAGAAGAATGTTATTTAGTGAAGTCTCTTGAAAGTAGAAGATTGTGGGTCAATTGTACCCACAATTTCTTTGAAAGTACTGCCTGCAGTAGATAGTAGGTAGATTTGCTCTGGCAAGTCAAATGATAACATGAGTTAATTTTCATGGTCATTTTTATCTTCACTGACAAAATTACACATCAGCTTGAAGGTGCACTCAGGAAAATAAACGGTTGTCTTGGACTTGCGTTGACACCTAGTGGCCTGGATGCCAATGTCATTGTAGAAATCTACTATTCACAGTCAGCCATGATTTATTTATTCTATGAGTGAAAGTGTTCAATAGTAGGGCAGTTACTGAGATGAAGTAAGTATTATTCAGCTGGTCATGTAATCCTAAAATGGTAGCCCCCATGAGGGGACCCACTCCATACTTATGTTTTAAAATGACTATTTATGACTTTTGGAATCAAACTTTTTTTTTTTTAAGGAGGAAATAAATGACTGAGTGCACTTTTAACATGCCCCATTCCTGCCTCCTTTGCTTTGTTAGTAAAAGCTTGTTTTCTATAGAAGTTGTGCCAAGACATGTTTTTGCTTTCTTCTTGAACCACTTCTCACTGATCCCTCACTGTTGTTGATTTAAGTTACTTAATGGCCATATCATACCTCATTCCCTCCATTCACACATTGGATTAAAAGTGTGTTTTGCTGGCATTTTGGTGGATATTTTAAAGCTAACTACCTACAGTTGATACCTTTGAATGAAGCTTGACATTTGAACTGTGAACTGGATAATTTGCTTCATTAAAACGATCCATCTCAAAAGCGTGATCTGCACTGTAACTCATTTCTGTAGTTTTCACTGCTTTATTGCTGTATAATCAACAAATGCTTACTGTAGAACCTGTATACAGCATGTTGCTGTAGATCTGCAAAGCATCATGGTCAAATTTTTTGAATTGTGGGTGGATTATTCAGTAAATATATTTAAAATAAAATTCACAAGACAATAATTTTGAGCGGGATTTTCTTTTTTCAGTAGTAGAAAAAATAATCTGTCTTTGCTGATGGTACACTGCATTATTTCCAGCACAGACATTTTCTAGTTTTTGTTATCATGCACACAGAGGAGGATCTGACATGTTTAAATCCTCCATAACATTAACAGTTACACAAATGATGGGAGTCTAACGATATCCTAATGGCCACCTGCTTTTCTCAATACTATTTTGTTGCAGAGCTTACTGACAAGATTCCACACTTTCTTCAGCCTTTGACTTCAGCAAGGTAACTTTGCTCATTATTTTGCAATGCTACATTAATTTAGCACAATTTCCTCATGTAAAGTTACCTGTTTGTTTAACTTTAAGTGTGCATTTGGAGAGAACAGTTGAGAGGCATCCTCCTAGTGAGCTGCTGTGCATACTATTACCAAAAGAAACGATTTGCACATGATATTTTGATAGATTTTGTTATCTGGTAACATTTAATTGATAATGTCATCAGTTACATTAACATTATTGGATACAATTTAAATTGGAAAGTGTGTGTGTGTATGTGTGTGTGTGTGTGTGTGTGTGTGTGTGTGTGTGTGTGTTTTGGTGTGCTAGCTTCGTTTGGAGAAGCTTGACAACTGTTTTTCTCTTGCTAGCTACCGTGAGGCACAGGTTACCAAATACTGAAGCGGACCAGGGCGAAACAAAACGCAACAATGGGTAAGACTTTTCAGCAGCATAACATTTTTGATTATAAAGTTCTACATTAGTATCTAATTCTTTCCACAGCAGGGAAGAAGAATCCAGCCCAGGAAGAATTATCCAGTTCAGAAAGATTAATCCAGTTCAGGATGCAGAATCCAGTTCAGGAACAATAAAGTCAGTCTTTTATTATTTTATTGTTTAAATTTGTAGTTTTTGATTCACATTTAATTTGTGTTTCATACATTTTCACTTTTAACTGGGCATTTTAATTGCTTCCAGTGCTTGGATTTGACTGTTTTGTTTGTACAAATTACTTGAAAATATGCTGTGTAACAGAGGTTTCTACAAAGTGATGTTTTTGTGTGTTTTTTCACATTGAATCAGTGTTACTAGGATACATGTGACTGTGAACGAGCCTCAGAAAGCAAATGTAAAACAATAGTGGACTTGCACACATCTTTATTATTACCCTTTGATTTTTCTTTTACTTTCTTTTATATTTGTCTCTAGAAGTACGTCATATTAACTAAAACTCAATCATTTTAAAACTCTCTAATATGCATGAAATATTAACAAAATTATTTCAGGCCATGCAGTTTTTTCAGGGTAAATTGAACAAAGAGGAAGGATTTTTTTATGTTCACGAAAGTAGTTTTGTTGTTTAGAAAATAAATAAAAAAAAAGGTTAACAAAATCAAAAAAAATTTACAAAATGAAAAATACAAAATAAAATCTATTAAGTGCCTATGTATTTTCAAATTTAAAATGTTGAAAGTTGAATGAAGTTCTACAATAATTGTTATATTTGTGACAGAACATTGTCTTCATTTTACAGTATGTAATTATTTCAGTTATTAATTTACAATATTAAAATTAATGCAGTAATGACTGTTACTGTAGTATAATATTTGCTGTGATACAAAATACAGTATCCTATTACTCTGATGATAATTACAGTACTGAGATTATTACTGTAAAAACAATTACAGTATTTTTAGGTACTGTGATTAAATTTACATTAAGCATACTATGTAATGTATTACAGCAACTTACTATCTAATTGCTGCCAACCAGTTACTTGACATTTCACAGTGTTCTTTTTACAGCGTGTTCATGAAACTGGCATCACTGCTTCTGTCATGAACAGGCCAAGGAGATCTATGGCTGATGTCAAAACGTTCAGTGAATAACGACTCAAATTTGGTCTGTTCCCCACACAAGGCTACCGCATGGCTTCATGAACAATTTTCTGATAGTTTTATGGTGCTTTTTTGTCATTTTGGACAGCCCCAGTCCTCATTCACTTTTATTTTTGGAATAAATTTGAAGAAAGAAAATCACACAGGTTGGAATAACATGAGGATTCATTTGGATATGGAAGGACGATTTTGTTTGAAAGGCCATATGTGATTTGAGATCTGTATACTGAAGAGCTTGATGCAAGTGATCCCAGGTCTTTTCCAGCATTACACTCACTTAAGCTCCAATGAGAAGCTAAGCATAATGAGCTGAATATGTGTTTATCCCATCCACTGCTTTTCTGGGGGTTGGGGGAGAGGGTTCAAAGAAGTCAGTGATGTTTCTCTTCATTACAAAACTGACAGATTCAGAGGCCGCCTGTGCTGTGACAGCTCACTCTCCAATTAAATCTTTTAGTTTATCAGATTTTGATTTCCTTTGACGCTGCTTGCAGTTAGGGTGCCAGTTCATTAGGGGACTTCATACGTCAGTGATGTGGGTTTCTATCATACACACACAGACCCAGAGCTAATGGGCATGTACAGTAGATGACGGAGTGTGATGTCTCCGATGGGAAAAATTATTCACTGTGTTGTTTTGTTAACGGGCGAATGGTTCCAGTGGTTGAAGAACAAATGAAGAGTCGTGCTGAAATGCCTTTTCAGCTTGAGGAAACTATTGGCAAATATGCCAGTGGTGGAGGACGATGACATGCTGTACGTAATTTAAAAACAGCTGTTAGTCCATGGTAAACAGAAAAAGGCTAAAAGTTCCTACGCTGAATCTGTCATAGCTTAAAGCCTTAAAAAAATACTTGTAATAGATTTAAATAAAAAGTACTTGTAGTAGATTTACAGGGGGTTATATAATGAGAAATTCAACTTTCCTTTATAATTTGAAGTAATGAGTTCAGTGTACTATGAAATAAACCTTACTCCTCAGTCCAAAAATAGCATTTATTGAAACTACGCTGCAAAAATGACTAATTCCAAACCTTCCGATGTCTGCTATATTTATAAATCAAAGGGGTTGTTCACCCAAAATTTTAAATATTGTAATTTTGAATCATGTTGTTCCAAACCCATATTACCTTCGTTCCTCTGCAGAACACAAAAGGGGATGTTAGGCAGAAAGTTTGGTCTTTCAGTCTCTATTTACTGCGTCTTTTTTCCATTCAATGAAAGTGAATGGTGACTGAGGCTAACATTATGCCAAACATCTCCTGTTGGTTTCCATATGGGTTTGGAGCAATATGAGGGTGAGTAAATGATGACAAAATTTTCATTTTTATCGAACTATTCCTTTACAGTTTTTCTCAATCGCTAAGACACATTTCATGGAGCAGTTCAACATTTTCATGAAAATATAAACAAATATATCAAAACTACACAGCAATTTGTACAAACCTAAAACTTCAAATATGTTTTCTCAAAAACATGTTTCTTCAAAAGACAGAAAATACACAGATTATTTCACTCCCTAGAACACATCAGTAGGATCAATTCAAAACACTGCTATAAAAAACAGGAGGAATTTTGCAGGTCAATCTGTATATTTGGAGGTAACAGCACATCATGCATACAAAATAGTAGTGTGCAGGTAAACACAGTTAGTTAATTTTCAAAATAATTATTTGAGAGTACCCTATATTACCATATTGTAAAGTGATGCTGGGAGAAAAGCACTGCCAAGCAGAACATTTAGTGACTCTATGTAACAAAGGGTTTCAAAGAACTGAGAAATTGGCATAAAACAAGGAAACAGTCTTCAAACATAAGTTGGTACAAAAAGTAAAATTATGGTCCAACTGTATATTAGGTGTGTTTAACTACAATGTACTAACATTAAACTATATAAAATACAATGCATGTATTGTGTAACTACATGTTGCTCTGCAAAATTCTCGCAAGATTCACTTTTGCTGGTACTGAGGTTGATGGTAGGTTAAGGAGTAGGGTTAGGGTTTAGGTTAGGGCAAGGATTGGGTTAGAGGTAAAGTTAAAAGTGTAACTACAAATGTAATTAAATTCAGGTACAAAGCATCAACACATATATGTATAATATATTTAAAGTGTAACCAATGTTACATCTCTGCATTGTCAGATGCCCCTCAGTTCTGCAGTAATGTAAAAAAAGTAATGTTGGACTAGACAAAGTAGACTTACATTTTCACAACCTATCAATACAAGTATCAAGAACATTTGATAAAGTACATACATTACACAGGACATTACATGGCCTCTAGCTTGCAGTAATGAGTTAACGAAGACCTGTAGGTTAATCGTCTATATCAAATTGCAGTTTCTGTTTTAGGCTACCTGTTTCCTTATGTGAAGATTTGGATGATAGACGTAAATACAAAACAACTCAGATTTAGCTGGACATGTTGCATGTCATTGTTACAGTATACAATGCACAAGAACAAATTCAGCTAGAATACTGTTGAGCAGATATCAGGGACAATAGTTTAATACCTTTTTTTATCTGAGTAACAAAGTAACAAAACAAAAACAATAAAATTGCCTTTTTAATTCTAAGGGTCAAAAAGAGGGTGGAGACCAACACTAATTAAATTATGAAAATGTGCTAAAACAATGGATACCCATGAAATGACATACCCAGGAAGTAATTTTCCTTCTCATAAAGATGCACAGAAAACATATTATTGATCTATGATCCATGTATATGTGGTTGTGCCACGCTGTCTGTGTCAGTTTATCATAAAGATTTATTACATTGAAACTGCTCATTATCATGTAGACTGGACTTACTCAGTCAAGCAGAGAATTAAAATCCCTAATTGTGCTGTCATCCTCTTTTTCTTCCAGACCCCCTCCAACTCTCCTTCTCACCCTCTCTTCTGTCCATTTCTCCTCTCTTGTGTGTCTGATCACTTCCTCTCACCATCTGTAACATACCCTAAACGCCTGCACTGTCTATATTTTCATTTTACCTACCGCATTCCTTTCATCCATCTTTTCTGGGTCTGCTTTATATTTTTATTTTCTGTCTTTTGCCCTCTCTATACCTCTATATTTCTCTATATTTTTTAAAAGACCCTCTGTCTTATATTCCCTGCCTGTTCTCTTTCAGTATCTCAGCCATTTTCATTCTTTCATTATCTGTCTGGCCTCATCCTTAATCTTCACTTTTCTCCAAAATTCTCCACCTTTAAGTCTCCACCTGTCTCTCTTGTATAGCATCCAGGTCTTTATCTCACTCTAACTTGGTATATTTGCTAAGTGTCTTCTCGGTTCTGGTGATTGTAAAAGGCAAAGTTCTCACACTATTCATCTTTGTGTTTGAACGCAAAAGTGGTGAATCACTTGGATGTGTTAGAAAAGAAAGCATCTTTGAATTCCATCCAATTCTTTGGGTTATATTCTCTGTTTGCCTCTTTCAGTCTGTCTCTCTGTCTCTATCTCACCCTCTTACACACACACACACACACACACACACACACACACACACACACACACACACACTGTTCTCTTCTTGTCAGTAACATTACAGCTTAAACCAACAAGGTTAAAGTCCTAAGACCTCTTTCAGGGCTGTGTAAAAGTGTGTGTGAGTGTGTGTGTGTGTGTGTATTTGTGTTTACCTTTGAGCTACACAACACTAATACTCACACACACACACTCACACAGCCTCCACTTGTAAGCAGGAAACAAACGCAGCAAAACAACAAAAGCCCAGAGGAAATTGAGAGGCATCACAGAAAAATCTTCTATTCACTGCTGTACAAAATGTCCTGGTGGCTATTTCAGAAAGGTGTCCGATCTGTGTGTGTGTGTGTGTTTGTGGGTGTGGGTGTGTTTGGGTGGGTGTGTGTTTACTTAGCTATACTGTGCGGACAAAACCTTCTTCAATGAAAATTTTTTAATTTTTTTTTTGTTTACATAAAATAAATTACAATAAATTACACAGTTCATAATAATAGTTAAAATTAATGCACAGATAAATTGAAAATTATATTCATTGCATACTCTTAAATATGTATACACAGTATATCATATCAATCATTCAGAAAGAGTATTAGAAAATTCCAATACTTACCTGCTCATCTAAAATGTCTGTCTGCATTCCTCACCTTGAAAAAAAACCCTAATCATTTCTATGGATGCCTTTAACATCTTTGCTGACTCCATTTATAACTCATGTGATATATTTCATATTTTCTAAATTCATATGAAAGTTTTGTGTGGGTAACAGACCTACAAACTGAAATTGCACATGTTTTCAGCAAGTGACTGTGTCTTGTGAGAAACAAAGTTTTATTCCTGCAGGGGGCACTTGACGCTCTGAAAACCGAATCCTCCATGCATTTGCATTTAAATCTCAGAATGATCTCATTGGATAGTGTAAAACAGTTCATTTTCACAGGCAAGGAAGAGGCGAGAAACCGGCTTGACATATAAAATAATAGGTTTAATGGAGAACTCAAAAGACAAACACATAAGACAACGGACATGTCCGTGAACGATCTCTCTCTCCTGCACGTCATCCGCAATCAGCCTTTAAACCTCTTGGATGCTTAATTAGCCTAATACGGGACCAGGCGTGTTGAGTCACGGTCTGCCGGCGGGTCATCCTCAACCTGGACGAGGGAGGGGGCAAGGGGAGGGAAACAACAGTAATTAAAAATGGGGGGGGGGTCCTTCCTACACTGGGCAGTACCTCCCCTCCCACAAACGCCATAATTTAAAAAAGAGGGAAAAGGCCAACGCAGAGCGGCAGTGAGAGAGAGAGGAGAAAGAGATAAAAAAAAAAAAAGAAACTTACTTGTCGGTTCTCTGATACGCCGTAGCTCGTTCCTCAGCCACTTCTCCACCCTCTACAGGACGACAGCCGCGCCTCTCCAGACGGATCGGAGGCAGTCCTCAGCCCCTGGCGGATGGAATGCCCCGCCACGTTCCCGGGGAGTCGAAGGGGCCTCCCCCCGCCCCTGGCAGAGGTTCTCCCACTCCAGGCGGTCGGCGGCGAGCCCTCCCCCCGCATGCGGTCGGCGGTCTCCAACCCCGCCCCGTTCCAGCGGCTAGTAGGGGACTCCCCCGCCCCTGGCAGTGGCTCTAACCGCTCCAGGCGGTCGGCCAGGAGCCCCTCCTCCCCTCGCGGTCAGTGGCCGTTCCTCCGCGTCCAGGCGGCTGGGCTCCTCCGTCTTCCGGCAGATGCCCGCAGCTGCTCCACTGGGCAGTGGCGAGAACTCCGCTACGGCATATCCCTTTTCCTTCCCGGGTATCGGCACCAATGTAGAACAGTTCATTTTCACGGGCAAGGAAGAGGCGAGAAACCGGCTTGACATATAAAATAATAGGTTTAATGGAGAACTCAAAAGACAAACACATAAGACAACGGACATGTCCGTGAACGATCTCTCTCTCCCGCACGTCGTCCGCAATCGGCCTTTAACCCTCTCGGAGGCTTAATTAGCCTAATACGGGACCGGGCGTGTTGAGTCACGACCCAGCCCCGCCCTCCACCATGCCACAGATACATTTTTACATTGGACAATATTTTTTTAATCAAAACTGATAATTGCATGTGATTGGCCCACCCTTGCCAGCACTGAGAAAAGTAACAGAACGGGATTGCCCAATACTTTTTTGGCAGTATCAACTTGTACAGTGGAGGGGGGACTTCAGTTTTTTGGCGGTTTATGACAGGCACACAGTCACGCAATTGCAAGCTATCTTATACAAAATTATTTTCAGTGTTGATAAAAAATATATAAAACAACCCCAAATTACAAAATTACATCATCTATTAATGTTGGTTAATTATAATTAATTAATAAAAGAAACTTCTTAATCTACAAACTTATTTCATAACCCATAAAAACATAAATTGGAAGCCATTGTTACCACCCAAAAAAGTTACTCTGCAGTTGTAATTTTTACAACAATATCTATGACAATAACAGTATGTCATTTCAGGAGTAACTGTGTTTAACATGGTACATTTTTGTATTGAGTATAGATTTTTGTGTATGTGTGTGCAGATCAGTTCAGAAAATATTTCCAGTGTGAAGTATTATAGAAACCTTGCTATGAAATTTAGTATATACAAAAATAATACAAGTCTTTCCGACATATTCATGTTTTAGATTCTTTCTCTTCTGTTCTTTCTCTGCCTGTCACTCTCTCTTAAACTCGCTCACTCTTCCCAACCCTCTCTCTCTCTGTCTCTAATTGGGTCTAGGATGAGTTTATTTCGACAGGTCCATTCATCATGGACGAGACCAGAAGGACAAACCCTCTGGGAGAGACGGAGAGAGCAAGCGAGGAGGGGTGTCAGACAGCTGGATGAGAGGGTCTTTTGCCTGTCAGCTCACTTCTCTCCTCTTTTTTCTTTTCCTTCTTTCCAACTCGTCATGAGTGTCAGTATTACAGGCTAAAGAAAAGGGTAGGAAATTGTACAACTCACCGCAGGATTAGTTAGATGATTAGATCAACATTTGTTTTAACCCTTTCCCCTGCACACAAACGTGCACATACTTTCACTAAAGTTTCATTTTGACAAGCATTTCAGAAGAAATGGAGAACAATGCTATAAGAGATGAGAAGAAAAGTGAGCTTAGTTATGAAAGAAAATAGAATGCCAGAACGCACTCAAGTGAATAATGATCAATGTATATAAAACTGTAGTGCAGCGTGTGGTAAGATGTTCCATGTTCCCTGATATTCCATCATTAAACAAGGTATAACAGTTCATATAAATATTGACTGTTATAATGTTTAGAACAATTGGCTTTACACAGCCGGGTTAAGACTTCTCTGAAAAGGCTTTGTACCAAATTCTGTGTAAAGCACATTGCCACAATGAAAACCATGCTAAAATATGCCAGCTCTAATCCATCTCAGCCCCTTATATCTGATGCTGATTCTGTGTACATGAAATTCAGCATCAGTGAAGCCTTAAACTTTGCTGTTGTCATGACACAGTATATATATTTTATCATTCATAACATCACATTTTATTTCACCATTTCATGTTGTCATATTCAAATTTCATATTTGAAACCTTTTTTTCTGAAATTGTAATTCTGGTGAAACTTTATCTATGCTGCCTCTATGCAGTATTAACATGTCTGTGTAAGTATGCCTATTCCTGGTATATACATAATGCTGCTTCAGATACAGCTTCATACTGTTATGAAGAGGGCAGACGAGGGAGTAAGGATCCAAATGCAGCTTTATTAGAATTGCAAAAGTAAAGGGAAGTACAAACGCAGGAACAAATGAAACCTCCACGAAGGGAAAATAAAGAAATGAACACAAGAAAACAATACGGGGGGTCTTGCAAGGAGGGCATAGGCAGGAACATGGACCAAGGCAGGATTCGGGAACTGAGCATCAAACATAGAACAACGACCAACAAAGGACAAGGTGAACATGAGGGCTTAAATACAAAACAAGGGAAAACATAAACCAATGGACAAACAGAACTCATAACAAGGTAAAAGGGCAGTTAACTAAAACCAATGACAAAACTAGAACTGATAACAAGATAATCAAACAATAAACCAATGAAAACCAGACACATGGACAAGGAGGGGAAAACAGGACTTGACAAGACTTCAAAATAAGAGTTCATAAAACAAAAGGCAATGCATAAAAGGTGCCAAAACTCAAAGAGTGCATAAACAAAGAACAATGTGGAACATAAAAAGTGCCAAAAACTTAAATAAAAAAGGTACACAAACCAAAGACGGTGTGGATCGTTACACATACATTCATACATACAGAATCTTACAGGAGTTAAAGAAAAAGTTCACCTTAAAATTTTAATTCTGTCATAATTTACTCCCTCTCATGTCATTCCAAACCCATATGATTTTCTTTCTTAAGGCATGGTCAGATTTACCTTTGCAGGGAGAAAATCCGCAGGCAAAATACAGCCATCTGTATTGGCAGTCAGTTTTATGCTGGTTTCACACGTGCTCAACATCCGGCCACACCTTCTTTGCCTTCGAAATTTCGCCGTGCAAACGTAAATGTGACCGCGCCTTTAAGCGGAACACAAAACTAAAAAAATTATGAATATTGTGGTCGATCTTCTCAATACCATGGATAGTGCCTTACAGATTTTCACTGAAAAAAGACATATTTCATGTTGTTTCTCACCAAAACAAATTGTATGCCTTCAGAAGACTTGATATGATAAGATATGATGCACGAGTTGCATGAATTAATTTTATGGTGCTTTTTTAAGCTCCACAGTGAGGTAATATCATTGTATTGTATTGTATTGAGAAGACCACAATATATAATTTTTTATATAAATGTTTTTTTTTTTCGTTATGTGTTCCTCATAAGGAACAATGTCATACAGGTTTGGAATGAGTAAATTATGACAGAATTTTCATTTTTTATTGACTACTCCTTTAATTAGTTTTAAGTTTGTGAACATGCTGGGTGCATTGGGTGCTGCTCACTCTTCCAATTTTGCCTTTAAATTTGTGCTTTACAACTTAACCCAGCCTCATTTAGTCAAACAGATTGTCAGCAATACATACCATTCATTTGAAATTTGAATTTTCTTTAATTTGTCCAGCAATTCAAAAAATATGGATAGGCTTTTAATACATCAAGTCTTAATTAAAATGAAATATACAGGTTAAGCTCATTAAATCATCGTTCTTACAGTCATTTTAAGGTTTTAGGATTTACAGCGTTATGTTGTCATGGCAATGATATTGTAAAACTGCATATAACTTTTCACAGAAAAGGTTAGCAAGTAATTTTATCACAATATAATCATATTAACTTGCACATTGTTTATGTCTTGTGGCTATACTTTTGAAACAGTGAGTATTTTAACATTTACGGAGTGGCTCCATTCACTTCCATTGTCTGTACCTCATTGTAACCCAGTTTGTTTTTTGTTCTTTTAAAGGAGGGAGAATTCTAGAAAATAATTCTTTAAAGAAAGAAGGTCAAAATGATTTCTTGTGGTAATCAACATTATGCCACAAATGCTGTCAGCTGTGAGTTTAAGTTGTATTGACCCAGAAATATTCCCTAGTTCAAAATATCTGACTCCTTTAACATGGAAAAAGTTTTAAATCATATTTAAATAATTCTCTAAACTAATTACTGTAAGGAGTACGCTCTCCTGAAATATCTGTTCACCTCTTGCCCTCCCTGAAGGCCCACTCACGAATCTCAGAATGAATGTTTGAGAAAAAGAAACTACAACTCTTAATAATCAAGTGCCCCCAATTCTTCAAGCATTTGTGTGTTTGCTTGTGTATGAGAGGGAGAGAACATGTGCATCCTCTTGTTGTGTGTACAAGTCTGTGTGTTTGCCTGCAAGTGTCTTCACCTGCATGTCAGCTTTATTCTGTCTTAATAAGACCCTTGCAATTACCTTAACACTTCCACCAAGCACCCTTCATTTCCACTCTCATACACACAGAAGTAGCTGCACTCTGAGTGACGTTAATTTGCATGGCTTTTTGGCCCTCTAATGGCTATCTTTACCTCTCTCTCTCTCTTCTCGAAGAGCAAGAGCAAATAAAATAGAAAGGAAAAATAAAAATGTCATGATTATTTATTTAATCAGGCTTGAAGGAGCCAGTCTAATATAGGGAAGGAACATTTGTCCAACACAAATGATTCATTTTAATTTCAAGTCTGCAGCCTAAGGTTCAATTCTGAATTATATTTATCTTTAAATTGGTGTTTGCTCTCAGTTATAGCTCCATGTGTCTTATTAAGGCCTGTGTGCAGTAATAAATTAATACATGTAGATATAACTTCTTTATACAGTTTTAAAGTTAATTCTATAGACATTTCCCTCCATGTTTACTTAAGCATGCAAGTCACTTGAGTAGCTTGATATAATTGTTAACTGCATAATGAAAAAAAAATTGTCCTGGCTTTGAACAAGCTACTATGCATACCGAAAAAGACATCTTGGGTCCACATGAACTGTTGGAAAGTAAAATCACAAATAATATATTTTTTCTCTCAATTTCTCCAAGACATCAATGAGATTAAATGAAGAGCAAATGGAGACTTTTTAATTTTCTGATGTTTCTCTTGACTTTTAGCAATCTCATGTGTGTCTCTTCTAGAGCTTCAGTAGAGATCTCAGTGTCACATCATGTAGCATTAGCCAGCTGGTAAGTGATAGCTGTGCAGTGTGTAAACCTAACTCCCCTGGCCTTAAGAGATGCACTAGCGACCAAGGCTAGAGGCCATGGCTTTTATAGACTCCTTGATAGTGCGCCTAACTCGCATACTGAGGATCTCCGATTCAAATCCCTCTTGGGGTGGGTCGAATAGGACCTGTGACACTCAGATTTGCCAAGAGGCCAGAGTCAAGTCAAGTCATTTTTATCTGTATAGCGCCTTTCACAACACACATAATTTCAAAGCAACTTTTCAGAAAATCATGCATTGACAGAAAATTAAACTAGAATATCTATAATGTCTTTTGTGTCATTTGAGAAAATACGATTTTGAATTGTTTAAACAGTGAGCAAGCTGAATGCAACTGTAGCAAGGAACACAAAACTCCATAAGATGTTGGTTAATGGTGAAAAATAACCTTGAAAAAACAAGCTCACTGTGGGGGCCAATTCCCCTCTGGCTAACATCATGACTATAATGCCAATATTACTTAATTATGAATAGTGCAAATCATGGTTTAAAGTGATTAAACTAAGTAAGTGTTCAAACAAAGATTTGGTAAGAATTGTAAGATTAATGACTAATGTCTTTGAAGTTCATCCTGTATTAACTGCAGATGCATTGTCCTTTGTTAGTTGGCTGATGAAGGCTTTTGTTTTCAACAAATTTATTGTCTACGTTTTCCATTATAAGAGTGTAGTCCATCATTAGACCAAGGTGATGCAGGCAGAGATAAGTGAGAAGGTTCAGGCAATGGCATTTGATGTATCCCATGTCTTGTGGTTGGAGTTGGCATCAGTTCATCCTCTGAAGTCCATCGTAATAGACTGAAGAGATGCATTTAGTCATCATCACTCAGAGATACATAGCAGTGTACTCCAACACGAAGCAGTCTTAAGTCTGCTATTAAAAGTCACAAATTTCTTGTTAAAAAAATTATCTGTACTGTGTACCACTCAACTTTAAACTTTAAACTTACTAACTCCCCTCAGCACTTCCCCATGGGGGAATCTCCGCCACCATTTTGGAAGTCTATTCAACTTTGTTAATTAAGTAGGGGAAATCTCTGCTGGCAAACCCTCAATTTTGAATGAGGGAGCTAGCCGACATGTTTGAACACTTCAGGCAGCTCCATATCCCAAAACACATCTCGATAGTGACTTCACAGCAGATTGTGCTTAACCTACCCCAACCCACACAACTTTTGTGTATAGTGGAAGGGACAGATGTAAGTGAAGTTCAGTCACTTAAGCAGTTTAGAAGAGCTATATTGAGATTTAACCACATAATACTTGTAGCTACCTTTAAGACTGTTTTTTACACGTGTTCTTTGTAATGTTACCATTTTCGTTTGAATAAATTTAGAAGATTTTGTGTTGAATATAGTGCAGCAGAATAATCACACAGCAATAATTAAGTAAATTATTTGTCATTTGTTATTACAGTCAAATAGCGAACAGCCTTTGATTCAACAATTATTCTCTCTGACAATTAATTCTAATAAAACATTTTTTTTTGTAACAAACAATTTTTTTAAATATAAACCTCAGCTAGAAATTACAGCTAAACTTTACCTGGGATTGCATCAATCTTCAAAGAGGTTGTCATGAAATCGCCAAATAATACCAAAAAATGACATCAGCCTTATTGCACGAGTAACGGTGGTCTCCAAAGCAGGTGAAGTGAACAAGGGCTTAGGCTGTTCCATTCAAACCCATTGCACAGGCTTTGAGGTCATGGGCTCTTCTGCATGGTAAACAATGAAGACAATCCGAGTCCATGAAATGTTTAGCAAGAAAAATTTGAACAGGAATGCAGCCCTGGACTATGCAACTGACACAATGCAACTGACACAATTTTATGCTGTTGCTGGATGTCACCATTTGTCTCATTACAGTAATTCTCATAAAGTGTTTTAGAAGAAACCTTTGAAAGTTGATACTAAAATGGAATACTACTAAAAAGTTAATTCAGGCCACATCCACAATAATTCATTTAGATTTAAAAATTCAGTTTTCAATTTCCTAATTGTTATATGTTATAATTTTTTCAAAGTATGCTGATATTGAGAGCATTTTCAAAAGTCTCCTTTTCCAGTGGAAACTAGTGTGGTTGAGAGGTGTAAACTTAGAAAAATCAATCCGATTTCAGATTAAAATATATTAGTGTGGTTGTGGCCTAATGAGCAATGAAAATAGTTTATTCTGGAGAATTCCCATGCTGGTCCAGGCTGGTTCATGCTGGCTAATGCAGATTTGGTGCTGGTCTTGATGAAGGACCATCATATCCATGCTGTTTGCCAGCAAAACATGTTTAACATAAAATGATTATGATTATTTATGATGAAGGTTAACCAAGCTGTTTTAAAGCTAGCTTCAGCCAGACTGATCTCACTGTGAATTCTGAAATAGAAGGTATATTTTATTTACTCTACCCCCAAGCGCCAACATAAAAATTTATTATGAGAGGGAAAATGGATAATCTGAATCATGCTCGTGTCACTGATTATTGCAATTATTTCCTGGTTTCATAAGAGCTGCAGGCAGAGCTCCAAAAAGTGGTGGGAGCTCCAAATATAGGGAGCTCCTAACCTAGACCTTTCCCTAACCCTAACGGTGTGTGGAAGTTTCCTTTTGGAGTTGGCACAACCCCCTTTTGGAGTAGCCCAGACCCCTTGTGAACATCGACAGCTCTGTGGAGATCGTCAAGAGCACCAAATTCCTTGGTGTTCACCTGGCGGAGAACCTCACCTGGTCCCTCAACAGCAGCTCTATTACCAAGAAAGCCCAGCAGCGTCTCTACTTTCTTCGAAGGCTGAGGAAAGCAGATCTCCCACCCCCCATCCTCACTACATTTTTTAGAGGGACTATTGAGAGCATCCTGAGCAGCTGCATCACTGCCTGGTTTGGGACTTGCACCGTTTCGGACCGCAAAGCCCTGCAGAGGATAGTGAAGAAGGGTCTCTCTTCCCTCCATCAAAGACATTTACAAAAAACACTGCATCCGCAAAGCCACCAGCATTGTGGATGACCCCACACACCCCTCACACAAGCTCTTCACCCTCCTGCCATCTGGCAAGAGGTACCGAAGCATTCGGGCCCTCACGGCCAGACTGTGTAACAGCTTCTTCCCCCAAGCCATCAGACTCCTCAATATTCAGAGTCTGGTTTGACACACACACACATGTGTCCTGAGTTGCACTTTAATTATTGTCACTTTGTAACTGGCTGCTACCTCAATAACTGCTATGTCCATAGAACACTATCTCATAGTATGTTGTTTACATTTGGCAATTTTAGAAACTGTCATCTTTTGCACTACTGTATACTGGTTGGTGCTGCACTGTCTCTTACTGTGTCTATTGTCCTGTTCTTGTTAGTAATTTATTGTACTGTCCTGAACTTTATGCAAACGTTTGCACATGAACTTTATATAGGTATGTTATTTAGTCTGTGTAGTCTCATGTGGTTCTGTGTTTGTCCTATGTTGTTTTATGTAGCACCATTGTCCTGGAGGAACGTTGTCTTGTTTCGCTGTGTACTGTACTAACTGTGTATGGTTGAAACGACAATAAAAACCACTTGACTTGACTTGACTTGACTTGAGTAACCCTGCACTCATTTTGAGATCTCCGGCCTGCAATCTACTTTGTTTTCAGCACAGGACAAGAACCCAGGACTCCCACGCGGCTGAAACAATGTGCCATTGGTCGTATCACAGAAGTTAAACTCATTTGAACTGGTGCAAAAATGTCTGATGGGAGATGCCACTTGTCAGTAACTCAGCAGAATGGGGCTGATGTCAGGGGACTGTAACATTCAGCAGCAACATGTCGACTTCCCGTATAATCATGTTGGTTAAGCAGCCAGGTGGGGACACCAGCACACAAGCATCCCATGCTGGAAACCAGCAACAGGGATGCTCAGCTGATATAAATACATTGCTGTGGTAATTATGCCCCATTATATATTAAGCACTCCCTGAGCGAATATCTCTATAAAGTCAGAAAGGGTTTGTTGGCTTGGTTTGCAAAAAACTATTTAGAATACACTGGACAGTTTACAATGGGGAGTCATGCATATGGGTTTGTGGGACACAACTGCATGTTTAGATAACAAATTTATGGATGCTTTGGTGAGCTTTAGAAAGGGCTACCTAAGAGAGAGCGATACACTGAATCAGGAGTCTGAGAGCACAAATGCACACACCTGAGGAACTCCTCTGCTTTGAAGTGCTCATTCATCATGTCACCTGGCTGAAACCCAAGCTCTGGAGCAATCACAGTTTGCCACTGTGCTTCTTATCTGGGCATGCACCCAAGCACTGAAATAGCATAAGTGCCAACCTGACAAACTAGGTATTTGGGCAGTGACCCAAACTGTGTTACTGAATGTGTGTGTGAGACGTGGTAAACTGGCACACAACCAAATCCCATCTGATGTAGAGTATGTATCCAGCTGGGTTGAAGCTGTTTTTCATTTGTGTGTGGTGTTTTGGTGCTGTATTGCTGCTTGTGGTCCATTATCACCCCCTGTTAAGACCTCCTGTGGACTAGGCCCCCATCCAAAAAGGCAACTCTGGTAGGCTCCATTTTAACAATGTGGGGAGGTTGTGTAGCTAATGCAGCTCTGTAGTGGGGTGTAGATGACTCCTGTCTCTTGTTTAGAAATACTACAGTTGTTGCCTTTAAAATGGTTTTCTTAATGAGGTTTAGAAAACCTGTATCATATGTATATGTATATGTATATGTGACTTACATGTGGCTTAGGATAAAAATTAATTACTTCTTACAAGAAAGAAGATAAAGTAGTAAATAGCTACCAGTGCCTCACCATGTGGGCATGGCATGTTTTGGTTCATTTCTGCACACACAATTAAATGATATGCTTGCATCCTTTACATTTTTCATGTCTTGAAAACACTAGGCATTGCTTGGGTCATCTTGATTAAAATGTACAATTTCTGAAATATTGTTACGTATTCGTCAAACAATACCTGTGTACATGATGCTGCATCCAAGCCTCTAGGTGTCATTGTAAGTTTAAGATGACAGGAAGACAAAAGTTACTAAGTGCACCTTCAAACAGGCCAGGCAAACAGTATATTTTTATCTTATACATTTACATGTTCCTGACTTACTTTCTATCTGTGAACTGACACTATAAATAATAGGGAAACAATTTATATGATGAGTATGTTGCAAAGTCAAGCCTCTTTGATCCATACCAGTACAACCTGTGAACTTAAAAAAATTACTTTTATTCTGATGAACCAGTAAAATTATGGCCAATATTTACAAATAATTACTTCTTAGTTTCACATTACAACATACGTAAATTGATATTTCACGAACAACATTCACTCATATGCACATACACAGAGTAGCCTATGATCCTGTATCAGGGAGGAATGCCAGACAATTGAACATTTCACTTAAAATAACCCTGAACAACAGTAAAACAAAACAAAAATCATAATAATCCTATTAATATAATATAATTCCATTAGAAAATCAATATCAAATTACATTTAGTTTCAGCTTGTGGACATATTTTAATAAAATGAGGAAATAAACACAAAGTCATGAAGAATCAAACAAAACAGACTTAATTCAAGTGGCATGATATCTTTGGCAAATTTTGTTCTGCAGTAAATACATTCAAATATTAAGACAACACACGACACGCAGAGAAAAACACCAAGTTGTTTTTTTTTTTTACTACTAGAAAATTCAATAAAAAACATACACATTTCTTAAAGAAGCAGTTCATACATTTACTCATTGCAAACGTTTTCCTTCATCTTTCTGTCATGTCAAAAAGGATAGTTATTTCATAATTAGCATGTTTTTGCAGTGTCACCAGAGAATATTTTTAAACCGGGCATCTCTAACTTTGGTGGATGCTACAGATATGTTATTGGTCTACTTTTTCATAATTTTCTTTCAATTATAATGATTGGTGTGTTATCAAATTTTCAACATGTTTCAAACTTTCAAAAATGTTTACTTAAAAAAACTCAGTAAAAAATACTTATGAACCCCTTGGGAAAGAAACTACTAGTTATTAATTACAGAAAGAGCTTCCGTTGCACACAAAAGGCCACAATAAGGCAATAACCAAGTCTTTTGTCTTTTCAAGTCTGCTTTTTGGAATTGGGAAACGTTTAATGTTGATGTGGACACAATCTTTTTGTTTTGAGAATCAATATATCACTGAATGTATCAGCGTGTATTCCTGTTGTAAGATTAGTGTATAGCCAAATAACCAAATTGACATTTGAATTACATTTTCTGATATTGTGAGCTAAACTGAGCTAAAATGTGGACACTGATTAGGGGTTTGTTTACACAAGGCAATTCATGATGCCCAGCTTTGACTTCAGTAAAAATAAATAATAATAAACCATATTAAGAGGGTAAAATACTTTTACAGTTTTTAATGTATAACTGAAGGTCAAGTGTTTATTTTGCCACATTTTTGTGAATAAGAGTGAATGAGAAAAAAAAAAAAAAAGACATTAAAATGACCTGTATACAAAAGATCTAAAAAACTTCAAACACACATAAAGATACATGTCTGTAACAGGATAAAGTAAATTAATTGCTCATTAACTGACAACTAATTGGGATGTAGGTGCATTGAATTAAATATTTTAAGAACACTGAAGAAATTCCACTTGCCAGAATTATTTTTAATTACAAAATCATAATCTTTTCAGAGAAAATTGAGGATTTTCTCAAAGTAGAGGACAAGAAGATCAACTTGTAGAATTCCTAATACTGATGTTATTGGAAGAAGTGGTTGGGAAGATGTGATAAGATTAAAGGTGAAACAGAAAGACCAAGAGAGTAAAATTGAGAGGGGGTGCAAATAAGTAATTAAAATAAGTGGATATGAGGAAATGGAAGCCTAAGCGATAATTCTCGCAGAGGACTCGTAATCTCTTGGTCATCGCCTTCCAGCAGGGTCTGATGGTTCAAGCAAGAATCCTGACACTGAACTGTAGAATGGGGCTTACACCAAGGGGAAATATTCTATAACTACCCCATGTTATTCAATACTATTGAGTTCTCTGAGAGAAAGAGAAAAGTTTGATTATGATGGCACAGCAGGTTTTGATCATGCCAATTGGGAGGTGTGGCATGTTTATGACACGACAAAGGACAAAAGGATTGTGTGTGTTTGCGTTTCTGTGTGTGTCTCTACTTTAAGCCAAAAGGAGTACCCAGAGCCTTTCCATTTAAGCAAAAATTATCAGATCAATGGCAAGGCAATCCCTTCATCAACATTAGTGATTAAACGGGAAGGTCTGCTGAAAGTGTATTGAAATGTACAATTATTCTTAAAAAGATGGAATTAATTTGGCCATTTATTCTATCCTTATTGTATTGTTAAGATAATTGTACCCTTTGTTATTTTATTTTAAAATATCAGTGTTGCAGCTTTTAGTTCTTCAAATATGCATGCTATATATATATTTTGTATGTTTTATTATTTACTACTAAATCTTTAATTGGGGGATATACAATATAATTTTGTATATCATAAAACATTGTTTTATTCAATGGAAAATAATATCTAACTTACTGTACAGTTAAATATCAAATATATTTGATTAGATGTGTATCATCCTTTTTCCCTCTCCAGTCTGGTTATTTATTTTCAAGGTTTTAGTTCATTCGTTTAGATGACTGCAGTAAAACAATACGTTATCAGGGTGTTTAGCATGTAAAAAACATTGGGGGCAAAAAACAGTATGCAGTGACATTGGATATTTGATTGGCTGGTCAGCTTCTGATTTCATTACGGCATGCAGACAGCTTCGTAATTTAGTGACACGTGGCCATTCTGGATGATTCAGTATAAAAATAAAGGCACAGTCCTTGATTTCAGCTGGTGTACTTCAGGTTCATAATGCCTCTGACTAAAAGTTTAATAGGACAAAGTTCACCAGTAGTCATTAGTGGTGAACGGCATCAAGGGTTTCTTTAGAGTTGCAAAACGTGCAACTTGTGGTCTAGAAACAAATGGAATTATATAACTAATTTACAGCCCAGAGCAACAACATAAAAACATTCATCTTCTATATATATATATTGATAGGCTTGTCTTTTTTATTATTATTATTATTTCACATCAAACTTGGTGCTTGTGACTCACTACTAAAACTACAGTGTTCTCATTTTTCGAAAGCTACTCGGAATACCCCCCCCCCCCCCTCAAGAAAATCAATAACTGGGAACACTCACCACAGACAATAGCTAAATAAAGCACAATTTTTGTCTCATTCACTAGAAGCTAAAGTTAGATATCAATATATCATCAATAATGATATCAAAAGCTCTTGTTGTTGTACGTGATAGATGTACACAGGATATCTCAGACAGACAAACAGGAAGGATGTACAGCATGATGTTGCTACATAGAGAGTTTGGTAAGGCCTCCACCTTGGTCTCATGCATTGTCTTGGCGCAGTATGGATGAAGGGAATACTCAAAAACAAATTAAATGCACTCAGAGATAGCGAGAAAAAAAAAACATCTAATTCATTTTAAGGTAGGAAAAACTTGTCACTGGATGAGCAATTTGTCTCTTTGTGCTTTTAAGAGTGTCAGTTTGCACTAGTGAAAAAGTATCTTTGGGGAGGCTAGGCAGTTTTTCCCTCCTACATAGTCAAAATGAAGCAAATTTACAAAAGTTTTTTCTGCAAGCAAGTGATAAAACTGGGATTTGAAGGAGTGAAACCTCAGGGGTTTAAAAATATAACCAGCTACGTATTCCACAGCAACATCTTTAGCTAGAGGTACCACTGTAGCATTTGTCGGCAGTAAACTTTTACACATATATATTACTCTCCATCATAAATAGCTATAAATCTTACTAATGTACAGTTGAATAAGGGTGTTCTGTACATAGGTAAATAGTATTTATCTACATAGAGGAAGGTGAGGAGTCTTTAAAGGAATAGTTCACCCAAACATGAAAAGTCTGTCATTGTTTACTCACCTTTATGTTGTTCCAAACCCACATGACTTTCTTTCTTCTGCAGAACACAAAAGTAGGAATTTTAAAGGATGTCCCGTTCACTAATTTCAATACAATGGTAGCTGATAGTGATTCATTTTAAAACTTAAAAAAGGACCCAAAAGTGTCATAACTAGGGATGTCATAAAATATTGATATATTGATTATTCATATACATCATTTTATTAATGCATTTTTGAGGAATCGATATATAAAACTTAGCTGACATTTAAATTAGAAGTCTAATTTGCATGCTTTCCAATTCACTCTGTTGGCCTCCACAAGTGGATGTTTTAACATTTACTGAAGCCGGTCGTGGTCAGGAGAGGCAGAGGTATCATACACATACAAACACACACACACACACACACACACACACACACACACACACACACACACACACACACACATACACACACACACACACACACAAACACACAGGACAAGCTGATGCGGCACAGCAGATGGCAGTCCAAAGTTATGAAGGCTTTTGTACTTCTTCAGGAATGAACAAAGTGACGTTGATGAGTTTGCAGGTTTGTGTATGAAACTGAACAATTCTAAATGCAATATTTATATTGCAATTTCTCTGTGTGTCGTCCTTTGTTGAAAACTGGAGGTAATTGTTTTTGTATAATCAGTGACGAACGTGATTCATACGTTTAATTTTCCCTCAAAAATGATATTTTTAATTCAGTTAAGTTTAGGGTTGGGGTTTGGGGTAGAGTTAAAAAAATATGCATTCCTCTTAACTGTGTTACATAATTTTTAACAAAAAAACAACTCTCTTTTGACAGCTCACACATGCCCATAAATTCAAAAACACTTCCTGCTTCAGCTACTGGGGGCAGTGCTTCAAAGCTCAGTAAGCACAGATTGACTTTATCTTAAGAAAAGTCAACCTATTTTTGTTCAGAATTTACTGTTAAATCAGGCTGCATGTCCTCCACTCATAAAAGGGCAAAAGAGTCATAGATCTAGTCAGCATTTGCACTGTAAATAACTTACATTTCAGGTAATTTCTAACCAAAACCATCTCATCTCACCATATTTTACGAATAGTATACCTTCAGAAGACATGGAATATGATGCATGAGTCATAGGGACAACTTTTATATAACCTCAAGTCCTTTTATTATGCTTTAAAGTGAGTCACTATAAACTGCCATTGTATTGAAATCAGTGAACAAGTTTATTTAAAATTCCTCCTTTTGTTTTCTACAGAAGAAAGAAAGTCATATGGGTTTGGAACGTCATGAGGGTGAGTAAATGATGACTGAATTTCAATTTTGGGAGAACTATTCTTTTAAAACATTGATGCTCTCATTCATGATGACAGTGCTTCAACATTTAAATCATGCTGCTATTTTCCATCATATTTCACATAATGACTGAATCACAAAACAGTATATTTCAGTCTCCCATTTTTTTAGCCAAGCTGAATGACTAATAAAAATAACATTGCAGCTAATGCTAAACTTCCCCCTTAATCGGTTTATAGAAACTGAGAAATCAAAAACAATGCAAAGAAGTTCATTATGCTTAAATGATTCATAGATTGAATTGAGGGGCAAAAATCTCTTGTGCTTACTCATCAGGGCACTGTTATGCATTTCAGTGTCTTTCAGTAATATGTCTGCTAACACTACCATAATTATACTAGAATTACAAATGGAAAAATCCCATGACTGAACAGTAAACACAATTGGCTCTGTTCTTCTCACTGGCTACTTTTAATGTACTGTATATAATGTCAAAATTCTGACCTGAGTTATCTGTCCAACTCTTTCGAATCTCAGTTGACATTATTTGTAGGGATAAAAGATTCTCTAGTGGACTTTTACCAGTAAAACAGAAAAGGTCACAGATTATGATGCCTCAGTAACACAGTTTCGAGTAACATGCTGATGAAATTACAATAAGAACTTGTTCAACACAAATCACATAGGTCACCTCAAGCTGCCACTAGTAGATTGTCTGGTACCAACTCCCAACACCTGATCATCTCTATAAGAGCAGAATGTATAGAGATGCAAAGACGATAGAACATGCAAAGCTTTAATGACAGAAGATAAAGCAAACCAATAGAAGAAAATACAGATGAATTGAAGGTGTATGGGTGTATAGTTGTAACGTACCACTAATGCAGATAAAATTAAACATATTTTAGCTGATGATACTGATTTGACCATTGATTGTAATTGGCAGGAAAACATTGTCACCTCTTCTTTCTTTCTCCTTTCTCCTCACTGCACCTCCTTTACTTCTCTTCCAAGTATAGGCAGTCTTGTCTAGGTGCTATTAATCCATTCTTTCTTTTTTCATTTCTCCCACTCTTTCATTGTTTTCTCATCTCCTCTTGTCTGGCTGGTCAGTGGCGGTCATAGGCAGTGGCAGTTGCAGCCGTTCCTGCTCCCCGTGTGGCTGCACTATAGTAGTAAGGAGATCCTAAAAGTGAAATGAGTAAACAAAATTGTCAGTTAAAAGATTCACAGTAACACTTGAAATGTGTAATTTCTGCGGCACTAGTGGCACCAAATAATTAGAAAAATAACAAACAGGTTTCTTGAATACTCCCTTCATTTTTAATTTGTTGGCCCGAAATTTAAAGGGTTATTTTGCCCAAAAATGAATATTCTCTCATCATTTTCTTATCCTCTTGCCATCCCAAATGTGTATGATCACAAATGAAGATTTTTAGAAGAAATAGAAGCTCTGTAGGTCCATACAATGCATGTGAATGATGACCAGAACTCCAAAAGCTCCAAACAGGAGATAAAGTCAGCATAAACATAATATATCAGATTCCAGTTGTTTAATCAATGTCTTCTGAAGCAATACAGTTGGGTTTGGGTGAGAACAGAACAAAATCTACCTCCTTTTTCACTGTACATCTTGACAGCAGTCTCCTTAATGATCAAGATTTCAAGCTCAGTTACACTTACTATAGCACCATCTAGTGCTCCGCACATGCATCAAGCACTAGGAAGTGTAATCAAGCTTGAAATCATGATCATGCCTAGAGACTGCAATGTTAAGATTTAAAGTGAAAAAGCAGCTATATTTTGATCTGTTCTCACCCAAAACCAATTGAAGACAGTGTTTAAACCACTTTGTTGTATGGATTACTTTTATGATGACTTTATCTATTCTTAAAAAATTGTTGCTTTTGTTCAACAGAAGAACGTAATACACATCTGGGATGGTATGAGGGTGAGTAAATGATGTGAGAATTTTCATTTTACAGTGAAAATCTTGACATCTGTTGTTTAATAAAAGTTGAATGCTTAAAGCTCAACATGCAAACCACTGCGAACAAGCTTCTCTCATGTCGCTCATGAATGCGCAACAGATGTAAAAAATTGCTTATATTTCAGGTTGTTTCCCACTAAAACCTACCATATATCTTCAGAAGACTTAAAGGTGCACTCAGTAATTTTTTCCTCATTAAAAAAGTTTAACTCCTAAAGACATAAATTGTAATTTTGCAATATATATAGGAAATCATGACCACTCACATTAAAATGAAGACTCATAACAGTCATAACAGCAACCTTATAAAAGCAGTTTTATTCTACATGTAGAGGGTCCGCACATAGGGGCTGCCATGCTAGAATCACATGACCAGCCGAATACTACTCGCTTAATCTCAGTAATCGTCCTGTTTTTTGACACTTTAACTCACTGATTAAAATAATCATGGCTGACTGTGAATACAAAATTTCTACAATGGCACTTGAAACTGAAAACTATTGATTGTAAATGATACTGCATCCAAGTCTCTAGGTGTCAGTGTAAGTCCAAGATCAGAATCAGAATCAGATTGTCATGTTGTGTAACCATAAGTAAAAAGTATCAGAATACTTTCTTTGAACCTTGAATACATGAGAGTATAAACAACTTATTAATTCATTTACAAAAAAATAAAAGAAATTATATTTATATTATATATATATATTCTACATCTGTTGACAGCTGGGCGTTCCAGTTTTTCCCATTCATTTATATAGAAGTGGCCCGTCTATACTAAATAGTCTCAGTACCAATGTTTATCTCAACAAACCAAATACTGACAAAACACTTTTTTATTGTGTTTTATAGTTTTTATGTTCAACATAAACAACAAAATATCTACCTACATGTTGGTTACACCCAAAGATTTTGATTTGGTGGACAAAAGCATTTTAAAATATATATATATCATATTTAAAAACATTTGTTTCACTTTTTTTTTTTTTTTTTTTTTTTTACAAAATAACAATCAAATATTATTCTGCAATAGTCATGCCAACATTTATGTTTTCAAGAATTTCAGATTTCATTGAGACTTTTTTTTTCTTTTCTTTATAACTGTCTCTGGACACCACATCACATTTTTTACTTTAAGCCCCAGAAAAAAAATATCAATATGATTAAAATCTGCAATTGAAAAATATTCATCACTGAATAGGTGTATTTAAGTAAATGGTTTGTGTGAATTGCATTTTTTATGTATTTTTATTTTAATAGATCTTGACAAAAATGAGCGTCACTTCATTGACTCTTATGCCACATGGCCAAAATATGCACCTGTTACCCTCTGCAATTGTATTTATGATTAATGTTGTGAAAGAATCCACATTATGATCGTGAATACGTTTTTTTTCTAGATCGCTAGCCCACTGCAGAAACAATTTTCTGTTTATTTTGGACTAAAACGTCACCCTGGCAGAATATATCCAAACTGAAAAAGTGTCAAGATATGATTGGGGGATTTCACTTATAGAATTCTGGCAACCTCACACATGTCAAAACCTAATTCTGACTGACTAATTGCCCTTATTTAAAGTCTGTTATTTATCAAACATATTCAAATTAAATATAAAATATTTTACTTGCATGATTAGTTCTAAGTAATACATGACACAATTGATCTAAAAGGGATGGTGGTTTTACAAGGGGGATGCTTTTTGGTATTCCTTTTTTTTTCCCCTTTTCTCTCCAATTTGGAGTGCCCAATTCCCAATGCGCTCTAAGTCCTCATTGTAGCATATGAGGACAAATCTCAGTTGCCTCCACGTCTGAGACGTCAATCCGCACATCTCATCACATGGCTTGTTGAGCGCATTACCGCGTAGATGCATCACGTGTGGAGGCCCACGCTATTCTCTGCGGCATCAACGCACAACTCACCATGTGCCCCACCGAGAGCGAGAACTACACATTATTGCGACCTTGAGGAGGTTACCCCATGTGACTCTACCCTCCCTAGCAACTGGGCCAATTTCGTTGCTTAGGAGACCTGGCTGGAGTCACTCAGCACGCCCTGGATTTGAATTCACGACTCCAGGTATGGGAGTCAGGAGGTTAACCCAATGTGACTCTACCCACCCTAGCAACTTGTCCAATTGGTTGCTTAGGAAGAAGCCTGACTGGAGTCACACAGCATATTTGGTATTTCTTGCAACAAGTGGGATGGCATCCCCTCGCATCCTCCCTGACATTTACGCATTATTGAAGCACTCTGGTTACATAAGCACATCACTGAGTTTGCGCATAAGCGGTGATGTGCCCTGAATTGGAGCATCTCTTATTACCTCCTATTTTTTGTGTTTGTGTTCTTATTTAAGGGCTTCCCTAAGCATCCACATATCCCCCCAGAAATACGTCCACTTAGATGTTCAGTTATATGATATGCATTTTTTTGCATCAGTTCTGTTTCAAAACAAAAAAATGTGCAAATAATCTTAAAACCGTTTAACCGTGATTTTTTTTCAGATGGTAATCTAACCATCAGAAACTCACACTGCAGCATCCCTACAGTGGATACTTTTGTTTTTCACTCTGCATTAATTTGAACTGTTATTATGCATTGTGTAATGTGTTGTAATGAAACATTACAACCCTGCCAGCCCACATTTTGTCCCCCTCAATGTTCAAACCAAATCTATACCATGAAGCAAAAATTAAGCAATGCATTTAAAAAGAATAAACATGATTAGAGGATGATGGATGTATAGACCAATTAATTTATGAATTATCAGTCCCCTACAATCATGTTACCCTTCCTCTTATTTGAAATGACACCGTCATCAGCTTGATTTCTAGTGGGAAAAGACCATTTCTTGTCTATAAGACACAGACCCATCTTGATTATTATATGCTGGTGCTGATGGACCCCTCAAAGATGACAGGTCTTTAGTATCAGTTAGTTTTAGCAGGAATAATTTTTCTTTAATGTTCTTTTCTTCAAATTTTCAGGTATAAAAGAGTTGAGAAATAAAGAATAAAGGAGCAGCCGTGCTACTTAGTCTTTGTTGCCAAAGGTAAAGAGTAAGAAATTGTGAAAAATGTGGTGGATGTGTGTTTGTCATCACTGTGAAAGAACATTATGTGAGTGGGATTAAGTAGCTTTCATGTCACAGGCTTTGAGAGAGTGAGTTATATCAAAATGTAGTAGACACTATACTTTGCCTTGGAGTGCTTTGCGAATGCCTCCACTATCACAAATCTGTCAAATCGGGGTCTCTTTTTTGACATACAAAGCGAAACATTATGAAACCTCTAAGGAATTCTCCACTGGGTGAGTTAAAAGTTAGCTCTGTGGCTCTGTCTGACACACACGTAACCGCTTTTAAGCCAATACCCCTTCACCTTGCTCTTGACTGATGTGTCAGTCTGAAGTTTAGCTGATCAAGGCAGGTTCTTTTAAATCATTGGATTCAGTTCATCATACATATAAACACAAATGGCGGGATAAATAGACAACATATCAGACAGTGAACCATGCACACCAACAACCTGCCCGTGTGTTGAGGAACCATCTAATGATGTTGTGTGGGTGTTAGTGTTTTGGTACCTGTCGGTTGTGGGGTTTGACCAGGGAAAAGGCCCGATGACGCTGCTCTTTCTGAGCCCAGTAAAGAACCATACTCCTGCTGGAACACTGAGAAAATGCAAACACACACACACACATGTTGGTGCGGCTTTCCTTATGAGGACTTTCCATAGACATAATGATTTTTTTACTGTACGAACTATAGATTCTATTCCCTAACCCTAAACCTAACCCTCATAAATAAGGCTATTTAAAAAAAATAGTTTAGTTTGATTTTTAAGCGATTTTAATTATGGGGAACACTAGAAATATCCTCATAAACCACATTTATAGTATAATACCTTTGTAATTACCAGTTTGTAACCTAAAAGAAATTCCTCGTAAACCACCCAAACACATACACACAACAATATACATCAGTAAGTTCACAGCTGTGATGACAGCAACTGAGGGTTATATTAGAAGCGTTGCTCCCCAGTGAATGTTCAGTAGCACTTTACATTAATGGTCCTTTTCTAAAAGAGTTTGTAAAGGGGTTCATTAATGACAAATAAGTAATTTACAAAAGCATTATAAATCATTGTAAACGAACAATCAGTTCTTGTAGTGAACGTGCATTTTCCAGGAGAAATGGGCAGGAGTAAAGATCTGAGTGACTTTGACCAGGGCCAAATAGTTATGGTTTGAAGACTGGGTCAAAACATTTCTGAAATGGCAAGGCTTGTGGAGTGCTCAAGGTCAGCAATTGTGAGTACCTACCGACAATGGTTTGAAATGGGACATACCACAATAAGGTGTTGGGTGCCCAAGGCTCATCGATGTGCAAGAGCAACAAAGGCTATCCCATCTGGTCTGAAACGACAGAAGGTCTACTGTGGCACAAGTCACAATTTTTATGATGTTTTTGGGAGGAATGTGTCCCAACACGCAGTGCATTGCACCCTGCTGTGTATGGGCCTACGTAGATGCATACCAGTCAAAGTGCCCATGATGACCAATGTCCACCCTCGAAAGTGCCTACAATGGGCATGCAAACATCAGAACTGGACCTTGGAGCAGTGGAAGAAGGTCGCCTGGTCAGATGAGTCCTGTTTTCTTTTACATCACGTGGATGGCCATGTATGTGTGCAGCGTTTACCTGGGGAAGTTATGGCACCAGGATGCACTGTGGGAAGATGATAAGGCGGTGGAGGGAGTGTGATGCACTGGGCAATGTTCTGCTGGGAAACCGTGGGTCCGGCCATTCATGTGGAAATCAATTTGACATGTGCCACCTACCTAAACATCATTGCAGACCAGGTACACTCCTTCATGGTAATGGTATTCCCTGATAGTTGTGGCCTCTTTCAGCAGGATAATGCGCCCTGCCACACTGCATACATTGTTTGGGAATGGTTTGAAAAACACAACGAAGACTTCAAGGTGATGCCCTGGCCTACATATTCCCCAGATCTCAATCCGATTGAGCAACTGTGGGATGTGCTGGACCAACAAGTCTGATTCACTGCTGCTCCACCTCTCAACTTACAGGACTTTAAGGATCTGCTGCTAAGGTCTTGGTGCCAGACACCACAGGACACTTTCAGGAGTCTCGTAGAATCCATGCCTTGGTGGAAAGCGCTGTTATGGCGGCACACTGAGGACCAACAGCATATCGGGCAGGTGGTCATAATGTTTTTGCTCATCAATGTACATCAATTACTGTAATAGCTTGACTAACTTTCCTTTTTACATTGATGTAAAAAGAATGGTGCTACTCTAAGTGGTGTCCCAACTTACATACAGTAGTCCTAATAATTTAAGTCCATTAAACCATACAGAACTTTATGTACAGTTTTCTAATGGTGGCAATTTTTGAGTAATTTTGAGTGTGTTAATAAGCATTTATAACATGTGAGGTAACATGGCTCCTTATTTGGCAGGTATTACATGAAAGTTGTCCTTTTAATACATGTTGTTTTAAATGCATATAAATGATTTATAATGCATTTGTTCACTATTATTCATTAATGAAACCTTTATAAACCTTTTACAAAGGAAATATTAAAGTATTGTGTTACAGAATATTCTGTAAGCACATTAGGCAAATGCATTTTATTTTCTACTTAAAGGTGCACTCAGTAAGTTTTTGTTTATGTTGTGCTAGAACAAGATAAAATTAGTAGTATTCTAATGGTCATATGATCTCAACATCCTGAGGCAACAGACTCCATGTAAAGTAAAAATCTTTTTCTTGGCTACTGATGTGATTTGAGTCTTTATCTCATGGGATTTTAAAGACATTTCTCTAAAGTACTATTTATTTCTTTATGTATAAAACAGTGGATAAGGAAAAGATTACAGAGTGCACCTTTAAAGTACATCCTTCTAAAAACAGAAGCATAATGGATATTTGTGCTTTTAGCTCAAGGTATTACCTAGTAGACTGGGATTAGCAAATCTCCAAGACTCATTGTATGTAGAATACTGTGGGTGGGAATAAGGACTTCCAGAGAAATCGCCTCCTGAAATTCAAAAAAAGACATTAAAAATGTTAGATTTGGGTCATTCTCCAAAAAATATCTTTAAATTTAAACTTGTAAAATATTGAAATTTTAAATTCAGTTCAGTTCGGTTTTAAAAAGCTGAAGGGTAAAAACATTCTTGACATTATTTATATTCATAAAGAACAACTTTACTGTTATTCTTTTTTATTATTTAATTTTGTACAATTGGGTTTCTTGTCTATTTGAAATATTTTTCATGACTGAAAAGTCAAGTTACATGTTTGTCAACTAATTTTGATAACGACCCAGCCAGAATGAGCCTATGAGTGGGTTTAACGTCCTGTACTGCGTATGAAGTGTGTAGGAGTCTAAAAGGTTCAGTTGGCTAGGTGGAAGTGTCGATTTGTGACAGTTTTTCTCCTTCATTGCTTCAGTGTAGTTTTCCCTTATCTCCCTCTCTCTTTTCCTCCCTCTTTTCCCATCTCCCTCGTTCTCCCTTTCCCAGGGGAACTCTTTCTCTTTGCTGGCTGTCACAAATTCAGAGGCCCAGACTGTCTTTCTCTCTCTCTCTTCGTCCATCTCTCGCTCTGTCGGTTCTGGCTGGCTGGTTTTGTGCCCCCCTGCCCCCCCTCCCTCTGTGTGTCAGCCCCCCTGCTGAAAGAGAGAGAGCAACAGAACCAAAGAAAAGGAGAGGAGAAATGAGCGATCCGCTTAGGGATAAGGTGGAATAAGAGGATCCAGGGGATATAAGAAGAGGAGGAAAAGCACTACTAATACATTTTTTCACAAATATAGCAACTAAGATTTGTAAATAAGGAGAATTGCAGGCATTCAAGATCAGCTTTTTTTATGATGACTAATTGGATAGGCAGTTGAACTAACAACTTAACCTTTTTTGATAAAAAAAAAAAAATGCTAGAAACTAGATTTTAAACTATAGTTAACAGGTACTTTTCTTTTGGGAGCTATGTGAAATTATATCAATATATATTCACCTCCATATAGCATATGCTAAATGGCTACTTACTAATAATTCGTAAAGTTACATACAAAATTGGTTGTTTGTGGAGGGACTGTGCAATCTAACAAGAGCATATCAGGAATACAGGAATGCATCATTTATTTTAATTAAACCTAACCACAACTCTTAGTATAAAGTCAGCTTTTAAAACAACAGCAACATGTACTGCTGTTATAGGGTTCAGTAAATAACTAGTTAGCTGGCTAATGTTAGACATACTGATCCATATTTGTGACTCTTTGTTAAGAGATTGTAAAATTGTTTAGACAGAGAATAAAGGAAAACAAAGAGAAACTGAAAAGCTGAAGATTTCTCATTCAGAAACAAATTTTACCACAAAGAATTTACAGAATCATAGTCAAATTTAACAAAAATACCAGTAAAGTGATGCTAACCAAATGGAAGAACATGAATCATTGTGTAATGCTACATTCATATGCTATCAGACTAATTTTACATACGAGTTTCCTACTCTGAACTTGCATGTGAACGACACCTCAAGTCATAATTACTGTGAAACTCTGAGCTAATTTTGATACCCGAGTATCCAGGTTGGGAAGTGACATAAACATTCAACATGGCAAATGGCATACAAGTTTCTGTAATGAATGATATATATATATATTTTTTTTTTCTAAAAACAGCAAAGTGTTATTGCTTGCTGTTTTGGTCATATACATTACATATATCAGAAAGCAGTGGTGTAGTAGTGTCTGAAGAGGTGGGCATACTGTGAAAATTCAGGTGGGTATACGCAAAATCCTAAGAAAGAAAGGTGGGCATACGGCGTATGCTTGCATATGCCCTAGACTACACTATTGTCAGAAACCATTTGATGCATATTGTATATTTTTAAACAAGAATCCAAGAATGAAATTGGGGTCCTCCACGTTTCCTGTTCTTTCTATTTACAAAGAACTTTAATGAGACATATCATTATATAATTATATTATAATTACGACTTCAGAACTGGAAAGTATAGTTCTAGATAGTTCTAGATAATTCTGAGAGTATCTGTTTATTTTTAAAAGAATAGGAGTACATAAATACCTCATGGTTTGTGACAATGTTGCGGTCAAGGTAAATGTTTATACTTTAAGTATTGTTGAGTGTTTTACATGCAGCATGTTTTGTAATGATTTTAATCAATTCAAAAGTTAGATCATGAATAGAATAAAGAGCAACAGTAGGTGTTAAATGTAGAGGGATGGTCTAAAATGCATTTCTGAAGCTTTGATCCTACCCTTCACCTTCAGCATGCTCTTAGATGGGATCGTTGGCATGGTTACCTCCCCTCCGTCAACCCTGCACCACGGTGACTACCTTGTGTCAGGTTGTGAAAGCGAGGGGGTTGACTTATAAATGGAGAAGAAAAAAGAGATGGGGTGTCCCCAGCGAGAGAGATGGGTTGCAAGGTCATAACGGCTTGTCAGAAGTAGGGCAAACATGGGGGATTCAGTTGGAGGGAAATACGAGACAAGGTTACGGATCTTGCTCTGAAGAGAGGGGACCCAACAAGACCCTCTGAGTCACTGTGGCAACCAGGGAGTGCGTTGATGGAGACACCAGTCTGACAGACTGAGGACACGACAGGAGACATGTTGTTGTTGTTTTAGCTTGAGATTGTTTTGCTGTGTTTAGGGAGTTGATACAAGGGTTGGTGGACAGTTTTTCATCCCAGAGTTGTAGTTTTTTCCACTCACAACTAATTCTCTTCTCTGCTGACTTATGTACTGGTCGAGAGCTGGGCTATAAGTTTGACCAATAGCTTGACGAGTTTCATTCCCTCCCATCCGGTCCCCTGTCATTCATATGAAACGATCACAGCAATTAGCAAACAACATGGTTATAAAGTATATTTTCTGTTCCTTCCCTCCCCAAATCCTCTTCCCTATCCCCAAACTACCCTGGTTGAGTGCCCACTGGCTTGAATTTTTACAATTCGAAGAAGGAGGAATATCGGAGATTTGGCATTTGTTTTGCGTGGATATGTGGCTGGAGTTTACTTATATTTTTTGTGCAGAGGGAGATTTCTTGGATGTACAGTTCGAGTAAGTGTTCTTTGTTCATTATGTTTGGTGTATTGTGATTAAAATGTATTAGTTTTGTAGTTTTTACAGACAAATAGATGTTTTATTTGCTCATATAACATTTTGAGGGAGTTCTTATTTATTCTCACATAGAATTTGCATTTGGGCTGTCAAAAAGATTACAGTTTTAAATCAAATTGATTATTTGATGTGCTGATTAATAAATCGAATTAATCTCAATTAATTGCATTAATCAATATTTACCGAAAAAGGCACTAAAATTAAGATAATTTAGTATATAAGAATTAAAATAATTATAAATAGCCTATTATATTATTTATAAAAAATACTGTAATTCAGATCAATCAAATACGTTACATCATATTTTGTGGCAGCAGACAAATAAACTTTTAGACAATACAGGAAGTGGCTTTAAAAATCTAAATATTGTTTGTTTTATTTATTCAAAACACAATTATTGGCCTACTTCTGTCTGCGTTTGTTTTTTAAATTATGGGTCTATGTACTCATCCATTAGACAGACACTTTTGGAACATCTCTCTCATTTGTTCTAGTCATAAGCGCTGTGTTTTTAGAAAGCAGTGTCAAACTTCAAAATCCCTTCATTCTGTTTTGCTTTGCCCAGCAGTCTTTGAGCACAACAGCGCATCATCTGAAGGCAGTGCTGTCTGCCCTTGTTGTTTCAACGAGACGCATTGCCTATACAGCTTACTACTCTCAAAGCGTTGGGTAAGTTATTTAATAATAGCAATCTACAACAAAAATTTGTAAAATCTAAAATTGTAATCAGATTACTTTACTAATTACTTAATCAAAAAGTAATCAAATTACTGATTACTTTAATTTAAGTTATACTTTCTAAAACACTTTTCCACTCAACAAATTCAAAATAATATCTATATTTCTTTCTTGTTAATTTTTACACACAAATCAAATACCTCACATTTCTCCTTTACAATGACTCATTACAAGACCATAATTCATATATTCTAAATAAATAATATATTAGAAATAGCCATAGCCATATAATGTACTTAAAGCTGCACTACGTAAGATTTCTTGGTTAAAAATGATCAAATTGACATAAATGATTGAGTACATAAACAAGCAAAAAAATCAAAACTATGTCCTTATCTTTCCCAGATTCGCTATGGTAAGCCTATAAAAATTATTTGAACTTTGAGCAGTCGGGACAGATTTGCCGCGAAATGTCATTCATCCTTGCATCATTGTGTCATGTCCATAAACACAGGAAAGAAGCACGGTTGTCTCGTGTTCCAGTTGGGGAAATACGCTGTTCAGTCAGTCATACTAATGCAGTTCAGGACAGCATCACAGCAATCTGAATGGTCGTTTATCTGTTATCCATTTGGGGAAATTTTTACCTGCTATAACGCTTGGATATGTGCTCTGGTAGGGTTGTCGAAGCTAGTATTGCCTGCCATGCTTGTATGAATCGAACATTACTCATGTGTTATCAATCACGATGTATCTACATTGTTGGTGGAAATTTATGTGACATGTTTACAAATATTTATGAACTGAATTTAACTTATTGTTATAATGCTTATTTAAGCATATTATTTTCATGTTTAATAAAGTACATTTTATCACTATCATTACTGAATTCTCATTTTATGCTTTTAGTTTACGATGATGTAGTGTGCATTGCATAGACATACTATTGTAGTATTATGGTTCACTTGCATTATCAACTGAGGCTGTACAATATGATTTAATAAAAATAAAGTCTTCCATTGAACTCGTATCAGCTATATCATGAGTTTCACCTCTTAAATTAATAAGTGTAGTACAGTACAAACATTAATAGTAGATAAAATGCTTAAATAATCATATTATTATACAGTATACTGGTAACTGATGGTGAATGAGGTGATTAAGTCCCATGTTCTCTCGTAATAGTGCTTTGACTGTACTGTCTGAAAAGCACTATAAGTGCAAAATTCATTCATTCAAAATATGCAAATAGGAGTATTTTTCATCTTCATCAAAGCAAGTAATATTTCAGTTTGAAATGTTTAATTGTATAACATAATATCAACATGAAAATAGCACATTATGACTCCAGCTCTGAATATCTCCCAGTCAAGATCACACACATGCAATGACCTGTGAACAGAACAGTGCCGAAACATGACTGACATAAACAGTTCTTCTGCAAATGGCTTGCAATTTTAAGTTTCAAGTACAGATGTCACTAGAGAGCACAACGTTACATAGTTCACCTTTAAAAGTAATTTAAGAATTTAAAATGTAATGCATTACATTACTTTTTTAACTAAAAAATGTAATTAAATTACAGAAACTGATTATTTTGTAATTGGATTACATGATCTTCTACTGCTACAGATTCGCAAAAACTTCAAGGTGGTGCATCAAGCTTGAATTGTTCCGATGGCAGAAACATTCCTTAATACAAAATGTGTGTATGGGTCGCGGCATGATTAATTGCATTTTTACGCACAAATTCTCATATAATTAATCACACTAAATTGATGTGTTAACTCAACAGCCCTAGTAAGCATATATGGCTACTTCTGCAATGGTTAATACTGACAGCACTTTACATGATTTCCATTAGAGAATATCCTTGTTAGAGAATCTGTGTGTATTTCTGTGCTCCGAACTCGCCTGTGGATTAAAAAAATAGCTAAAAGAAAAAGGCTGGGAGAGTCTGCAGGAGAATGAATGAATTAGTCAAGGGTCAGTGATGATTCTCATTAAAAACAAATTACTGATGTTGAGAAGGGACAGCTGTGTGACTGAGGTCTAATAGTCCAGCCACTCCTGCTGAAGACTCAAAACCAGTCCACCCACCCCACACTCTGCCAACCACCCAACAACCCCTCCATCCTATAACCCCCTGGGAGTGCTGTCAACCTGGCAGATGGGGGAGACAGGAAGTGGCAAAGATCCCCTCCCACTGGGACCTCAACTGAAATAAAGCAGAGGTGAAAAAGGGGATTGGGAGATTGACTACAGCAGGAAGGCTGGTGTATATAAGGTGAGAAGGAATTGTGTATTAGGATTAGTCATTTTGTCTCTGTCTACATCTGTAATATTCATCATAACTTCCTTTTCTTCAGGAACATGTAGGAATGTGAACTATGCTGTCCAGAACCATTAATAAGGTTACAAACTCAAGTCACTATGATGATAACTTGGATAAATTCTGTACAGGGGGCGTCATGCAACTATTGTCAATTTCATGAACATTCAGAAGTTGCATTTCGATTTCCTGTGTGATTTCCCGGCTCACTTGGTGCCCTAGCGAAATAAAAAATATATTTTTGATTCCTTATTACTAATTATTATTTAGTAGTTATTTTAATGAGTTGAAGAGGTGTTAGGCCTAATATTTATTTAAAACCAGACATTTATTTATATATACTGTATATAAAACCAAGCCAGTGATTACCATGCATTTTTGTTATGTGGGATAGAGCAGCTCTGACCTTGTTATAATAACTCTTTGAGATCCATGTTGAGAAAAAAGTCTTAAGAGTTTCAAGTGACAGTTGAATCTGTGTGATTCGATTGGTAATTTAATTCTTGCGAATGAGCGATTTCTGCCAAAGCAGAACAATAAACACTCAATAAACAATTTTAAGATTTACACATTTCATAACAATTTCATAACAACATTCCATAAAATGTTATTGAATAATCTTTAATATAAGATGAGATATAACTTATGTATCTTGATTCACAAACAATAACTAGCCAAGATGAGTTTCATCCCCTTGAGTACTCCTTAATTTTGGGAAGCATTACACAATTCAATTTGATGGAATTTTGTTATGAAATTGAAATTCTTAAATCTTAGAATTAGGCTCAAATATTTTTTCAGCGTAGACAAACACTTTTTTAAACCTTCAATAATCAGCTTAATTGTCTAAAAAATATGTATGGAAATTGAATTCAAAATCAATTTTACTCAAAATCTGAGGGGGCACATTTGAATAGACTTGACACTTCTGACTGACATATGGATGTGTGAATTTTGTGTAGGTGAATTTAATAATTGATTAACAGGCCCCCAAGGGGTCAAAGACTGTAAATTATAAAGTGTGTGTAGTTGAGACTCACCAGGTACCATCCCTGTGAGAGAGGGTGTAGAGTAACTACCCTGCCCAGTTGGAGGGACATGAGGGGGGTATCCAGGGAGCGTGGTGCTTGCCAGGTCACGACCTGTATAGATAAAAAAAAAAAAAAAAAAACATTTATAGCATGAAAAGCGCCAAGTCTTTTTGGAACAGTTTATTGATCTAAGTTCGCAGTGACATGTTCAAATCACCACAACCCCTAATTAAGCAATTTCATCTATAATTCTACAGTAAAACTGACTTTGACCTTTAATTCTGATAAAATGTGTTGAAATAATGTCATAGCAATATGACCACAGTTTCTAGCTTTTGTGCAAGCAATCTTTGGATATTTCAACATGTAACAAACACATTTTCAAATTCAAAAAGTGTTGTAATCAGTTATTAATTATTGCTATGGCCATGACATATATTTTTTTTTTAATTATGCACATTTTACTGGTAATAAACATGTTATAAACATGATTTAAAGGTGTAATTACTTAAAACTTATGGATTTTAGTACATAGAGTTTCCAACAAAACTAAAAAATTTAAATTAAAGACGAAGAAACACATTTGTTGAATCAGATTTGATACATTTACATAAATTGGTGTTATTTATTTTTTACAAAGCAAATTAAACACTGATCTATCCTTTGGCCATTTAATTCAAAGAGGTGACACCTTATGAGATTGGTAAACTAGTGACATCCTGTTTAACCTTCCCAATTAATACAGCCATCTCACTTTTTGTTCAGATCACTACAGGTCTGCCTTTTCCCAGTAATAGAACCTCTAGTATAATTATGCACTGATGTTTGACAGGGTCTGGCTGTCTCTATTATTATTGCACAACATGCATATCCCGTGTCTCCCTCTTGCTATTCAAGCATAATTCACTAAAGATAGAAGTGCATTCAGAGGAACACATGTTTCTCTAAATTATTTAATTTTTTCATTTTGATAAAATGTGTTTTCAATGACCAGTTTAGTGAAATTAGATGTGGGTAGTTTTAGGAATGCTGACATGTCCTGCTTGGACATGTAATACTACTATTCTAAAACGTTTTAAACAGCATTTTGCAAATAATTTTATAATTATCATCAGGGGTGTAAAGTAATGAATTACAAATACTCATGTTACTGTAATTAACTATTTTTTTCCCAAGAATTTAACTTTTTTAAGTAGTTTAAAAATTGTATACTTTTACTTGAGTATATTTTAAGTGCTGTAACTGTACTTTTACTGTGCTATTTTCCCACCGTCTGTGTTCGCTATTTCCCTGTCCTGATTTTATTTTTATCTATCAACATGACGCGAAGGCTTAGCGTCTGCATACAGTGGAACAGTATCTAAACAGAAGTATTAGTAAGATAATGATAAATCACCGGTAAAATAATGCTCCTCGTTACCATGGTTAGATGTAATAATTAGGGATGCCATAAAATATCGATATATCGATTATTGACTGGCATGGTATTTTATCTATATATTTTTGATGCATCAATATATTAAAATTTCTTAAATAAGAATCCTAATTTGCGTGCTTTCCAATTCACTCAGTTGCCCTTGTGTTTAACAGTCTAGCGTAATAGTGCTGGGACCTCAAGAGGGTGATAACATTTACTGAAGCCAGTCACGGGTAGGACAAGACAGCTAGGTATCACCCATACAGGACAAACTGATGCAGCGCAGCAGATGACAGTCTAAAGTTACAAAGGTTTTTGGACTTCTTCAAGAATGAACAAAGTGACATTGATGAATTTGCAGGCAAGTGTATGAAACTGGTGTAATTGCGCAAACTGAACGTTTAGAAATGATGTCGTTTATTATGCAATTTCTCTGTATGTTGCCTTAAATAGTGCTTTCATTCAAGCTGTCAAACCACAAAGCGACATACTTGTAACTGAAAATACATTGTGTAAGCTATATGATAGAAACATGCACAATATAACATGCAGTAATGACTAGTGTAAATAATCTGTCCTTTGATCAGCATGTACAGACCAAATTGTCAAAGTTTGGCTGGTTAACATTAACCAGTTTGCTCCTGCAGGTAGATGCCGTAACTACACCATTAGATGGCAAAAAGCATCTTTCTTTCTTCATTGACAGCCATTCAAAAGTAGCCATGTACTCTGCCATTTACAAAAAATAAAACATTTTGCTAGCAGCATATAAATGGAAAATGTTTAATTATATTACAATAGATGATTGCCAGTGAAAAATATTTGGGCATGAAATGGACTGACATTTTTCCCTGCCTGTAGCTGTGGTATCAGGAGTCGCTAGTGAAGGCACTGGGACTGTGGTACCACCAGCTAATCAGCGTTGTCAGCATGTCAGGACTGAATTTTCATGCGGCTCCTGAGTTTATAGTCACATGGCATTTACAGCTCAGGTGATTGGCTAAAAAACCTGTATTCAGAGTGCCCATCAGCAAAAATTGCAGAATTCCAACATCTGCCACTGAGATGAATGGAAAAGCTAAAGGTTAGCTTTCTACAAGTCTTATAAACCTCCATGGCTCAGACACTCAGCCTCTCTCTCTCTTTCTCTCTGTTCTGTTAAGTTGCCATGTTGAGGAGTTGTACATGTTAAGCCGAAATTATACTTCAGTTTTGACATGAATGCTTAGCGTCTGCATACAGTACAGTACTCAGCCTTTTTAATATATAATTCTACATCGCCTACAACTGCTATGAGATACTGGACTATTTCTTTTTATGAGTTTAGACCCATAAAGCTGTCTTTATATTCCTTCAGACTCGAGTCATACAAATGCAGGCATTTCCTGGGCTCCTCACACACACATTCATGATGTGCACATACACTGTTGCTGTTTCCATTATCAATTCCTGTTATTTAGTGCCGATTACATCTTCTTATAGCAATTTTTTGTAACAGCAAAGGCTCAACAGTGAGTTTTGCCTCCTTGTTGATCCATAAATTAGTGCAAATGATTCCAGGCGCATACACATATTACACGTTCTGAGTATGCATTTGCATGACATTTACATTTATGCTTTAAGCATATGGTTTTATCCAAAGTGACTTACAGTGCATTCATTCTGTACATATGATCAGTTTGTGTGCTCCCTGGGAATTGACACATGATCTTGACATTGCTAGCACCATGCTCTACCAGTTGAGCTACAGGAACCCCTATGCACAGTTAGAAAAAATGGGCCGCACATATTCAGCACCCGAACACTCTGCTAAAGACAAAATTTGCATCATACATCCTGTACACAGAAAGTATACTTTGGGCTTAAGGTGGCAGCAAGACATTAGTGAAGATTGGATACTAATTCACTCTGGGTCAGTGGACAGGGCAACAGCAAGAAAGACAGACAGAAAGATGGACCCTTCAGGGAAAGAGAAGACAAGGCCTGGGGCCGGATTCACAAAATGTACTTAAGAAGAAATTTCTTCTTAACAACCAATTTCTTCTTAATTTCTAACTTAAGAAAAAAGTTATGAATATTTTGTGTTCCCAAAAAAACTTCTTAAGAAAGTTATTTTTTCTTAAGATTGTTCTTAAGAAGGATTCAATTTCTCAGGAAAAACTGTTCATTGTACATAACATCTTAAAGTTAGGATAATCACACATTTGTCTTTGATGAATTTGTCAAATGAATTAACTGGGGTTTGCATAATGAGTCTGAAGTCGCAATGTGCTATTTACGTTGAAATGTAATTTTAGACCAAAAAAAAGTTTTTGACTGATTTGTGTTTAATGATTCTTTTTTTTCAGCTTTCAAACCATGTAAATGTTATCACCAAATTCAAACAATACATGTTGTCCATCCATCCATCCATCTTCAACCGCTTATCCGAAGTCGGGTCGCGGGGGCAGCAGCTCCAGCAGAGGGCATCAAACTTCCCTATCCCGAGCCACATTAACCAACTCTGATTGGGGGACCCCGAGGCGTTCCCAGGCCAGTGTGGAGATGTAATCTCTCCACCTAGTCCTGGGTCTTCCCCGAGGCCTCCGCCCAGCTGGACGTGCCTGAAACACCTCCCTAGGGAGGTGCCCAGGGGGCATCCTTACCAGATGCCCAAACCACCTCAACTGACTCCTTCCCACGCAAAGGAGCAGTGGCTCTACTCCGAGCTTCTCACGGATGACTGAGCTCCTTCTCTAAGGGAGAAGCCCGCCACCCTTCTGAGGAAGCCCATTTCGGCCACTTGTACTCGCGACCTAGTTCTTTCGGGTCATGACCCAGCCTTCATGACCATAGGTGAGGGTAGGAACAAAAATTGACCGGTAGATCAAGAGCTTTGCCTTCCGGCTCAGCTCTCTTTTCGTGACAACGGTGCGATAGAGCGAGTGCAATACCACCCCCACTGCCCCGATTCTCCGGCCAACCTCCCGCTCCATTGTCCCCTCACTCCTGAACAAGACCCCGAGGTACTTGAACTCCTTCACTTGGGGCAATACCTCCTTCCCTACCCGGAGTACACTCCATCGGTTTCCTGCTGAGAACCATGGCCTCAAATTTAGAGGTGCTAATCCTCATCCCAGCCGCTTCACACTCGACTGCCAAGTGATCCAGTGAGAGCTGAAGGTCACGGAATATCACAAACAGGATTGGTGACAAAGCGCAGCCTTGGCGGAGACCAACCCCTCCCCATGGAACGAACTCGACTTCGTGCCAAGGACCCGGACAGAGCTCTCGCTTCAGATGTACAGGGATTGGATCGCCCTAAGAAGGGACCCCTCCACCCCATACTCCCGAAGCACCTCCCACAGTCTCTCCCGGGGGACCCGGTCATACGCCTTCTCCAGATCCACAAAACACATGTAGACCGGATGGGCATACTCCCAGGCCCCCTCCAGAATCCTTGCGAGAGTAAAGATCTGGTCCATCGTTCCATGGCCAGGACGGAACCCACATTGTTCCTCTTCAATCCGAGGTTCGACAATCGTCCGGACCCTCCTCTACAGCACCTTGGAGTAAACTTTACCAGGGAGGCTGAGATGTGTGATACCCCTGTAGTTGGCACACACTCTCTGGTCCCCCTTTTTGAAGAGGGGAACCACCACCCCGTTCTGCCACTCCTTAGGCACTGTCCCAGATTTCCACGCAATGTTGAAGAGGCGTGTCATCCATGACACCCCCTCCACATCCAAAGCTTTCAGCATTTCTGGTCGGACCTCATCAATCCCCGGGGCTTTGCCACTGTGGAGTTGTTTGACTACTTCAGTGATCTCCCCCAGGGAAATAGAATCTGATCACCCATCAGCCTCTGGCTCTGCCTCTAGCATAGAGGGAGTGTTGGGATTTAGGAGTTCTTCAAAGTGTTCCTTCCACCGACCAATAACCTCCTCGGTTGAGGTCAACAGTGTCCCATCTTTGCTGTATACAGCTTGGATGGTTCCCCGTTTCCCCCTCTTAAGGTGGTGTACGGTTTTCCAGAAGCACTTTGGTGCGGACCGAAAGTACTTCTCCATGGCTTCTCTGAACTTTTCCCACACCCATTGCTTTGCCTCCCTCACAGCTGAGGCCACAGCCCTTCGGGCCTGTCGGAAATCCCAGAAGGCCTCTTTCTTCAGTCGGACAGCTTCCCTGACCACCAGTGTCCACCACGGTGTTCGAGGGTTACCACCCCTTGAGGCACCTAAAACCTTGAGGCCGCAGCTCTCCACCGTGGCTTCAGCAGTGGAAGCTTTGAACATTGCCCACTCCGGTTCAATGTCCCCAACCTCTGCAGGGATGCCTGAAAAACTCCGCCGGAGGTGTGAGTTGAAGATCTTGCGGACAGGGACCTCCTCCAAACATTCCCAGTTCTCCCGCACAACTCGCTTGGGCTTCCCAGGTCTGTCCAGAGTCTTTCCCCACCCCCTGATCCAACTCACCACCAGATGGTGATCGGTTGAGAGCTCTGCCCCTCTCTTCACCCGAGTGTCCAAAACATATGGCCTCAGATCTGACGACACGATTACAAAATAGATCATTGATCTTCGGCCTAGGGTGCTCTGGTACCACGTACACTTATGAGCATCCTTATGTTCAAACATGGTGTTTGTTATAGATAATCCATGACTAGCACAGAAGTCTAATAACAAACATCCACTCGTGTTCAGATTGGGGAGGCCGTTCCTCCCAATCACGCCTTTCCAGGTGTCCCTGTCATTTCCCACGTGCACGTTGAAGTCACCCAGCATCACTATGGAGTCCCCTACTGGGGCCCTAATCAGGACTCCATTCAGGGTCTCCAAGAAGGCTGAATACTCTGAATTGCTGTTCGGTGCATATGCACAGACAACAGTCAGAGTTTCCCCCCCCCACAACCCCTAGGCGTAGGGAGGTGACCCTCTCGTCCACCGGGGTAAACTCCAACGTAGCCGCGCTCAGCCGGGGACTTGTGAGTATCCCCACACCCGCCCATATATTAATATTATAGATAAATGTATCATTACGATTTAGCAGTGTTGAATTAGTTAATTTGGCTATGTGACAAGGCAAGAATATGAGCAGGCCGATCAGACAATGTCAAAGCCTGTCTTTTTATTATAAGAAAAAAATTAAGATGTTCTTAAGAAAATATTTGAGAACTTCTTATGAATTTTTCAAGAATTGCACTTAGGAACATTCTTATGAACTTCTTATAATTTATCCTAATTTATCCTAAACATATATTTATAATATGTTTTTTGGGCTTTCTTAATTTTGTTCTTAAGAACATTTTTGTGAATCCGGCCCCTGGTCCACTGAGAGACATTGTCAATAGACTGAGGAATGAAAGAATGAAAGAGGATAGACAGAAAAGATACTGATAAAATAATTGAAATTATCTGGTATATGAGACAGGACCTGGGGGTTGTGTATTTTTATGAGGAACGCCTGTATACATACTTATTAACATGATTATCTAATCAGCCAATCGTGTGGCAGCAGAACAATGCTTAAAATCATGCAGTTATGGGTCAGGAGCTTCAATGTGAAAATGTGATAGCAGTGATTTCGACCATGGCATGATTGTTTGTGGCAGACAGGCTGGTTTCAGTATTTCTGTAACAGCTGATCTCCTGGGATTTTCATGCACAACAGTCTGTAGAGTTTACTCAGAATGGTGCCAAAAATAAAAAACATCCAGTGAGCGGCAGTTCTGCGGACAGAAATGCCTTGTTGATGACGAAGGTCAATGGAGAATGGCCAGACTGGTTAGAGCTGTCAGAAAGGCTACAGTAACTCTGATAACCACTCTATACAATTGTAGTGAGCAGAATAGCATTTCAGAATTCACAACATGTTGAACCTTGAGGCAGAAGGGCTACAACAGCAGAAGGCCATGTTAGGGTCGTTGCTCAGTCAGTGTATATGCAGTACTGTGCAAAAGCACATAAGATGTTTCACAAAAATATGTGCCTTGAGATGGTTATTTACATCTTCAGCTTTAGTATATCATGAGGAAATATACATTTTAGGCTCCCAAATATTTATTTTGAAAATAGAATTGAATAGATTAGAATAAAAGAACAGGGCACCCTGCAACAGATGGCATGGCCCCCAAAGTGCCCCCCACTGAACATTGAATCAGAACTGTGGTGAAATCTCCAAGAATTTTGTAACATCCTAACTGTCAACAACCAAGAAAAATTGTGTCCAGGTGTACCTAGAAGAATTGCTGCTGTTTTAAAGGCAAAGATTGTCGCACCAAATATTGATTTAGCTTTATGTTTACTGTACATTGTATGATGTTAGTTGATTTAAAGACATCCTCACTAAGCAACATTTTTCACAAGTGCCTAAAAACTTTACACAGTAATATATATATATATATAAGGCTATATAAGGCAAACAATACCAAAAATCTCTTCTATTCTATTGTAGTCTTAATGTGCTTGCATGAATGTATTATTCATAAATTGGAAATAAAATATGATTAGTTATGGAGATGAAAAAAAAAATGGTGATTTCTGTTCTGCCGATAGGGGGCACCATTATGCAAACATGAGTAACCCACTCGGTCATTCATTCTTACTTTCTCTCCCTCCTCACACACACAGACACATGCACACAGTCTAGATGTACAGGTTTCAATCTACCATGTCAGATGGTCCACAAATCCCAATCACATGATTCCCTCGTTAGAGCTACTGTCCAAGCGGCTCTTAATTAGTGCTCCCTTACTCCCAAATGGAGTCAGAGAGTGAGGGAGAGGAGGAGACAAGTATATAGTAATTACAGTTCTCCATCCACTCACTCTGTCCCTTAGGATATTGAGTCTGAATCTAAATCACTGTTTAACAGCTCTGATAATACTCTCATCCCACCAGTGAGCAGACTGCAGCAGGCTGATCCACAATCAGTAGGTTGAACTTCATTTTTAACACAGTTATAATAATGGGAAGGCCAAGCTGATCTGAGATCAATACTCAAATTGCTAGCACACCTAGTATTGGACTGCAAGGATTTTAGTACCCATGTGATACAAATATGGGTGTTTTGACAAAAATACTATATCACATTATAAGTTTAATTTTATTTAATTTTATTTATTTATTATAATTTTTTATGTTAATGCAGATTTTTGCTAATTCAGTTAGCAGAGTATACTTCAGTTGTGTCTGGTGTTGACTGTGCTAAAAGAGTATAACGTATACCATAGCCTTTAGGAAGACAAACTGCTCTGTATTTTGCTCCCATGTGTAATTAACATAAAGCAGTCCAGTTTAGAAATATCTACCACTTTTTTACTACTGATGATTTTAACTATTGGTGATCAGTTTATGTCTGTTTATGTCAGTGTTTGTGTAGATTATTATTTGTGTTTGATGGGATAAAAAGCCGCGTATGACTTTTCAATGCAAATACACACAAACTAAATTTTAAGTTTAAATTAGTTGAAAATGAATAGGCTCTTTGTTTAGACAAGGACTATTAATTTATGTTCCTGGAGGGCCAAGTCCTACAGAGCTCCTTAGAGGACAATTTTCTGAAATGTGTTCCTTCTCAATAAACTAACAATGGTTTACATCAGTAACCATAGTTGAACCATGGTATTTGTAGCGACCACTGTACCCACAAAAATTTCCATTGTTTTACATTAGTAACTATAGTTTAGCTATGGTATTTTTAGTAAAACCAAAGTAGCTATACAGTAAACTATGGTAATAAAAATCATAATGTTGTGGTTACTATGGTTTTACTACAAATACCATAGTTCAACTAAGTTTCCATCAAATAATATACAACAGTCATTGTTACCACAATATTGCTGTAGGCCTTGTAAAACCATGGTTTCGGCCAAAACACAATGTAGTAACTATGACCATGGTTACTTCAATATTACTATAGTTAAACCATAGTTAATTGAATCAAACTATGGTTTCAGCAAAAAAAAAAAACAAAAAAAAAAAAACATTTGGAGTGTCTTCAGGGTCGTGAATTCATCTCTCATGCTCTGGACAGACAAATCTTATCTTTGTCGTTGAAACTGCACACTTTAACAGCGAGTCACTGGGTCTGGGTAGCTCAGCAAGCTGACTACCACCTCTGGAATCACAAGTTCGTATTCAGGGTGTGCTGAGTAACTCCAGCAAGGCTTCCAAAGCAAATAATTGGCCCAGTTGACTCGTTGTGTAGTCACGTTGGTTACCTTCCTCGTGATCGCTATATGGTGGTTCTCGCTGTTGGTGGGGCACGTGGAGAGTTGTGCATAGATGCTGTGGTGAATAACGTGAGCCTCCACACATGCTAGGTCTCTGCAGTAACAAGCTCTTTACCAAGTAACGAGGTGAGTAACTGTACCACCACAACGAATCAGAGCACATTTGGAATTTGGCATGCCCAAATTTTTATTTATAAAAAAAGCTTTTTTTATTTAATAAGGATGACGTTTTGCAAATATAAAAATATAAAGAAAGCGATATATCCCTCTGTCTGATGGGCACGAGAGCTGTTTTATAAAACACTTATTGAGACTGTTTGCATTCATTGTGAATGCATGAAACTTAAGATACCTTGCTCCGGCTTCCTTTCATTCTGAAACTGAAGCCACTCCCGTCTCCTCCCACTATAGTTCTTCTGCGGCTCCAAAGGCACTGCACGAGGGAGGCACGTGAGGACTGGAAATAGAGCGCAGAGATGTGAGGAGGATTTTTTGCCATCCCAGCCTTGCATGTCCCCTCTTACCTTCTCCTCCCTATATCTAGCAAGGATGGGATCCAGAGCACGGAGAAGATGATGAAGATGATTTGTCGCCAGCCGGAGACTTGCATCTCTCTTCTTCTCAATTTCAAGTGGTTTTACCTTTTCAGTACGCACGTGGCGATTTACAGCAGATCCATTTTGTTTTTGGGCTTTCATTGGTGAGACATTTATTTGCTCAGGCTTACCATAATTTACCCCCATGAACTGGAAAATGGGACAAGCAGCCTCTGAGACTGAGTTTCTCGCATGAGCCTCAAAAAAATTATGAATGCTGTTCACCGTGTTGGCACACCTCAGAGTTTCACCACCGGTACCATTCTTTCCAGAGCTGCACAAGCAGCTAATAATGGCTTGCGTTCCAGTCACTGGCACTGCCTTTGTGATACTTGTTAAATGTCTCAAGATTTGGCACTTTGGCCACCAAGGTCTCTGCCCAGTAAATTGTGTTTTAATACACTCCTTTGCATATTTATTTCTTCATTTATGTCAATTATCTTTCATAATAACACTTCACATTTATATCTACAATGAAGACGCACAATAGTGTCAAATATGCAGCAATGCTGCTAATTAATACCAGCTGCATTCAAAAGCACAACCTTGCAGACATGTTGCAGTTAATCATAAGTCTTCCAATGCTCAGTGGATCAACACCCTTGCCAGTGCCCAAATTCATGTTCACGATATAGGCCTTCTGATTCACTACATTCAAGGAGCTATGGAGCTGATTAGCTTTTTTCGCACTTCCGCTAACAACAACGCACCATTGAAAAGTGAGTAAGATCTGCTGGAATCAAAGTCATCATGCAAATGTATTAGCATGTAAATGTTTGAACTGACTTTAAACTTTTTTTTTGGTGAAGATCTCTAAATAAGATCTTAATTATGGGACAAGATCATCCTGAGAACTTTAAGGGAAGCATATTGCAACTGAATCCAGCACATTCACTGAGATATTAAAGCTGTTACTAGTGCTTTTGGTCTAGTCATAGACTACATTGTTAATAAATAACTCTTGAATTCTCAGCCATTTAATTCTCTGTCTGGTTGGGTCGGTTCTGCATTATCGCATGAGAAAACGGAACGTTGTGTGCTGAGAAAATCATTGGCAGCCAACTCACATACCTCACACACCTGTACAGCTCCAGAATGAGAAGCAGGACAGGGAAAATTCTGTCTGATCGCTTGCACCCTGGACATTTTCATAAACATAGAGACTACTTTCTTCTCTCTCATTCAAACGCTCTTGGCATTATTATAAAACTGAGTGTGGTAAAGTTTCACATTCAGGATATACATTAAACTCATTTCACATCATTAAAACCAAACCAAATAGGACATACACTTATCTTTTATATAGCACAAGGCAACATAGAAATTTGATCATCCCTATCAATAAAATAATTCAATTACGATTGTGAATTGTTCAGAAAAATATCCCTTTCATGAGACAAGGCTTTTTTCATGAGACTGTTTCTTAACATTTTTGAGAAATGTATGTAGCTAATATTCTTACTCTGTTAACCTTTAATGGCTCTTATGGCTGCTCATCATCATCTTAGTGTCTGTAAAGCTATGCTGTAAAATCAGATATAGTGCTTACGCCACTATGCACATGTCTCAAAAGAGACTGAATCATTTGGGAAAAGATGAAAAATAATTTCTATGTACAGTATATTATATTAGGAATCATTGTAAAATCATACAGACGAGGTAGGAAGCATTATTTGAAAAAAATGTATACTAAAGTAATAGCTGCAAACACATAGCATAAGTAGCTATACCCTGTGTTGAAGTAGGGTGCGTATCAATCAGCTCCCTAGTTGATGTACATTTTTGTTCACCAGATGGTTAAAAAACAACATTAAATTAATAGTAAATATTTAATCTTGTTCAAAAACTAAATAAATAAAGGGTTTAAAGTAACATGTACATGCAGTATCATTGCAACATAAAGGTTATTGGAGCAGTCTCATAAACGCTCAAGAAAATCATTTCAGTTGCATAAGCACAACAGCATAACAGCAAGCAGTGTCCTGAAGTGTACTTTATTTACACATGTGGTCCTCTTGATGAATTGAGTAGACATGACAACGTTTCCGATAAGGGAACATAGTGAGCAAAGATGCTCCCTGGTTTTTATGGTGCATTTTGGGTTTTTTTTTAGGGAGCGAACATTTCAATGCCCTGAAACGATTTTGTTATCAAGACAGCCCTAGAAATGGCAGACTCCCTTATCAGTAAATTGACTACTGAACTTGAATTTTTGATGCACCCATAGTTTTCGATTCTTCCGATTCTGGAAAAGGCTAATCGAGACACACTTATGGTTTATTTTCAAACTTGTCAAGTTTAGTTCTTCTCTTTCATGATAGGCGGAGGGTGAACCAGTTAAAAGGTGCATTGCGCCAAATACCGTACCAGGGCAAAATTGTAAAGACGTGAATGTGCTAACGGTGATCATTTACAGTACCTTGCTTTTAATGTAAAAAGGGCCATTCGACAGCGATTTGTTTTGCATTATTGGGTCACTTCTAGTCTGAAAAGGCCTTAACTCTGCAAGACAGTGGGCTTTTATTAACAGATCTAGATAACCCTGATGTTGGCATTTAAACTGGATGTAAATGAATGGCGCAAATAAATTTGCGATAATCTAATGTGTAATTTGCTTACCGGACACTAGTGGATATGATTGAGGTCCTGCAACGGTTGAACCCAACTCTGCTCCCGTATGATTAGCCAAGCTGTTCTTCATCTCCTCCAATCCACCAGCCAGAGATGCCATAGCCGAGTAATCAGATGTCTATGGAGAGAGATTTCATTAGATGGATACAATAGAAGAAAATCAACACCATGGAATCACTTCATACATTAACCTTGCATTTTGGCTTTTGCTTGTGTGTTTTATGCACTTCTCTGTGTGTCTGATATGTGCTCCTCAAGTATGTGTTCAGAACTATTGAAGAGTGTTTGTGTAAATTCAGGTTATGTATGTGGCCGACATCAGACTGACCCTGCTTGTGTGCTTTCATTAACAATTTGTTACAATGATACACCCCCCCCCCCCCCCCCTACACACACACACACATACACACACACAGTGATTCATCTCCATTGGTGGTAATGGAGATTTTCACTCAGGTGTGGAAGGGGTTTGATGGCTGACTTTGGAAAGTAGATGTTGCTTATGTTTTATTGCCGGAGGAGGTTATTAATAACCCTGATTAGGTGTGGATTACACCCAACAGTATATAGACAGTCACACCTGCCCCTGCTGTTACCTTGAGCCATTACCATTACCATTTAAGACTATTACTATCCACTTTTAACATTCCTGTAAATAAATGTTGAACTGTAAACAAACTTGTGCTGTATTACACAGGGTATTTGTTTGTGTATGTGAATGAATGTGTTGATGTGTATCACAGTGACCCCTTAAACACCTCTGTGCTCATCACCACAGCGAGGGCAGTAGACTGTGACCTTACCAATCAGAGCTCATGTCGTCCACCTCCTCTCTCCTCCTCCTCTGTCTCTCTCTCTCTCTCTCTCTCTCTCTCTCTCTCTCTCTCCATCCCTGACTCCAATTGTCTTTTTCTCTGTGTTTCAGTCATTCAGTTTGAGATAGGCATTCCCTCTCCATTTATGCAGCTCGCTCACCGCCCCAACCCCCCCCCCCCTGTATGTAGATTGGGAAGTTAGCTGTAGTAATTGGGGATTATGAAGTGAGGCCTTGCCTCTGACGGCAGACTAGTGAAGATGGATGATTCTCATTTTAGCCTGTAAATGTTGTCAATTCTGAAGCTTCGCAACCCATCAATGCCTATCATGCACACACATACACATTTCACATACAGAAACACACAGTACACACACCACAGCTGGGGCAAAGATTGGAGAAGGGCCAGACGTTGAGAGAGGGAGAGAAGAAAAAATGCATGGACAAAATAGGTGTAAAGAAATGGGGTTTGTAGAGAGAAGAATGGGGAATGAGAAAAAAAGGAGATTTTTGAAAACAAATCATCAAAGCTTTTTATTTTATTGATTTTGACTAAATAACAGTCACACGAATATCTGAAACTTACTGGAATTCCATTTCAACTGCTCTCTATCGCTATCCCTCTCTCTCTGGTGTCACAGTTTTCTCTGGGGTAGTTTTTGACATAGCCCCTCTGTAATGGCTCTTCTCTCAGCGCACATCAATAACAAATGAGGCCCCTAATCGTGCAACACGAAAATAATTTCACCCCAACCCACAGCCACATTTACATAATAGTATTTCCTCTCAGGTGCTCTTTCTCTCACCCATTCCCTCTATGTCCCTTTCTTTCTTTTTCCCTCAGCTTGTATGTATTGAGCATGAAAATTGCTGTCATTTTCTCTTCATGAATGATAGGAATTATTTGTCTTGTTCTTTCCCAGTTCCTTGATCTTTCCATCTCTCCTTCTCTCAGTCTGTCTGACTCTCAGTCTAGTTGGTTAATTAGTTCAGGGTAAGGGTTGTTGGGCTGTTGATGTATCTCTGGCATAATGTAAGGAGATAAAAAGAGGAAATTCAAATGAAAAGACTCACGAGTGTGCACTGTTTTATATGCTTCCCTTTGAAGTGCAGGACACTAATTAATAGATCTGGCAGTGCTTAATAGTCCTTCCAGCACCACAAACTGAGAGATGGAGAGAGTAAATTAGAGGAGAAATGGAAAGAAGGTAATGTGTCTAGAAATGTAAAAGAGACTGAGAGGGAGAGTGAGAGGGAGGGAAGGAGGAAAGATGAAAAAATAAATTTCTTCACTACCTAATGGATATACAGTACCTTGACTGTAAATGTGTCAGAGAAGAAAGAGAGAAATTTAAATTTTATGTTTATATTCTTGGCAGATGCTTTCTTACTAAAGTACACCGTATTTAACATCATTCATAACTGCTTGTAAACCACATGTGTCACTATTCATACTTAGTAAATATTCTGGTGAAGTTGCAGTGCTAGATAAAGGTCAATAATTAAAGATGACATGATTTAAACATTTTTAGTTCCTACTCTGGAGTAGGTACTTTTGGGGTTATAGAGGGACTGTGGGAGGTACTGCAGCCTGTGCTTGGTCAAAAGACCTGTGACGAACAAAGCATTGAGAAACTTAGAGTCGGCAGTCGCCATTTGTAAACAAACTTGTAGCTTAGCCTGCTAATCAGAGGATTGTGCTAATTTTACAATTACCTTAATAGAAATAACATAAAACCAACAAAGTATTCAATAAAGATAACCTATTTCACATATGTGTGTGTGTTTGTTTGAGGAGTTGAGCAGAGCTGCTGCGTGATTTTATCGGGAGACACTTTGAGTACACATCTGTACAGTTTGTACTGTGTCCATACAGAAAATAAAGTGATTTCTCTATTACGACATCAAATTTATCCTGTTATGATGGATATAAATAATAATTACCTATTGAGAGTAGGTAATTGAACTCTATTGTACTCGTAAAATCATAAAAAACGTCATAAAATCTAGTTTTCATGTTTGATATATTGTGTGCCTGTTACTCCGTGGTAAACTTGCATCAGGATGTCTTTTTTAAGTCAATGAGTGAGTATTTCAGTACAGTAATTTATGTTGAGTCATAAAAACCTTTATGGTAAAAGATAATGTTTATATTGTATTTTCAACATGTCCACTGAGTTCAGCATGTGCTACGTGGTAGTGATCCGAGGCCTCTCCCCTTTCACTCCGGCTGGAGCACCAGTGTAAACTATAATCTGAAGACACAGGTTGCTACTGAAAACTGGAAAATGCTGCCTTCAGAGGCTGTATAAGGAGGTAGGATGACATAAGTGGCTTTTTAAACTGGTTTAAAAAGTTAAACCATTAACTGATTAGGCAGCTGCCTACATTATCTGATGCAGCTAAAGTTCGTGTTAAACAGCCCTAACAAAAGTGTAGCTCCGATCCTGGCATCCTTCATCTGTTTTGTTGCTCTTATTGCTATTGAATTGCTCATGCAAATGTCACAAGAAAAATGGTCGATATTAGATGATGTCACTACGGGGGCTACTTTAGTGAGTGCGAATGCAAGAGGGGAAAAGTCTCCTTGGGTGTGCCGTTCCCAATAAGAGTTCTCATCTAGAAAGTTACTAAGGGAAAAATACCAGGACTGCAGGTGGGGAAAGGGTCTATTAAGAAAATTACAGCAAGCAAAAAAATTATCCTTGGGAAGCTTGATAATTATATCACATCGGAAATTTAGAGTCTGGCATGGGAAAGGGTCTCAGGACAGTCTCAGCTTTCTAATGATATAAATATTATGGTTCTATGGACTCGAAAGGTCGCGGAGAATGAGCACTATGCATCGCATCCATTTGAATTGACCAGCATGATTGGTCACCACATTAAGAAGCTTCAAAACAAAATTTATTGTTTGAATTTCATGAGAACATTTACATGGCTTCAAATCTGTAATTAAAATAACATAAATCAAAATAGTCAAAAACGTATTTTGATCTAAAATCACATTTCTACTAGAAGTACTTCATTTTAATAAAAAAAATAGTGACTTCTGAATTAACGTGATAGAATGTGTCATATTTTAAACACAGTAAATTCTTTAAAAATCTTACCTTTGGGAACTTTCATATGTTATTTATTAAAAAACATTTTTTTTTTTTAATTTTTTTTTTTTTTTTTTGGAGAATTAGAATTTGAAAAGTAAAATAGAAGAATGTTTTTTTTTTCTTTCTTTTTTCGTGAATACAAAATATATTAAAAAAAAAAATTCCTAAGTTAGGAATTAAGAAGAAAATGGCAGTTAAGAGGAATTTTCTTCTTAAGAATGGTTTGCGAATCCCCTAGTGTGTATTAATAGCAACGTTTTAACTCACCGTGACTGCATGGGAAGTAGGGTGTAAATTCATGAGAATTAAAAAAAAAAAAATGTACTTTTCGAATTGGGGAGGATGTTTTGAGTTCTTATTGTATGTTTTACAAGTAAAATGGATAGTACAATGAAAATTGTATTTTCTCTCTACAAAGGGAGGAGCTGAATAGAGTGATTACCTGAGAAATATATGAATTGAATGTTTTATTATAACTGCACTTGTTGTTATCTGCTATTTTTAAGTTCTTCAGTTGATTCAGTTTTTAATAGAATGATATCATCATACAATCGACTGGTATTTTCAGATTGTTTTTATGTAATGAAGCCCTTATTTTAAAGTGAACATGAATTTAAAATTAACCTTATTCACTTTCTTAAGGATAATCCTATTCATCAGAGCACACTATTTTAATCCAATGTCTGTTGTCACAATCCAATTAATTCCTATTGGATGAAATAAAGTCCTGCCCTGCATTTTTTGTAGTTGAATAACCTGTTTCACTAGGTAATATGTCAGCTTATGGAAGTAAAATGGGTTGGAAACGTCTGGGTTACATATGTAACCCCGTTCCCTGATGGAGGGAACGAGACGTTGTGTTGAAGAAGCGACACTAGGGGTCACACTTGAGTGCCGAATATGCCTCTGATCTATGAAAAAAGGCCAATGAGAAGTTGGCAGACAGTATTTGCATACCCCGCCCCCGGACATATGGGTATAAAGGTGGGGAAATATGTCTAGTTCATTCAGGATTTTTCTGAGGAGCCGGAAATGGTCCGGCCACAACAGTGGCTCGGCTCAGCGACGTTGCAGGGAGGACACAATGTCTCGTTCCCTCCATCAGGGAATGGGGGTTACATACGTAACCCAGACATTCCCCGTCTGTTGCTCACTTCGACGTTGTGTCGAAGAAGCGACACTATTGGTCCAATTTAAGTCACGCCATGCGCTGAGCCGTGTACGTTTACTGCTGACACAGGAGCGGGCAGGAATTCTATGTGCAAAGCTGACCAGCTGTGTCAGACTGCACGTACCCTTCCCCAATGCCCCCAAAAAGTTGGCGGAATCCTTCTGGTTACCCTAGACAGCGGGACAAGGCGATGCTTGCCAACCTGGGAATGGGCCGAGCCTGGCTGGGCCTCTTTTCTCTCTATGTTTCTCCGCATAGAGCAAGAACGGCCGGGGCCCTTACATGCATTGAGGGAAGGATGTCTTACCCAATTTCCTATTCTTCCAGGGGAAAAGACCCTGCGGAGACTACACCTCCCGGAAGGGGGAGGTAAACGTGGTGAATACATCACATGTGTTTTTAGGCGACATGTAGAAAGTGGCGCAGTGGTAGATCCCGCCTCAAGGAGGGGGGGAGTTGCTACAACACGGTGACTGGAGGGCAGCTGAATTGCATAACTGAGTCGGATGGTCCGGGCCAGCCAGCGTGACGGGTTGGGAAGTGAAAGTCACGCATCCAAGCTCCATGCTAGGGGCACCAAGGGGATGATTATTTTAGATGTACCCGGCGGGGCTTCGCAGCGTGCGGAGCAGGTAGTATGGCGTCGGGATGCGAAGACGCGTCCCGAGGCTCTAGTGCTGAGAAAAGAATCGAAGCACTTACCTTGCTCCGCACACCCAGAAGGGGGTGGGTTAGTGACTGAGGAGGAGGTCCGGTGTAAGCGTCCTCTAGACTCGTCAGAAACGGCCGGCTGGGGAACAGTCATGAGGCTGAAGGTGGGGGGGTCCGCATCCAGCATGCCGGGACTGTAGAGATCTACAAAAAATTCAGATCTAGAGTGCTGTGAGAACGGCATTTGCGGGCCAGGTGGCCCAGCGACAAAGGGAATAGCTCTGTTATTGAGAAAGTGGGTACCACAGCCCCATCTGGGGGGGGGATGAAATAAATTCAACAAAAGATTCTCCTCCCGGCCCTCCACTGGGGGACGGAGTGGTCTGCTTACCAGCTCCGGAGCTAACGTCTTGGTCTCTGGGTCGGACGTCTCAGGAGCACCTGGGAGCCTTCTGGGTGTTTCTTAGCCGCAGGAGAATGCCCTCGGCGAGCAAACGGTGCATGGCCCATGGCGGCAGGCTTGCGGCAGGGCAGGATGTGTGAAATGGCCTCCGTCTGCTTCTTCACCGTGGAGAACTGCTGGGAAAAGTCCTCGACAGTGTGGCCAAAGAGGCCAAACTGGGAGACAGGGGCATTGAGAAAGCGAGCTTTGTCAGTCTCACGCATCTTGACCAAGTTCAGCCACAGATGACGTTCCTGGACCACGAGCGTGGCCATCGACTTCCCGAGTGACTGCGCTAGGACCTTCGAGGGTGAGGTCGGTCACTGAGCGCAGTTCCTGCAACACATCGGGATCAGGGCTACCCCCATGCAGATCTTTAAGTGCCTTGGCCTGGTGGACTTGCAGGAGGGCCATGGCATGCAGGTCAGAAGCGGCATGTCCGGCGGCGCTGTAGGCTTTGACGGTCAATGAAAACATCGTCCCACAGGCCTTGGAGGGGAGCACAGGGCGACCCCACCAGGTGGTAGGGTTTCTGGGGCACAGGTGGAGCGCAACAGCCCTGTCCACCTAGGAAATCGGCGTGTACCCGTGGGTACTTTAGGGTAGCAAGAGCAGATGAGCGAGTGGCTTTGTGACGAGTGGAGAGGGGTGCTCTCCACGACGACATCAGCTCATCATGCACTTCTGGGAAAAACGGGACCAGGGGGGTGAGGCTGAGAGCGGCTCCCAGACCCCGGGAAAAGCATGTCGGTCATCTGAGCATCAGCCTCAGCCTGGGCATGCTGGCCTGAAGACGGCAGTCCAGGGGAGTTATCCGCGTCAGACGCCGCACTCTCCGATGCAGCAGCGATCTCATCCACCTCGAGCTCTAGAGGATAAGCAGGCTGGCTGTGAGGAGATCCGCTGTTGCCTCGAGCATGGACGGGAGCCAACGAGCGTGCTGAGGGGCGGGTGGTCCGAGGGGGCGTACCCGCTGCACCCGCTGCCGTCCCCAGATCACCTCCATCGCCAGCCGCATCGTCCTCAATCCCGTGGGAAGAAGGAGCAATACGGGGAGCGTCTGGAGTTGCGTGCTTTCTGTTCCGCGACGTTGCCATGGTCATGCTCTCGCAGTGAGCGCATGAACCATCCACAAATGCTGCCTTGGTGTGATCGCTGCCCAGACACACGAGACAATGCCTGTGGCCGTCTGAAGCGGAGAGCACTCTACCGCATCCAGGAACTACACAGGGGCGGAAAGACGTGTCCTGAAAAGGACGTTGAACGCTGATGTGTATTGCTCTTTAGAGGAAATGACTCTTTTACAAGAAAAAATCACTCTTTAATAAACTCTTTTAAGTTCTGCGCTGTCGAAGCGCCCAGGGGCAAACTGCACTGCCGTGCAGAGAGGGAGAAAGCCGCTGTAGTGCACCATAGATCCAACAGCAGCGTCAGAGGAACAGGAACGGGTGTGTGACTTGCAACTCACTGCAACACAACCATCGGCTCCGAAGAAAATTTCTGAATGAACTCGATGTATTTCCCCGCCTTTATACCCGTATGTCCGGGGGCGGGGTATGCAAATACTGTCTGCCAACTTCTCATTGGCCTTTTTTCATAGATCAGAGGCATATTCTGCGCTCAAGAGAGACCCCTAGTGTTGCTTCTTCGACACAAAGTTGAAGTGAGCGACAGACGGGGAATGGCATTTAACACTGATTTTAGCCTAATCAATTGAGTAGCTGCAGGGAGAAGAGCAATATCAAGTTCATCTCCTGTCCCTAGGAGACATGAACACACTCAAACAGAATCAAGCTCTCCAGCATTTCTCTCTCCTTCAGAAGCTTTCACAAGCTGGCTGTCAGTGGACGAGAAACAACCTGTCAGTCAATCACACAAGACCAGTTAGCATATACCTCTCTCTCTATCTCTCTCTCTCTCTCTCTCTCTCTCTCTCTCTCTCTCACACTCACACACACACACACACACACACACACACACACACACACACACTATTGTTTCTACCTAACAAAGGAAAGACAGCTAAAAATTCCCAGTTCTCAATTTTTCTGATCATTTGTGCCACAACAAACCTGATTCACATACAGCCAGGGGAGGTGGATTGACCCTAAGGTTAATGCCCTACTCAGCAGCCTTTGACCTTGCCAGCCTCAGCATTCAGTGGCAAAATGGACAGAGGAATTATGTGGTCTTTCAGACAAGTCTATAGATCTCTGACACTGGCCTTGTATTTGTGAATGGATGAATGTGGGGGTGATTGCTTTTGACTTTTGAATGGCATCTTTGACTCCTTATACTTGTTATCAGTTTTCATGTGGCATGTGACCATGTGTGCATGCATTTAGCTGTACTTGTATTAATCTACTATGTGTTTAACTTTTAACAATACTGAGCCAGTTTAAAGATTCAAACATTTACAAGTGGTGCAAACGCAAAGCCCTGCTGGAGAACAGTTCAAATGTAAAGAGATAGTTCACCCACTGATAATTATTCTGTTATTTACTTACCCTCATATTTTTTCAAACCCATATTACTTAGATTCTTCCATGGAACACAAAGGAGATTTTAGGGAATGTGTTGCGAACTGACTGCCTGAGTCACCATTCACTTTCATCGGATCAATTTTACATACAATGAAAGTGAATGGTGACTGAGACTGGCATTCTGCATAACATATTTTGTGTTCCACAGAAAGTCATAAAGAAAGTGATAAAAGTTTCAAATATCACGAGGATGAGTAAATGATGAAAGAATTAAAATTTTTATCCTTTCACTATCCAGTATTTCACTAGAATATGCACGTAATATACATTAAAAAGGTCTCATTTTGTAGTGTAATGTAACTAATGCTCTCACTTAGACAAAAAAAAAAAAAAAAAAAAAAAAAAACATGACATGTGTGGGTATATTTTGCAAACTAGTGGACAAGTGTTTGCTACTTAACCCTAAACCTCTATACAGTGTTAGAACTTAACCTCAGCAAAAAACTCTAAAGAGGACACATCGGCACCAGCGAGTTCAAGGCCCCAGCATAAGCTTAGAAAGGTGAAAGGTCAGCTTTAGGTTCACTGGGGGGTTGCACAGGTCAACAGTAGGGTTGGGAAGGGGTCAAGCAAAACTGGCAGCCAGGCGGGGGCAAGCATAAGCTTTTAGAGGAGGTGCACACCACCATCAATGCAGGGTACGCACCCCTACCCCCCAGCCCTTACCTGGGCAGGCTTGTTGCTGATGATGTCAGGGGCGGGGTAAATGTCAGGATAGGGCTGTCGATCAAAGACATGGTCCAATACCTCGAGCTGCTGCGGTGTAAAGAGCTCTCCTCGCATCTGCTTCCGCAGGAAGTCCCGCCCCGAGTGAGCGTGGCCATTCGCCAAAGGAGAATCCTGTAAAGCTGGAGAGAAATTCAGATGTCATTCATAAAGTACCTATACTTGGGTAGTTGACATGAAAAACTTTTGGAAAGTTGACATTTCCTGCAGTGTGACATGCTGTACTTCATCAAATTATTTTAAATAGCATTTTCAGTGCACAACAGCAGGGCTCCAGAAGTTAAAATCCCATAAAATTTTTCCATAGGCGAATTAATTTTTAACAGTAATATATAAACCTATGAAAAGAGACCTACCATTAGCTCCAAGGTTTTTATTCTATGGTAAATGCTTCTGTTGAAGTCATCCATATTTTTCCACTTCATGTTATAGAAATCATGTTTAATAACGGAATTCCTTGTGAAGAACTACACTTCCTATGATCCTGAAATAAAACGCTCCACCAATCAGAGAATTGTGGCAAACAAAACGCACCAATCAAGCTCTGTAGCGACCGCCCACACATGACATACTGTAAATCACACAATCTACACTCTCAAACTACTTATATATTTGGGTATATCAAAATGTTTTGCAATTCCATTTTTAGATTTTGTTTCTATACACATAATCAACAACATTAAATCAATAGTTTTATATTTTTCCATAGTTTTAAATTTGATTACATCATTCGCAGAGCTTCATGGGAATGTAGTTTTATGCCCTCATGAAAGATGTTAAGAACACAGTCTTGCACCAGTGTCTTTTTGTCGAATTATGTAAATACTTTTTTAATGGAGTGATTTACCTAGAGCTGCTTGGTTTGGTTCATTGAGCTCTTTTATAAATGGTTTTATGAATCCCTATGAAAAAAATGAAAGGGAAAAATATTTGCGTGACCAAGACTGAAACAGTGTGCGTAAACATAATGAAATAAAAAAAAGATCAAGTCTATTATTTTATCACCATTGTGCTTGCGCTTTTATGACCTCATATTGATTTAGAGATTACACTGAGTATTTGTACTTTTACAATAAACATTCAATCACAGAACATTCAAAATTGACTACTAAAGGCAAAACTTTGATTAAAAACAAAACAAAAACAAATTCAAACAAATGGTGACCAGTCACAGCAGCGAAACATTGCATGAACACATTCATAGAAATCTAACCTCAAATGTTTGTTGATAAAATTAAGTCAATGGACATGGACTTCCTACATACAGTACAATGTAATGATTAAGAAAGGGTGACATTTAAGAATAAGACTGAATATTATAGCACATTTGAAACAACTTGTTTTTATAAACTCGTACAATAACTATAAATAAACTTTCTTAAAATAAGATCTCTTTGATACAACATAGCCTTGGGATTCTGAAACTCTTTGACTAATATTCATAATTACATGCAGCAAAAACATTTCTTTATTTGTTGTAAGAACGTGATCATATGGGAGGACAACTTGACTTTATGGAAACTAAATCAGAGAGATTCAAGCACACAACACACATACAGGCACAAAAACACACATTCCTGGACTTGCGTCCTCCTCTCTGAGTGAGTGTTAAGGCAGCGTGTGAGTCAGTTATTACTGGGCTGTTGAGTTTCTGAAGAGACAATTATAAAAGCTGAGAAAGCTACAGCCCTCAAATGATTACAGCGAGAGAAAGAGAGAGAGAGAGAGAGAGAGAGAGAGAGAGAGAGAGAGAGAGAGAGAGAGGGATGAAAAAATAAGAATAGAAACGAAAATCCCTGATATAGAGCCAATTCATTTCTTCAAAATGCCTCTGAGAGGTTATTCTAGGGAGTTAAAGTCAGAGGCCAGAGCAATCCCCACAAGACGAAAGAGAGAGAGAGAGAGAGAGAGAGAGAGAGAGAGAGAGGGAGAAAGAGAGAGAGAAAGAGAGATTTGGAGGGGTAAGGATAAAATGATAAATCAGATATCCAAATATTCATTTTTTCCTCCACCAGTTGAACATAGAAATTGATCCATTTGAATGTGAATTCATATCCAGTTTACTGCATTCATTTAAAATAAAGTTATGTTAGTCGATGACTCCCTGATGTCATGCAGCTCCCATGTGTCTCTAATACACTTTAACACTAGGACTTACCTCCACAAATCTTAAATGTTCTCTCTCTCTTTTACTCACACACACACACACAAACAGAGAACACACAGAGAGTGTATGATCTCCAGTGTTTTGACCCTCTTAATCCCAGCGGTCAGTGTGTCTGATAGAATTCAATTGATCAATCATGTCTGTGAGATGGCACCATTTCAGCAGCTTTATTGCTTTCCACTCTCCTCAAAGACTGTCCACTGACTGCACACACAAACACACACACATATACACAAAAGACTGCTGAAAGCATGCGGCTGTGCTCATATATTGGTACAAAAGCACCATAAACTGCTCTGGATTGCTTGTGTGCTTATATTTGTGTGCATGGGTGTTAATGTGTGTGAACAAGGTAGTTTTAGAAAAAAAGTTAAATATCCAAAGATCCAAAAGTCTGAGACCATTAGTGACCATTAGTTCATTTTCTCCCCCTAATTTAATATAATAAAAAAAATCATTTAATAAAAATTTATGTTAACAGTATAGAAATTTGAATAAAAAGTTGTTCAAATTGTGCTCTAGCTGGTAAATACTCCACAAGTTTTTGCAAAACCTGATCATCAATGTTTTCCCAGCACAATCCTCAAGATGGCGCCGAGTATGGCTGCTGCGTTGCGAGCTCCGACACAACACTACTGTTTATTGTTTGTTTTGCTTACTGTTTTTTGTTTTTTTGTCTTGGATGGTGTCTGCCTTATTGTATATGACAGACAAACGCTTTTGGACATTGGTCTGAAATTACACACCAAAAACCAGACTTCAAATTCCTCAATGCCATCCCGCTGTTTACAAACACACCAACGGAGCCCTTTGTCTGGGTTGCCCGGCTGTGGAAAAGCAGAAGGAAAAGGGGAAAAAGAGCCGCCGTTCTCATCAGAGTAAGACGTCGTGCAAATCAACCCCAGCTACCAAGTATACTACTGGCAAATGTTCAGTCTCTGGACAACAAGCTCTGCGAGCGCGGATCTCTTTCCAACGAGAGACAAGGGATTGCTGCGTTCTCTGCCTTACAGAAACCTGGATGTCTGCGGAGATTCCAGACTCGGCCATCGAAGTGCACCGAGCGGACAGAGTGACGGACCTCTCAGGTAAAAGCAGAGGTGGTGGTGTATGTTTTATGATCAGCAAATCATGGTGTGATCAGAGGAACATACATTTTATCAAGTCTTTTTGCTCTCCTGATCTGGTATTTCTCATGCTTCTGTGTTGACCATTCTGGCTACCGAGGGAATTCACAACGGTCAGTATCACTGCTGTGTACATCCCCTCACAAGCCGACACAGACCGGGCACTCAAGGAACTGTATGGGAGTATAAGTGAGCAGGAAACTGTGCACACTGAGGCCACGTTCATTGTTACCGGGGACTTTAACAAAGCCAATTTTAAAACAATAGCACCAAAATACCTCCAACATATCAGCTTCAATACACGAGGGGACCGGGTTTTGGATCATTGCTATTCTCCTTTCCGGGATGGCTACAAATCCCTCCCCCGCCCACCATTTGGCAAATCAGACCATTCTTCCATTCTGCTTCTGCCCGCTTACAGGCAGAAACTGAAACAGGAAGCACCCACCCTCAGAACGATCCAGTGCTGGTCGGACCAATCAGACAAGACTGTTTTGATCACGCGGACTGGGAGATGTTCTGGTCCCACTCTGATGACGACATTGAGGATTACGCTGATAGCATAACGTATTTCAGCAGGAAGTGCGTAGAGGACGTGTTCCGACCAAAACAATACAGATCTACCCCAACCAGAAACCATTGACTAACGATGTTCGCGCGGCACTTAATGCGTGGACCTCCACTTTTAATTCCGGGAATGCGGAGGAGCATAAACAAGCCAGTTATGCCCTCCGTAACACTATCAGTGCAGCCAAATGCCAGTACAGGCACAAAATTGAAGGACAGTTCAACACCACCGAATTAACATCATCACGGACTACAAAGGGAATAAAAACTCCACCGTGAACACTGCTGCCTCTCTCCCGGAAGAGCTTAATAAATTTTATGCTCGTTTCGAGGAAGATAACACCGCCCTCGTGGAGAGAGCACTCACGGCCGACGCTACAGAGGATGTTCACTCTCCATCTCTGTTGCAGATGTAATCCAATCCTTCCAACGGGTGAATATCCGTAAAGCCACAGGTCCAGACGGCATTCCGAGCCATGTCATCAGAGCGTGCGCGAACCAACTGGCTGGTGTTTTTACTGATATTTTCAACCTGTCCCTCTCCTTGTCTGTAGTCCCCACATGCTTCAAAATGTCCACCATTGTGCCTATACAAAAGCAATCAAAAATCACTTGTTTAAATGACTGGTGTCCTGTTGCTCTGAACCCCATCATCAGCAAATGCTTTGAGAGGCTAATCAGAGATTACATCTGCTCTGTGCTGACTACTTTACCACCACGGACAGTGGCAGCCTTCTTCCAACAGGGTGTTATGCTGGGTCAAGATTTTAGAAAGAAAGTTCTGACCACAAATGCATCCAACACAGGTTGGGGTGCAGTTTGTAATGGACGCCCGTCTTTCAACACCTGGAAATATGTACGAAGCGGCCGTGACATGTCAACCGCCTAGAGCTACTGGCTGTCTTTCTAGCTTTAAGAGCTTTTCATTCTGATATCACCACAATCTGATTCATTCGGACAACACAACAGTAGTGTGTTTCCAAGACACACTGGCCCACGTATGGCCGGTGAAATGCAAGTATGCACTTCCCCTGTTGCACCTCCTTTATTCTGTCATCAGCAAAGTCCAAGTGGACATGGAAACAGTTCTGTTAACTGCGCCGAAATGGCCCAATCAGCCATGGTATCTGGAAATGATAGAGATGTTATACAGCTCTCCATGGGAAATACTGCTGAGGAGGGATATAGCCCAAGCTGTGGAACCTGCATGTGTGGCCCCTGAATGGAGCACGCTAAACGCATCAGAACTGATGCATTCAGCCATGAACACCATTTTACAGGCCAGAGCACCATCCACGAGTCGCCTGTATGCGCTAAAATGAAATGTGTTCACTGATTGGTGCCTTTCACATGGCAAAGACCCATTAAACTGCCCTATGCATGAAATTCACATTAAACGCAGGACTCCATCGGCAACTACATCTGCGTATCATGTACCTGAAGTCAGCGCCACTATAGGCAAGCATGATTTAATCATAAAGTTCCTTAGAAGAGCAAGACGATTCAATCCACACCGGTCACCTACAGTCCTGACTTGGTACCTAACTTTGGTCCTAAATGCGCTTGCACGGCCCCCCTTCGAGCCTTTGGAATCTGTTGATTTGCACATGCTCTTCATTAAGACCGCACTACTGCTGGCTCTGGTCTCAGTAAAACAGGTTGGTGACTTACATGCACTATCAATTGACAATTCATGTCTGGAGTTTGGCCCCAGTCTTTCAAAAGCCACTGTCAAACCCAGAAAAGGCTATGTGCCTAAGGTTCTAACCACATCCTTCAGAGCACAGGTGGTTCACCTTCAGTCTTTCTTCCCTCCTCCATTTAATTTGGATGAGGAACAATCCTTGCATTTGTTATGCCCTGTGCAGGTGCTACACACATATGTTGAGTGCACCTGCCAGTTCAGACAGTCTGATCAGCTATTTGTGTGCTATGGAGGATGCATGAAACAAATATCCGTCTTCAAACAAAGACTTTCTCACTGGATCGTTGATGCGATTGCCCTGGCTTATGAGTCGCAGGGTAAGATCTGCCCATTTGGTGTTAAAGCACACTCAAGTAGAGGCATGGCCTCCTCATTGGTATGGACTAACAGTGTGTCTTTACAAGATATATGTTTTGCAGTAGGATTGTCTTCTCAAAACACATTCGCAAGGTTTTACAACCTAGACGTAACGTCTCTCTCTCTTCACAAGTCCTCTCTGTTTAGGCGTTTGCTTTTCATTTGCCAAACATATACTTGTGCCCCTCCACTTTAAAATGGGCTACATAATTTAACATAAAGTCACAGGCACTTTCATTAAATATAAAAATAAATTCCCTTCCCGACTGTGTTCATGAAGGGGTTAATTCATGCTATATGACTATAGTTCTGTGATAGGGTGGAGGGCGGTGCCGAGGCATGATTCTACGGTTGTGCGACAGAGAGAGAGAGCATTTATGGGCACGCCCTCCCCCAGGGAAAGGGTGTTCCCCGGCCTGAGAGAATGAGGGAGGAATGTGACAGGGCGGAGGGCGGGCCGGGTCATGATTCTACACACCCGGTCCCTTATCAGGCTAATCAAGCCTCCAAGAGGTATAAAGGCTGACTGTGGACGGTAATGCGACAGAGAGAGAGAGCGTTTATGGGCAGCTGTCCGTCATATGTGTGTGTTTGTGTCTTTTGGTTCAATTTTATAATAAATATAATTTATATTGTCAAGCTGGTTCTCGCCTCCTTTCCATTAATCCCTTTACAAGTTAATTTATTCATTCTGAGTGCTCACCTCCTGGCCCAACATGAAGACCACTCACATGTGGCATACTCATGTTGGTCGCCGTCCCACGGGACTGCTTCGTCATGTTTCCACTCTGGAGGGTTACAACGTGTAGTGTGGCGTGATGGGATTCTGTTCCCCATATGTGTTAGCACACAATTTCAAGTGTATTGAGTCATAAGGGAATGTCTCGGTTATGTAACCTCGGTTCCCTGAGACAATGGGAATGAGACATTGCGAATGATGGCCGCACTACAACACTCAGAGTTCTTCTGAGGTTTGCATAACCGGAGTTTACATTCCCCCCCGCGCTAACGTTAAGGAAGCGCTCTTTGAACTGTATGGGGCTATGAGCAAACTGCAGAACGCTCACCCTGACGGACTGTTTATTGTTGCCGGAGATTTCAACCATGCGAATCTCAAGACAGTGCTCCCTAAATTCCATCAGTATGTGGAATTTGCAACGAGAGGGGCAAACGCGCTTGATCTTGTTTCCACAAACATTCCAGGCACGTACCGGGCGGAGCCCCGCCCCCACCTTGGCTACTCAGACCACATCTCTGTTATGCTAATTCCAGCATACAGACCGCTTGTCAAACGCACAAAACCGCTTCAGAAGCAGGTGAAAACCTGGCCAGCAGGAGCCATCCCTGCTCTTCAGGACTGTTTTGAGTGTACTGACTGGCACATGTTTAGGGAGGCTGCAACATATGGCGATTCTACCAACTTGGAGGAATACACAGCATCATTGACCAGCTACATCAGCAAGTGCATTGATGATGTCACTTTCTCCAAGACCATCACAATACGCTCCAAGCAGAAGCCGTGGATGACTGCGGAGGTATGCACGCTGCTGAAGACCTAAGACTCCGCCTTCAGAGCAGGCGACAAGGCAGCCCTAAGAACAGCTAGGGCCAAACTGTCCCGGGCCATCAGAGAGGCAAAGCGCACACACGCCCAGAGAATCCACAGTCATTTCCAGGACAGAGGTGACACGCGGCGCATGTGGCAGGGCATCCAGGCCATCACCAACTACAGGACAATATCCGTTGCCTGTGACAAAGATGCCTCCCTTCCAGATGCGTTGAACGACTTCTACGCTCGGTTTGAAGTACAGAACGACGTGGTGGCGAGGAAGACCACCCCTCCTCTCCCAACGACCAGGTGCTCTGTCTCACCACGGCGGATGTGAGGAAAACTCTACTGTTACTGTCTACTGAGTCGACCCACGGAAGGCCGCTGGACCAGACAACATTCCTGGCAGAGTGCTCAGAGGATGTGCAGACCAGCTGGCAGATGTTCTTACCGACATCTTCAACATCTCTCTGAGCAGCGCCATCGTTCCAACGTGCTTCAAGGCCACCACTATCATTCCCATGTAGAGCCAACAACCTGTCCCTGAATGTCGACAAAACAAAAGAGATGGTTGTTGACTTTAGGAGAGCACAAGGTGAACGCTGTCTGCTGAACATTGATGGCTCCTCTGTGGAGATCGTCAACAGCACCAAATTTCTTGGTGTTCACCTGGCGGAGAACCTCACCTGGTCCCTCAACACCAGCTCTATTACCAAGAAAGCCCAGCAGCGTCTCTACTTTCTTCGAAGGCTGAGGAAAGCACATCTCCCACCCCCCATCCTCACTACGTTCTATAGAGGGACTATTGAGAGCATCCTGAGCAGCTGCATCAATGCTTGGTTTGGGACTTGCACCGTTTCGGACCGCAAAGCCCTGCAGAGGATAGTGAGAACAGCTGAGAAGATCATCAGGGTCTCTCTTCCCTCCATCAGAGACATTTACATAAAACACTGTATCTGCAAAGCAACCAGCATTGTGGATGACCCCGAACACCCCTCACACAAACTCTTTACCCTCCTGCCATCTGGCAAGAGGTACCGAAGCATTCGGGCCCTTACGACCAGACTGTGTAACAGCTTCTTCCCCCAAGCCATCAGACTCCTCAATACTCAGAGACTGGTTTGACACACACACAAGTTGTGAGTTGCACTTTAATAACTGCCACTTTATAACTGTCTGCTACCTCAATAACTGCTATGTGCATAGAACACTATATCATAGTATGTTATGTTTACATTTGGCATTTTTAGTAACTGTCATCTTTTTGCACTACTGTATACTGGTCGGGGCTGCACTGTCTATCACTGTGCCTATTGTAATGTTCATTGTTAGAAATGTATTGTACTGTCCCATACTTTTGCAGACGTTTTTGCACATGCACTTTATATAGGTATTTTTATTTAGTCTGTGTAGTCTCATGTGGTTCTGTGTTTGTCCTATGTTGTTTTATGTAGCATCTTGGTACTGGAGGAACGTTGTCTCGTTTCACTGTGTACTGTACTAACTGTATATGGTTGAAACAACAATAAAAACCACTTGACTTGACTTGAGGTGCGAGTGATATGCTCCTTCTCCCACAGTCAGAAAATTCTGAGGAATGATGTTTGTGCACCAGCATTTATAGCGGACAGCTTTGTGTCTAAAAGGGTGGGGCTCAAACGCCATAGCCAATATTAGAATATTGCAGTTATTGTAGAGAAGTTTCAACTAGGTTGTGAGGAAGGACACTTTCCCCATATGCGTTATCATGCAATGTCTCATTCCCTTCATCTCAGGGAACCGAGGTTACTTATGTAACAAGACGTTTTCTATTATTCTAGGGGTTCAAATATTGATATACCTCTGGATCACTCATATCAATGCAAGGTTGTGTGGAGAATCAAGGTCATATATTTATACCCATGAAAACATAGCCATAATGTGTCAAAATAATGTTTTGTTGTTGTTGTTGTTATTACATAGATGTGTGTATATCTGTGACTGTTTGTGTGTGTCATGCATGTACTGTAAGTGATAGTATTTTACAGTGTCAGCCTCCATGTGTGAAATGCAATTTTTGACAGATCTGAAAGCCCACTCAGCCATATCAGAGCAAAAGTGAGAGAGAGGAAAGAGAAGTCACCAATAAAGCTATTTTCCACCAAATTTAAACAAACACACAATACCAGCATCACAGCAGCATCATGGTTAACCAACCTTACCCATGTTAAGTTTCAAACCTCAAACACACACACACATACACACACACACATTCTCCCATAGATTTTCAGTGGTCTTAGATATTCAGATGGCTGGTGTTTCTCTAGCCTTTTGTCTTTCAGCCTCTGAACCTGCTATAGGGAACCACTCTCTGTAACCAGACACAATGCAGCCCAGATGCATTCAGGGTTAACCCCACTATTCACACACACACGCATGCATGCACACACACATACACACAGAGAAGGAGAACAGAGGAGAGGCATCTTCTCTTCCTCCCTTCAAAAGCAGAGACAATAGCAAAAATGAGATCCCTGTTGTGCACCCTCTCTCTCTTTCTCTCTCTCTCTCTTACCTCTCCCTCTTCATCTGGAACTCTCTATTTTTCTCTCAGGGATGAGGTTGAAGGTTTTTTGGGAGCAGGGAAAACTGCTCAGTGGCTTCTTTTTACACTTGATCCTCTTGGTTTGTGTGTGTGTGTGTGTGTGTGTTTGTGTGTGTGTGTGTGTGTGTGTGTGTGTGTGTGTGTGTGTGTGTGTGTGTGTGTGTGTGTGTGTGTCAACCTTGGAATATCAAAGTATGAGTCTTTGAAAAGAGGGATACCGACCTTTAAAAAATCCCACTGTTATCATCTATCCCCTATCATCCCCCTCTTGCTCTCCCCTCTTTCTTTAACAATTCCACTTTATTAAAAATGTTCTTTATCTTACATTCAGAATATTCTGCCGAATAAACACCGAGATAAAAACAACTGAATTTAAACTGGACAAGAAGTGAAAAATATTAAACAGCAGAGGAAGTCATATCTGTCCTGATGATTCAATCCTGATCTAATGAAAATTATGTGACTGTGGCAAAATTTTTGCAAAATGATATTAAATCGTGGTCATGTCCAATCATGGTCCATCACACATATCAGGATGTATTGAATTCAGAAGTTAAATGACCACTGTGTGGCGCTAAATGCAAGTTACATTTTCTCCCAAACCGATGAGGTTTATAAAGTCAATGCTTTATCAAGTTTTAAATCAACAAAACCTACCTCCCTACCCTTACCCTTAAACCTAATCCTAACCAATAGTGTCATAAAAAGCAAATGTGACATGAAAAACACAATTGGTTTTACTAATGATTTGTGTGAAAGCTAATAAAAGTCTCTGTTGTAGCGCCTCTAGAGACACTGCTGCAATACATTCAATGAGACCAGGTTGGATGATTCCCACAATGGATGCAAACATCATGCAGAAATCTGAAACGACCGAAAAACAGGCTGAATTGAGACCCAGGACTAGTTTATTCTGTTATATTCAACAGAATAACAACTACAGCTTAGTATTATTTTGAATTTCCTTTCTTTATTGAAGCTGTTAAATTAAAGGAAGCTTTTTTATTATTTTATGAGGCAAAGAGAACATTGTTGCGACCCTTTTTGCCCAGTACCACAGGACTCCTGTCTTTCTTTATTCTATTCCTCCTTTCCTCCACTCCTCCCTGTTCCTTTTTTCCTCCGTTCAGAGAGAATGGGCTGACACAATGCCTCTATTCTAGAGGCCCCACAAGTCAAGTTCTCTCTTTCAGATCACTTCCCCTGGGTCAAAGGTCAGTACTGGGCTTTCCCAAACACATATACACACTAAGCCATCCAAACCCTCTGTTAGTTCCCTTCCTGCTTGTGTGCTGCTGAAAATCATAGCGTCCTGCTTCACTAAACACACATTTTCTCTCTTTTTTTCTCTCTCTCTCTCCCATTTCAAAAGACATAAATTCCTAGTATTACATACACATGATTTAGCGAAGCACAAAAAATACCTCTTTATTTAATTTCTAACTCTTCTTCTCTCACACTCACACAAATCGCAGTCATTACCACACTCCTTAACATGTGCCTTGTGCATCCTAAACATTTTTCAATCAGTGTACTCGTTGCCAACTATTAATCATGTAACTTTATGCTTTCAGTAAACCCATGAGAGCACACCTCACTGCGAGCATATACAAGCACACTCACGCACATACTGCAAAATATCATAGCACTGACCACCCGCAGTTTTCACCATGTCAATTAAACACACAAATTCATTTAGTCGCTCCTCCCTCCCTGCTGGATGTGATGTGTTGAATTAATTAAAGTGGCAGACGTCGGACTAATTGGAGCTTGGATGAATATTGATGTGTGAATGTGTATGTGTGCGTGTGCGTGTATATGTGTGTTAAACTAAGCCAGTAGCCAGCTTACAAAGTTACACCATGTTTTGTTTTATCTAGATTTTGTATTCATTAATTTTTCCTTGTGCATTTTATTGTATGTTATTATTTAATGTCATCCAAGCGTATATTACCTGTCAAAACATTTATCATATTTATTATTTGTAAAATTACTACATAAAAAATTGTCAGCACCGACTATTGTTGACGTCTGGCATTCTAAAAGTTCTATTGTGTGTGGGGGTGTTGTGTGGGTGACATCTGGAGTTCCCTCATGTACTGCAGGGGTCTGCCAAGCAATGGCTTTTTAATAGACACATGTATGCAAACACAGAAGCATGAACATCCACATGCACACGCTGTGCCTCCCCTGGATAGAGATGTTTATCTAAGACGTGCCAGCGGTGTCCAATCCCATTCCTACTCAGATGCATCTGTCAGTGTTCAGCAACTTCCATCTGTGCTCTGTGTGTGCATGTGTATTTGAGTGTGTACATGTGCATTGAAGTGCTGGTATGCATAGGAATGAAAGAAAGAAGAGGTTGAATACAGGATATAATTGATTTTGAGACAGAATGTCCATTATTTTCTAAATGCCTTGAGTGAAATACCTTTAAATTCCCTCTGTGGTGTATGACAGTGTGAATAACAGTTTAAACTAAACATGAATGAAACAGTCAAAGCCTAGTCTTTTCCAATTCCCCAAAACAAAGCACACTCACAGACACATAGACATAGACATATACACATGGACTTACCTTCATCTCTCTTCCGCTTGCTTGCATCGGCAGGTGAGCTAATTCCTAGAATCCCACTAATAGAGTAAGAGGAGCCAGCTGCATCACTGGTTACTGCAGACACCTGGGTAACTGCCACTGTAGAGGCTAGAAAGTTACAGAAAGGTTTGTCCTAAACCATATAAGAACATGGTTAAAAAAAAAAAGCAAAAGGGGGTCCCAGGTTGGACAGTGGCTTGAGGCCTCCAAAATCATAACCACATCTATTGTCTATAGAAGCCAATATACCGCTAGTGAAATCAAAGAAGGAACAGGTGTGATTTTAATGAAAATCTGGCCTAAAAGGAAGGTGTTTTTGAGATGCAGAGGTTCGAAACAGCTTGCCAGCACAAACTTTCAGGAAAACTTAGTACTGACTGTTAAAAATCTTCTTACTACCAACTACTTTAACGGCAACATTTTCTTCACTCAGTCAAGATCAGTCAACATGACCACACTGGATTACAAAGTTGCCGAGCTGGTGGAAACCGATCAACTGTACATCTATACGATCGTTCACACAGTGACATTTTCCAAGATCATGACATATTTTCATCATAAAAAAATAACAAAGGGAAACCAGTGCATATATTGGCCACATATAGCAAGTTAGAATTAGCATTAGCACCATGAAAGCAGAATGTAAACATGAATTTCTACTGGATTTGTTTTGCAGTAACCTGTCCAGTGCCTGAATGTTTGCAAAAAGTATGCCTTTGCTGTCAGTATCCAGTCATTTTGTCAATCTGTGTTCTTTGTCTATGTGGTGTTTCATTTTTTGCCTCTGTGTTGTGTTTAGTTTTTTTGTCTCTGTGTTGGGTTTCGTTTTTGTCTCCGTGTGAGCTCTGAACATGAAACACAAGACCGGCTGAAGAGCGCACTGCAGGGAAATCACAACCTGAACTGGCGCTCTTTTGTGTTTCATGTTCAGAACACTGTGTCTGGATCCTGACTCTCCTGTTTGGTCCGGTTTCGGTTCTGGTGTCTGGATCTGGACACTCATGCCTTGTCTTGTCATCATGGTGGCATGCACTCACGTCAAATGTTTGTGTCTGTCTGTCGCAACCTCTGGCATGCTTTCGCTGCACTTACTTTGTGCTCGTCTGGGTTATGATACGTCTTCACATTGTGCTGGGGTTCGGTCACTTCTGTCTTAGATGCTGGTTTTATTTGTGGCTAAATTCTTGCAAAGGTGTCTTGTCTCATTTTTTGCCTGTTGCGTGCATTGCATGGAGTTTGCTTTACGATGTACGCTCAGGCTTTATCAAGTATGAGAGTGCATGGCATTGCTTTGTTGGCATTGCCATGAATTCTCTTGTCTTGTCTGTCAGTTGGCATGAGCGCACGTTGCCTTATTGTCCTGGCGATATGTGCTCGTGCCATTTGGGTGTTTGTGTTTTGTGAGAGCATGTGACTTTGTTTTGTTTCTGCTTTGCCTTGAGTCTCTCAGTCCTGTGTCATACCCTGCCTCCTTGTTTCCCTATTCTCGGTTCATTTGTCTCATCTGCCCTGCCTGTTAACCTGTTGATTTCTCTCCCTTTTTAGTCTCCTCGTGGGTGCTGTCCTGTGCCAATTCATCTTATTCTCTCATCCTGTTAGTTCCTGATGGTCTTGTGTTCTGCTCGTTATTGCTCCAGCCCATCTGTGTGCTTGCTGCCCTGGACTGTGTGTTTCCCCTACGGGGTAGTTTCTCTTTGTTTGCACTATCCGTTTGGGTCCTGCCTCAACAAACCGTGACATTACAAACTGGCACATTTGGACCCAGTAGAGGAGGTATGGGCATTTTTCTTCACCAAGCTCCTGGGCAGAAGTAGCATGTCTCTCGTGGTACCTCCTTGGGTAAGATTTCCTAGAAAGGGCACAGTTTTGGCATCTATGCCGAGGAGTTAGTCCAGGAGCCCCACAAGTAATGTTATGATGAAACCTTTTTCAAACATCTTTTTCTGTCGGGTCTGGGTGAGATATTTTTGGGGCCTTTTTGGGAGCTGGTGTTCCATGTCTTTCGGAAGTCGAGATCCTGCTGCAGAGATAGAACACCAGATCCAACAACTCCTCTCAGTCTATGCCCTGTTCATGTCGCCCTAGGAGGAGGAAGCTCATGGCTGACTGCCAGGAGGCAGAAGAGCCTGCTGATGACCACCAGGGGGTGGAGGTGCCCGCTGCTGAAAGTCATGAGGCAAAGGAGCCAGCTGAGGTCTTCCAGGGGGTGGAGGACCCTGCTGCTGACTGCCAGGAGACAGAGAATCCCGCTGCTGACTGCCAGGGGGTGAAGGATCCCCCAGCTGACCGCCGGGAGGTGGCGATTGTGACATTATGAACTGGCCCATTTGGACCCCGCAGAGGAGGTATGGGCATTTTTCTTCAATGAGCTCTTGGCCAGAAGGAGCGTATCTCTCGTGGTACCTACTTGAGATTTCCCAGAAAGGGCGCGGCTTTGGCATCTATGCTGAGGAGTTGGTCCAGAAGCCCACAGGCGGTGATATGATGAGACCTTTCTCAAACATCTTTTTCTGTCAGGTCTGGGTGAGATTTTTTTGGCTTTTTTGGGATCTGTTGTACCAGAGTCTGCAGCTGACAACCAGGAGGCGGCGACCATTCCCGCAACAGTGCTTCTGACCTTCCGGAAGAGGAGTAGGAGGAGAAGGGCCCCTGCTCCCCAGTCGCTGCCAATGCTCATGGCACGGAGGCCCTTTCACAGACGCTGCCATCACTCACGGTCACAGAGGCCATTCCCCTGAGGCTGCAAGTGCTCCCCAGTCATGGAGAGTCCTAGGCCTCCGGAACCTGCTCCCTTCCTCAAATCTCCTCCATGGTCCCTCTTCCAAGTTTCACTCTCTTTCCTCCCATTCTTTTGGTCTTTCCATTCTTTGTTAGTGCCTGTTCTGTTTGTCTTGTCTGTTGTTTGATGTTCCCATTTTTTTTGATGGCTGGAGGCGTCCTTTAGATTGGGAGTAGTGTCAGGATTTTTTGGTTTTTGTGGTGACTGGATACTGGCTCTCTTGATCTGTGTATGTGTGGTGTTTTGTTTTTTTTGTCTAAGTAGTGTGTTTTGTGTTTTTGTCTCTGTGTGAGCGCACGGCTTCAAGTTGTGGTTTCCGTGCACTCTGCAGTTGGTCTTGTGTTTCATGTTCAGAGAATGGTGTCTGGATTCTGACTCTCCTGTCTGATCCAATTTCGGTTATGTGTCGGGATCTGGACACTCATGCTTCATGTCTTGTCTTTTATTGGAGTGAGTGAATTGCTCTTATGTCATCTTGGCGCCATGCACTTGCGTACATTTTTTGTGTCTCTCATGACCTTGGGCATACTTTGCGTTGCGCTCACTTTGCGCTACGCGTCCGGGTCGCGATCTGTCCTCACGTTGTGCACTTATTATGTCTTAGATGCCGGTTTTATTTGTGGCTGAACTCTCACACAGGTGTCTTGTCTCATTTTGTCGCTTTTTGTGTGCATTGTATGCATTGTATGGATTGTATGGTTTGCTTTGCGATGTACACTCAGGCTTTTCCTAGTGTGAGAGTGAATGGCATTGCTTTATTAGCGTTGCCATGCATTCTTTTGTCTTTTCTGTCGGTTGACATGAGCGCATGTTGCCTTATTGTCCTGGCGAAATGCACTCGGGTGTTTGTGTTTTGTGAGAGCATGTGGCTTTGTTTCGTTTCAGTTTTGCCTCATGTCTCTCAGTCCTGCATCATACCGTGCCTGCTTTTTTGCCCATTATCAGTTAATTTGTCTCACCTGTCCTGACTGTCAACCTGTTGATTTCTCTCCCTTTTAAGTCTCCTTATGTCCGCTGTCCTGTGCCAGTTTGTCTTGTTCTCTCATCTACTTGGTACCTGACGGTTTTGTGTTCTGCTCGTTTTTGCTCCAGCCCAGCCCGTCTGTGTGCTTGCCACCCTGGACTGTGTTTTTCCCCTATGGCGTAGTTTATGTTTGTTTTTGTTTTTTGTTTTTTGTGCTAATAAAACCCTTTGTTTGAACTCTGCTTTTGGTTGCTGCCTCAATAAACTGTGACAGTTGCTTGACTGTTTCAACTTCTATCTAGCTCTGAGCAAAGAATGAATAAGAACTTCACTATGAGTGTCTCAGAGCCTTAATTTTCCCAGAAAGCGCACAAACTGATAATATATAAAGTTTGAATTTTAAGGTGCTCTTGATGAAAACATCTGACAAATGCATAAATGTCTCCTGATATTGACAATACTGGGATTTATGTGATTCTAGTCCCTGACCAGTTATAGCTCCCAACACATTTGTCATTTGTTGGTGTAAAGTTTGTTCTTGTGTTCCTGTTTTTCCATTCATGGTTGTTGGCCTGATGTTTTTCCTGCCAAAAACCTTTCACCTCTACCAGCTGCCATTCTATTCTGGCAATATGCTGCCGGCCAAGGATAAGACGCTAACAAGCTAACAGCTTTTCGACATGTCTGACTGTCTGTGAGGTCTTCGTGGTAGGGGACGAGGCCATAAAGTCTCCTCTATGTCAACCCCTCATTCTCTCTCTTTCCTCTTTATCTCACTTCCTGTCAGCTGATGTACAGCCTGAGTGACAGTACAGTGGCCCCAAGGGGACACTACGGTGTAGAGATGAGGCTAATCCCACATCCCAACAGACTGTGCTAAAATGGAGAAGATAGAAAAAAGAAAAAGAAATCGCTCTGAGAGAAGATAAACGTCTTTGCTCATCCATCGCTCTCGTTTGCTAACCAGGTGGAAAAATGTAATGAATGCATATCCCTCCATTTTTTACTCTTGATTTATCAATTCAATTATCTGATTCTCTTATTCTTTCGTGCTTTTTTCACCTCACATCAAGGAATAGAAACCCGAAGCGAACACTTTATATTCAAAATCCCTAAATTTCAATTTTCCGCCTGAGTATGAGAACTATTTATCATCATAATCTGAAGGAGACGGAGAACTGGCGGGCATTATGCGTGTGAAATTAATTTAGATTAAGCAGCAGTGCGCGATTATGAAGATTACTGACAGAGAGTCAAACACAGTCCACAACTTTATTAACTTTTGATGGGAATTTTCCTCCATAACTGATCTCAGACCACTTTTGAAAACTCCACTATTTGGGGCAGCATTTGAGTCTCAGAAACCAGTCAAAGATCAGTGCCAAAGAGTAACATCAAATAAAGTCTCACCAATAGCTGGTGTGTGGTGAGCGTAATGGTGCACAATGGCTGCCATCGTTTCATCCAGATGGATGCTGCACACTGGTGGTGGTTAAGGAGAGTCCCCCTATACTATGAAAAGTGTTTTGAGTGTCTAGAAAAGCTGTATATAAATGTAACTTTCATCCTCTTCATCATCATCATGAAATCATAAGTGCTTCTCCAACAACAACTTGATTTAATGGAGAGCACATTTTTGAGATTTTTCTCTTAAAGGAATATTCTGGGTTCAATACATGTTAAGCTCAATCAACAACATTTGTGCATTAATATTGATTATCACAAAAATAAATTTTGACTTGGTAAATGGTCTGCACTTATATAGCACTTTTTTAACCTTAGCGGTTTTCAAAGAGCGTTACAATGTGACTCATTCACCCATTCACATACACACTCACATACCAATGACGACAGAATTGCCATGCAAGGTGCAACATGCTCTACCACCTGAGACTCAGACTTGCCCCTCCTTTTCTTTAAAAAAGGCAAAAAATGAGGCACTTACAATGGAAGTAAATGGGGTCAATCAGTAAACATTAAAATACTCACTGTTTCAAAAGTATAGCCACAAGACATAAACAATATGTGTGTTAACATGATTTCAGTGTAAAAATAATCGCTTACTATCCTTTTCTGTGTAAGGTTATAGCCAATTTTACATCTTTGTTGCCATGTTGATGTAATGTCAACAAACCCTAAAACCCTAAACTATTGTAAAAATGACGGTTTCAACAGCTTTTAAGCTCAAATAATAGTTAAAAAAGTTTTAAAAAAAGAACTAATGTAAGAGCTTTTATAAAATTAAGTTTCACATTTCTGCCCTTAATCCCTCCAAAAATTAGCTGCATTAATTTCCATTTTAAGTGCTTTATGGGAACCTCGATTTTTGCTTTTTTAAAAGTAAAGGATGGACAAGTTGAAACAATTTGTTGTAGTAATCAACATTATGACACAAATGCTGTCAATTGAGCGTAACTCGTTTTTGAACCTGGAGTATTCCGTTAAGGACAAAAGACCATAGTAATCACATACGTGTCTCCGAAATTACAAAACAAATCTCAAAAATGTCACAAACTGTTCTCAGATTTGTCATGCTACCAAAATCTGCAATCAAAAGTCAAAGATTTAAAAATTAACTCTTTTCATCTAAAGGGGCAGTCACACTACACTTCGCGCTCCATCCATTCTTATTCAAGTGCATCCTAAAGCTGGAGACCGGAAACACAAGCTCATGTGATGAATTTTCTTATGACACTGCGTACCAAAATTCAAACTTGTTGAACTCTGAATTTCAAATCTGGATGATGAGACGACGTTTAAACAATAGAAGATTGAAACGTCACACACTGACCTCTTGGCTCAATTCAAAGGATACATGTTTCAATATATTTTAATATAATATTATTTATTGTTTGTGAAATGTCATTTACTAAAACCAGACTGCCTCCCGAGTGACAAAATAACCTGGTCCGTTGTGTTGTTCGAACAATTTTTGCATGTTCATAGCCTAATTATCTGAGCTATGCTATCCACATTCATTTACTCTTACTGTACGACAACGATTGTCTCATTTGTTTCTATTTTACTTCTACAAGAAGAAATTTTAAGATAACATTGATTTTTTGGGAGTACAATGATACTCCATTAAGTCTGCTTAGCTATAAAAGAGCAACCTCATTAAAATATCAAAAACAATACAAAAAACACACACAATTGTTTCATGCCCAAAGGACAGACATTTTTACACTGTAATGTTGTAGAGGCTAGAGAGGAGATTGTATTATGACAAGATGTGTAGTCGGTCCATCAGAGGACCTGTCTGTATTCATGGACAAGGGAAACATTGGTATAGTCTACTATTGGCATATTGTTGCCTGCATTTTGGCACCACACCCGCTATTTTATAACCCTTCATTACCTGCTGAAGTCCTGAGGGGACTTCTAGAATAGGCAAACAAGGTTTAATATACCAGATACTGATGACTGAAGGAACATTATAGAGGACGTTCAGGATATCAATGAGAGTGAGTGACTCGAGTCAGTGAACTAAGATAAGTGTTACTCTTACCTAAGTTATGGGCAGAGACAGCTGATTGGCCAGGTGGCTGTTGGACTTTAGTGCGAATGATCCTGCAGCAAAGAAAGAGCATTAGACATTACTATATGGTTGTGTGTACTTAGCTATTTTTTGGGGACAAATTTGTCCCCAGAAGTGAGCTAAATCTGAGGAAAAAAACTTTTTTGGCGACGCCCTCATTTGGGAAAATGGTTCCAAAAAAAAGAAAAATCAATTAAGGTTTTGTTTTTCTTAACTTAGCAAAAAAAAAAACTAATTTGTGATAGGGTCAGTCAAAAGTATTTCTAATTATCTTATTCTATTGTATCTATAAACAACAGAAGTCTATGTTATGTCAGTATGATTTACGTGTTTTATTAAATGTTATGTATTAAATAATGTTTATAGTAAATGTAATTCATTTTATATGAAAATAAAATGTATATTACAGGGTCAGAAATGAAGGGCTCGGAGCAAAAGTGCCACTGAAAGTGACAAATTCCCCATAATTTAAAATGTTGGGGCAAAAAATTCCCTCGTAATGAATTCCTCTGTGCTTTAATTTGTAACATCTGATAAAGATCTTAATATTCTATTTTGAGCCTAGTTAGGCATTTTACCCCTTGTTAATGTTAATGAACTGGTTAAATTTAAGTATTTAACCTGAAAGGATGACACAAGGTATAATTTTATATAGTTGCAAAAAATGACCCCTGAAATTTTTATTAAAAAAAATGGCTTTTTATTGCCCCTTACTGAAAAAGTGCATTTCTGACGCTGGTCTTTGTAAACGTGTGTGTGTGTGTGTGTGTGTGTGTGTTTATGTGTTTTACGAGGACAATTTTTTAGGTTACAAACTGGTAATTACAAGGGTATTATGCTATAAATGTGGTTTATGAGGACATTTATAGAGTCCCCATAACTTAAATAGCTTAAAAACATATTAAACATTGTTTATTGAAATGTAAAAATGCAGAAAGTTTTTTGTGAGGGTTCAGGGGATAGAATCTATAGTTTGTACAGTATAAAAATCATTATGTCTATGTAAAGTCCTCATAATGACACACAACGTGTGTGTGTGTGTGTGTGTGTGTGTGTGAGTGTGTGTGTGTGTGTGTGTGTGTGTGTGTGTGTGTGTGTGTGTGTGTGTGTGTGTGTGAGTGTGGCTCATGCAGGCTGACATGGCAGCAGAGTCTCACACTTCCTGCATGACTGCTCAAGCAAAGCACCTTTCCCCTCTCCACCTCGTCCCTCTCTCTTTCTTTCTTTCTCTCTCTCTCTCTCTCTCTCTCTCTCTCTCTCTCTCTCTCTCTGAGAGGGGTTGTCATTGTACACATGCTGTTGAACCAGTGAGCTGGACACTTCTCATGAATATGTGTTTCTTTTTACTCCACTTACTCAGTCCCTTTGTTTTCCTCTTTTCCCACTATTCCTCTCTCTCTGTTCTCAAGTCAGTGTCAGATCTACTGATCAAATCTACTGATTAACTTCTTATCAAAACCATAATTATTTGCACAAGTTTATGCACAAAAACACACCCAAACTTTTCATGTTTTATTATATAAATGACACAATGTCACACACAAACATACTCAAATTCAGAAAAAAGCGCACCTGTTGATTGAACTGACGCTGGGTACGCTGTCATTGTCACACACTCTCTCTGCCAGTAGTCTGTCTCGGATCTCCCAGGCAAACATGGTGGGGTTTTGGCGTTTGTAATCAGCGATTTTGTCGACAACTTTGGGTGTAGCAACCTTTGGTTTGGAGCCTCCGATCACTCCTGGTCTGATGCTGCCTGTCTCATAATACCTGTCGAGCAGTTAGATAGAGAGCTGTGTATCATCTGGCAAGATAAGCAGAAAGTAATAACAAACTCATCCAGCAAAACATCTTGCGGTCTATGCATAGTTGCAGCACTGTAGGTTACTGCAAGTAAAGCACACAAAATTACTCACACCATTATACAAACCTAAATTAAACACTATAAGGTATAAATCTATTCAGTCTATCACAGAAAAGCATGCACATTGTAAATTAGCATAATTTAACATACATCATAACATCATAGAGTATAGGGTGCAACGGGGCTATTTGTAAAAAGCACTTTTGATCAAATGTTCTCCCTAAACACTGAATAGCAACAGCAAATACCACAGAATTTTCCTAAACACTTGTTTGTCGCTATACTCTGCAAAAATGTCCTGATCTATAAGATCATCACATTCAATGTCTTAAAGCTGATTTTGAAGTAATTTTATCTAACATTTAATAACTTTAAAATGTTGTAAATGTATGTATCTAATAAGAATCCCTGAAATGATTTGCGCTATTAAGAGGCATTCATTTTTTTATTTATTTTTTTATTCAGTTTTGCTCAGGGTGATTAAATAAAAAGTTAGGGTTGATTTATTATAAAGAATGTTCAAAGTGGGCTCACATTGACTGAAAATATATTATTTATAAGATAATCACAACAATTTTCTGATGTAGCTCTATTAATATTTAATAATAAAAAAAAAATCCACTTTTTCATCTTGATCACCCTGTTGTAGCCTATATATGAGAGCTGTTTAGGGTAAAAACTTGAAAACATTTGCACATCAATATACTACTTGCACAATAATTGCCTCCCATACTACTTAAAAACAAGAATTTTAAAACAGATGGTTTATACTACATTTTCTCTATTCTACACTCACTAAGCACTTTATTAGGAACACCTGTACACCTACTTATTCACGTATTATCTAATCCGCCAATTGTCTGGCCGCAGTGCAATGCATAAAATCATGCAGATACGGGTCACCAACTTCAGTTAATATTCACATCAATCATCAGAATGGGGGAAAAATGTGATCACAGTGATTTAGACCATGGCGTGATTGTTGGTGCCACACAGGCTGGTATGAGTATTTCTGTAACTGCTGATTTCCTGGGATTTTTATGCACAAAAGTCTCTAGAGTTTATAAATGGTGCCAAAAACAAAAAAACATCCAGTGAGTGGCAAATCTGTGGACAGAAACGCTTTGATGAGAAAGGTCAACGGAGAATGGCCAGACTAACCCCTCTGTAAAATTTTTGTGAACAGAATAGCATCTCAGAATGCACAACATTGAGGCAAATAGGCAACAACAGCAGAAGACCACGACTGTTAATGCTCCCTAAATTCTGATTGTGAAATGCAGATAAGCGCACACCTGTAACACACATTCCATAATAATGTGCTAAGTTGCCACATTACTTGGCACTCGTAGACAGCCTACAGTAAGGCTAATGAACTATATTACCTGTAGTAGAATATTTATTCCAATTAGTGTAAATAAATGTAACTATTTCTTGAACATTGGTATCTTTATCATATTGCTGTTGCCGTTGTTTTATAAGTCATGAGAAGCTATCCATTACGTCATTTGACCATGTTTAAAGGGGTTTTAGGCACTCTTCTTCTAAGAACACTCCTTACCCATGGTAAAATCTTTGTAACGCATGGCCTCTTGAGGCTTACTGGTTTAGTTAAGTCCCAACACACATGAACCAAGAAGCTCAGTCTCTACAGCCATGGAAAGTAAACTGAAATGAGCATGTAGGAAATTCCCTCATTAACAAGTGAGCAGAGTTAGTCATACGCCTTATTTACTCAAACCTCACATGCAGCCCGCATATTAGCGTGTTTTCTGTCTGAGCAGTAAGAGGGGAGGGAAGATATTACGGCACACTCACAGACACACACAGAGTGCTGCAGTAACGGTTGAGTGAGTTAGACTGGGGCTGAGGGAAGTGGGTTGAGGCAAAGGAGAACAATGGGAAACACATTTTTTGATATAGCTAAAGGCTCTAGCACTAATCCACACCTTTATCCATTCAAATTCCATCCTCCCCCTTAACCCCTTCCTCACTCTCTCCCTCTCTTTCCTCCTCTCTCTCCCTCTGTCTGTCCCACCACCCACCCACCCCTCCCTCCTGAGGAGACGTATGTTGCCAGTGTGATTTTGATGCAAATGTAAAATGCGATGAATCTTTTCTCTTTTTGTTACTGAAAGAAGGACTGTGCTTTGACTTTGGCTTCTGTGGGAGATTTCAGAATTTTTGAATTTCAACATGTCTTGTATGAAAGGAAGCGCTGAGTCAGCCTCAAGTTGAACTAAGGGTTCAACCCAACAGCCAGCATTTATCAGTGTACTTATATTCTAGAAACTGATACTATTCAGATGAATAATTGATGATAATATGCATAAGTATTTTTTTTAAATGAAATTGCTGAAAGAATATATGGATAGTTAGAAAGCATTTAAAGGCAGATCTTTAATCACATACTAGCTCTACTGTTTTAATGCAATAGAGGACATTTAAGCTGATTTCCCAAGCAAAGATTAAGTCTAGTTCTGGATAAAATAGCACAGGCAATAGAGATTCTCCATTCAAAATAATTTTCTGCCCAAAACAAGGCAAACTCTGTGTGTGGGAAACTAATCCATGGTGTTTGCACTGACTACAAATACATATGGCCAATATTACTTCCCAATACACTGTTATACAAATGACAATGTGTATAATCATATAATATCTCCATGAGTTCCTGTCATTTGACCTCTATGCACTGAGAACATGAAAAGTAAATTTTTTCTCTCACGTTCACCAATAGCTGTATGATTCATTCACTCATCCATTATTATCTTCTGATAATATTTCAAACAGCTTTGTTTTACATATATATATATATATATATATATATATATATATATATATAGTACCAATGGACAGTGATTGTATCAAATGCTAATACCATGGATGGCACATTGATATCATCACTTAGCACTTATTAGGAACACCTGTACACCTACGTATTCATATGATTATCAGCCAACTATGAGGCAGCGGTGCAATGCATAAAATCATGCAGATACAGGGCAGGAACTCCAGTTAATGTTCGCATCAACCATAATGGGGAACAAAATGTATCTCAGTGATTTCGACCGTGGCATAATTGTTGATGCCAGACGGGCTGGTTTGTGTATTTCTGTAACTGCTGATTTCTTGGGATTTTCATGCACAACAGACTCTAGAGATTACTCTAAAACTCTACTCTATTACTCTACTCCAAAAACAAAAAACATCCAGTGAGCGGACAGAAACGCCTTGTTGATGAGTGAGGTCAACGGAGAATGGCCTGACGGGTTTTAGCTGTCAGAAAGGCTATGGTAACTCATTTAACCATCCTGTACAATTGTAGTGAGCAGAATAACATCTCAGAATGCACGTTGAGGCGGATGGGCTACAACAGCAGAAAACCATATCAGGCACTTTGTTAGGACCAAAGTGTTCCTAATAAAGTGCTCAGTGAGTGATTAACATATACATGTACCATGGCATTTACATTTTACACCAAGGTATTGCCAAAAAGAGAGGGTAGTATTATGGTACCATGTACATTTTGATATGTGCTGAATCAAATGCTTCTTTGTCAACATGTTTCTGCTTCACATTCCTTTATGATAAGCAAAACTCACCTGCCCAGTATCTTGCTGACACAGCCATGGCTGACCCGAAGCTGGCGGGAGATGTCACATGGGCGCACGCCTTGATGGGCCAACTCCACTATCCTCTGCCTCACCACATCAGGCAAGGGCCGCCCATTAACAAACACCCCACCCAGCTGATTCACCCCTCCATGCCCTGCAGACACAGACAGCAATATAAGGAAACTGAGCAAATACATATTTCTTAAAGCTGAAGCATGTCATTTCTGCGAAACTAGCATCATCTAATGGAAAAGAAAAAGTAAATACTGTTTTTCAAAAATAATTTCAAATACACCCTCCGTCTGCCATTTGTCTGACAGAGAGTCCTGCCCTAAACTTATGCTCTTGGTTGAGCCAGTGTTGCTGTCTCAAACAAACAGATCAATGTTTGAAAGTACCGCAAAGCCACCATGTTTACACTTGGTGGAAATCAATCTACAAATGGTTTACTTACAGTGGTCTCTGAATATTAAAACTGAGATAGGAGAAAGTATTTTAACACTGAAAAAAATGACACACATTGGCATTAAATACAGATATTATTTATTTAAATTCCTTCAAATAAAGTTTTTCGACACATGGTAGGCAGAATGTGTTGCTGTCTCATCCTGATGTGGTCTCTCTGTCTTTGACCTCAAGGTTACAATTATGCAGTCTCTTCCACTCCTCTTTAGCATATCTGCCCCTGGTGGTCACATAGAGAACTACATATGACCTCTTCCCTCAAGTTTGTGTTTGTAAATGAGAATCAGAAATTGTCTTTGTGTGTCTTTCTTGCACAGTGGGTGGTGGGACTAGACTTCTGGATACAGCACAATTTTCTTACATTATAGAATATATTAATTAGAATTTAGCATCTTATCATCAAAGCTTTATATACAGTCTCAAGAGTTTGTGTGTGTGTGTCTGTCTGTATTAGTGTATCTGGCTGTGTTCAGTGCAGAAGTCTGGTGACCCAGTCAAACTCTCATATTAACATACTGATTTCTTCAGACAGGAACACACAAACACACTTACACACACAAGCAAAAAAAGAACTGGTTAATCCGAGCTAAAGGCTAATGGCTACTAAATGCATCCGAGCAGGCAATATCAAACTGTCTTAACTGGCCTCATCACTAAATTTGAAAGGAAATTAAAAAACAGCTATGTGTCAATTTCATTCTCTCAAGGCAGTGGGTTTAAAAAAATTAAACTATGTTACATATGAAGATCCTTTACTGTGTTACTTGACCTGTAAGGTTTTCTAAAAGGTCTCTAACATCTTGTTATTAGGGCCCAAGCACTGAAAGTGCAGAGACCCTATTGTTCTTCTAAGAATTATTAGGGCCAAAGCACTGAAAGTGTGGAGGCCATATTGTTCGTCTAATGATTCATCTTCTTTTCAATGTTTGCGTTACTTTTGGGGTACTTGCGTGAAAAATCTTGAAATGTTGCATGCACATCAGAGTCGTCGGCCATTAGAGCTGGGCAAATTTGCATATGGGGGTTGGGGGGGGGGGGGGGGGGATGGGGGGGGGGGCTCCATAGCACCATCCAGAAGATGGGAATGTTCGGGGGGCATTGTAGCACATAATTTTTGAGCTACAGTCAAAGCTACAGCAAACTTTGTACACATATACACTGGCGGTCAAAAGTTTGGAATAATGTATAGATTTTGCTCTTATGGAAAGAAATTGGTACTTTTTTCACTTTTTATTCAACTGATCACAATGTATAGGCAATACATTAATAATGTGGAAAATTACTATTACAATTTGATAAAATAATTTGCAGATCCTTGGCATTCTAACTGTCAGTTTGTCCAGATCCTTGGGTGACATTTCACCCCACACTTCCTGTAGCACTTTCCATAGATGTGGCTGTCTTGTCAGGCACTTCTCATGCACCTTACGGCCTAGCTGATCCCACAAAATCTCAATGGGTTTAAGTTCCATAACACTCTTTTCCAATTATCTGTTGTCCAATGTCTGTGATTCTTTCCCCACTCTAACCTTTTTATTTTGATTTTCTGTTTCAAAAGTGGCTTTTTCTTTGCAATTCTTCCCATAACTCAGGGCCTGTACCCCTGAGTCTTCTCTTTACTGTTGTACATGAAACTGGTGTTGACCAGGTAGAATTCAATTAAGCTATCATCTGAGGACATGTGAGGCATCTTTTTTCTCAACCTAGAGACTCTGATGTACTTATCCTCTTGTTTAGTTGTACATCTGGGCCTTCCACATCTCTTTCTGTCATTGTTAGAGCCAGTTGTCCTTTGTCTTTAAAGACTGTGGTGTACTTACACCTTTGTATAAAAAATTCAGTTTTTTAGTAATTTCAAGCATTGTAGAGCCTTAAAACAATGATTGACATTAAAAAATGTTGTTGCCATTTTTGACCTAATATTGACCTTAAGACATGCCAGTATATTGTAACTCAAAAATAAACACAAAGACAATGTTAAGCTTCATTTAACAAACCTAGTAGCTTTCAGCTGTGTTTGATATAATGTCAAGTGATTTTCTAGTACCAAATTAGGATAATGTGTTGGAGTGATGGCAGCTAGAAATGGGGCCTGTCTAGATTTGATCAAAAATGACTTTTTTTTCAAATAGTGATGGTGCTGTTTTTTACATCAGTAATGTGCTGACTATACTTTGTGTTCAGTTGAATGCCACTTTGGTGAATTAAAGTACCAATTTCCTTCAGAAACAGGTAAATATGTACATAATTCCAAACTTTTGGCCGACAGTGTAGATCTCATCAAGCTGGACAACTTTAACTCTGACAGTCATAAGCTCCACCCAACAGATAGTTGGCCATTTTCGATTGTTAGAAAAATGTATGCTCTGGAATTTGACATACTCCTCCTAGGTATTTCATGTTACAGGTACAAAATGTGGGCAGCATCATGCAAAGATGATGCTAAATTGTGGACTGATTTATTATATATCGAATGGTGTTGTCATGGTGATGTGATAAAGTCGGAACTCAAACGGAATTCGTTTTAAAAACAAATTACCTCATCTGCGAGGGGGGCCTCGGCAGGGCTTTCACACTGGAAGAATATCTATAGCGTCACTGCAGCGGGTCTATAGAGAAAAATGCTGTGATTTCGGTTACTAAGGTGAGTATTTATTTTAATAAAGACCATAACTTATAAAGTGGTTTATCAGGAGTGGGTCATTGATAAGTATTACAAACTTGATAGTCATGAAATCTTATTTACTTGAGGAGGAGGACCATATTTGCATCTAAAAGGTAAACAATAGAGCACTTTGTTCTTCACAAACTCGGCTGTGATTTGGGCATTGCTGAAGCCTATAGATGAAGTTACTTTTTAAAAACAAACACTCCACCCCACCCCTTGTGGATTCTTTTGTTGCCCAGAAAAGATCTGCTGTTAATAATTTAAGCAGTAAAGACATGTATTGCATTTCTAGATGTAGTTTTTCTTTTTATATATCACATTTCTTAGGCTTTAGAACCATGTTAAACATGTGAGGATGTGTATTCATAACCTGTTACATGTCCAACATGATCATACAGTTTAAAGTTTAAAGTTGTTTTGCTGAAATTTCAGAAAAGAACCCAGATCATTTCTTCTCTGTATACCAAAGATAAACCATTTATAATAACTTTAAATAACATTAAAAGACATTATTACATTCTATAAAGCATAAAAGATTATTAAAACTGCAGAGCTGCTTATTTCCACTATTGAAATCTGCTGCACGAAAGAACCCAGAAGCATGATTTCCTGCTCTGACATCAGATTAATTTCATCTATAGGCCTGTTCTATGTTTAATAGTACACGTCTCATATTTTTAGGCTCATAAGTTCTAGTTTACTGTAGTTTTAAGTGATAAAACATACTTCTGATTAATATCTATAATTAACATATTTTAAATTGGTTTAAATTGTTAAATATCCTAGAATTCCTTTTCTTTTCTTTTTTTTCTTTTCATTTGTTTTTCAGATGTGCTCTTTCAATCAATACAGTATAAAGACCAGGAACTTGCGCAGACCTTAGGCTCAAGTGGAAAAATGGGCACTTCTCATAATTATAATATATATTTTTTTCTTTTATTATTGAATAAATATATTTGTTTGACAAATATATATATATATATATATATATATATATATATATATATATATATATATATATATATTAATTTATAATAAATTAAAAAAGCTCCCCAGAAAAAAGGGCACTTTCTCTCGAGGAAGAAAAGGGCAGGTGCTCAAGCCCCCTTTGATGTCTACGTGTGCACATGCCTGACAAAGACAAGCTAGACTATTAATATATACTTATTCTGTGCTTTGTGTATTTTTTTGTGTCAAATCACATTCATTTTATCCATCATCAGTGCACGGTCACTTTAACTGAGCGCCAGTGGCACAGCAAAAATAGACTCCAAGCCGAAGCCCCCGCTGCACTGCAGCTTACGCTACGCTCTGACACGCTGCTGATGCTTCCGATATGAATGTTCTAATCTGTTATTATGGACAACTAAAAAAATACACCATATCATGCTTGTGATGTAAAATGGGCATTACACCGTATCACACTATCTGATACTTATGCTGGTAGCACATCCGGATAGGTATTATCTGGCTGAAAAGATGTGCTACATATGTTTTTAACACCTTTAATGCTCTTGTAGTATATACTGCCCTACAAAGCAAAAAGGCAGTAACTACACAGAGTGCAGAACTGAGAAAAATGACTTTAAAGTTATCCTGTCAGGGCTTTTTGCAGTTACTGTACAAACGACTACCATTTTTCTCCAAAACGACACACATTTGAGATAAAATGTTTTATCACATAACAAAGGATGCCTTGAATGTCATGAAAATGATAATAACTAATTTTTGACCAAAAATGCAGTTACTGCCTTTTTGTTTTGTAGGGCAGTATACTGGTGACCAAAAGTTTGGAATAATGTACAGATTTTGCTGTTTGGAAGGACATTGATACTTTAATTCACCAAAGTGGCATTCAGATGATCACAAAGAATAGTCAGGACATTACTGATGAAAAACACAGCACCATCACTATCCCTATTTCCAGCAGCCATCACTCCAACACCTTATCCTTGAGTAATCATGCTAAATTGCTAATTCTGTACAAGAAAATCACTTTATTCAATATTATTTTTTTGTCAATATTAGATAAAAAATGGCAAAAAACTCGTCAGTCAATAATTATTTTGAGGAATGAAGGTTATTCAATGCTTGAACAGTTTTCATACAAAGGAGTACACTACAGTCTTCAAAGACAAAGGACAGCTGGTTCTAACAAGGACAGGGACAGAAAGAGGTGTAAGGCCCAGATACAACTAAACAAGAGGATAAGTACATCAGAGACTCTAGTTTGATAAATAGATGCCTCACATTCCCTCAGTTGACAGCTTCATGGAATTCTACTCTCTCAACTACAGTTTCATGTACAACAGAGAAGACTCAGGGATGCAGGCCTTATGAGAAGTACTGCAAAGAAAAAGCCACTTTTGAAACAGAAAAATAAAATGAAAAGGTTAGAGTGGGTAAAGAAACAGACATTGGACAACAGATAATTGGAAAAGAGTGTTATGGATCTTAAACCCACTGAGATTTGTGGGATTAGCTAGACTGTAAGGTGCGTGAGAAGTTCCTGAGATGTGCTACAGGAAGTGTGGTGTGAATTGTCACCTGAGTGTCTGGACAAACTGACAGCTAGAATGCCAAGGATCTGCAAAGCTGTCACTGGAGGATTTTTTGATGAGAACCCTTTGAAGTAGTTTAAGAAGTTCTGGACATTTGTTTTCAATTTGTAATAGTAATTTTTCACACTATTAATGTCCTGCCTATAAATTGTGATCAGTTGAATGCCACTTTGGTGAATAATAGTAGCAATTCTTTTTCATAAGAGCAATTTCTGTACATTATTCCAAACTTTTGGCTGCCAGTGTAGCGGACAGGTAATCTTGTGCCTTGACATGTGCTACCCAAGCTTTGCATATCACTGTTTTCTCTGCTGGTAGCACATCCTGAGCATGAAGCACAGATTGTCAGAACACAGAGTTCTTCTCAGAGTCTCCCAGTATGATATAATGTTAGTCAGTGATTCAATGAGGCCAGCCAATCACTTTATCTGACCTTCCAAATGACTGTTATCAAATCGCTGTGGTAAACATCCGAGCCCTCTGTGCGCAAAGCTAAGTTGTGAGTTTAACAACACTCAACATGTGCAACAACAGCATCGGCGGTCTTCAAGCTATCCATGGTCCAGTTCCGGACCGGAGCGCATATGTTTAATCTTGTCTGGGCATAGTTCAGTTATACTCTTTTCCAAAACATGAACCAACAACTTTTAGGTGAGTGCATTTTAACACGTCTTATTCAATCAAATATATTTATGCAAATTGTTTATCCGCTGCGTGCAGTAAAAACTAGACTTAAAAAATATCAAAGCTGTTATAGGAGTGATGTCAGCTTGTATGCACAACCTTTTTTCACAAAAGTTAAATCAATGATGAAAACCAAATTTTCAAATAAAACTTTCTTGCCTATGCATAAATCCTGACAGTGTTTAATTGTATACAGGTTTGTGCCAGCGTTCATGAACATCATCAAATCAGCTTGTTCATCGTTTCTTGTGATTATTTTTTATCTGCACAAGTATATGGCTTTTGTGTGCAAATTAATCTGTGCGGGACAAGAAAAGGCTAATTGTCCCCTCATTGAATGGGAGGATAATAATAATAGACATTGTGCTCTTTTTTTCAGTTTTAGGCAACATTATTTTGTGTAAAATTAGAGTTCTACATTAGATTGGCTCTGTAGTGCCACCTTGAAAATGGGCATGTAAGGGGGCTCTGTAGCACCCCCATTTTCACCTTGAGTCGCAAAATTGATATGTATATAGTTCTCATCAAGCCAAACAACTTTCAAAAATTATAAACAGGAAGTGCCTTATATCTTCTGTGTGCATTGTGAGATTTTTATGAAAATTACGCTGTGTGTTTGGAAATGGGGGCTGATCACATTGATGAGACTATTATGGGTCACGGTCATAGCACCACCAACTGGCAGCAGGAAGTATGGCACTTTTAAAAGACTGTGAAATAGCCCTCTTGTGTTTACATGAATAGCTTCAAAATTCTTTAGAATAATGTCAAGAAAGTGCTGATGTAAAATTGTAAAGGAATATTTGAATATTTGGGCATGTAGTATGTAGTGTAGTATGTAGTATGTAGGACATGCATGACAATCCCAGGAGATCAGCAGTTACAGAAATACTCAAACTAGCCTATCTGGCACCAACAATCACGCCACAGCCCAAATCACTGAGATCACATTTTCCCCATTCTGATGGTTGATGTGAATATTATCTGAAGCTTCTGACCCGTATCTGCATGATTTTATAAACTGCAATGCTGCCACATGATTGACTGATTAGGCAATCACATTGATGATTGTTGGTGCCAGACGGGCTGGTATTTCTGAGTATTTCTGTAACTGCTGATCTCCTGGGATTTTCACACACAACAGTCTCTGGGATTTTCACACACAACAGTCTCTAGAATTTACTCAGAATTTTGCCAAAAACAAAAAACATCCAGTGAGTGACAGTTCTGCAGATGGAAAAACCTTTTTGATGAGAGAGGTCATCAGAGAATGGCCAGACTGGTTCGAACTGACAAAGTCTACAGGAACTCAGATAACTGCTCTGTACAATTGTAGTGAGACGAATAGCATGGCAACATCTAGTCTTTTTATATTTATCCAACACATCCAACCTCTTCTGCCATTACATTCCCTTGTACTGGATATAACAGATTTGTATTTAGATTTGCACTACGTATGTGTATAGGTGTGTATGTATGTATGTATGTATGTATGTGTGTGTGTGTGTCTGCATGTGTATATGTGTATATATATGTCTGTGTATGTGTGTATATATGTATGTATGTATGGTATCTCACAAAAGTGAGTACACCCCTCACATTTTTGTAAATATTTTATTATATCTTTTCATGTGACAACACTGAAGAAATTACACTTTGCTACAATGTAAAGTAGTGAGTGTACAGCTTGTATAACAATTTGCTGTCCCCTCAAAATAACTCAACACACAGCCATTAATATCTAAACCGTTGGCAAAAAAAGTGAGTACACCCCTAAGTGAAAATGTCCAAATTGGGCCCAAAGTGTCAATATTTTGTGTGGCCACCATTATTTTTCCAGCACTGCTTTAACCCTCTTGGGCATGGAGTTCACCAGAGCTTCACAGGTTGCCACTGGAGTCCTCTTCAACTCCTCCATGATGACATCACAGAGCTGGTGGATGTTAGAGACCTTGTGCTCCTCCACCTTCTGTTTGAGGATGCCCCACAGATTCTCAATAGGGTTTAGGTCTGGAGACATGCTTGACCAGTCCATCACCTTCACCCTCAGCTTCTTTAGCAAGGCAGTGGTCATCTTGGAGGTGTGTTTGGGGTCGTTATCATGCTGGAATACTGCCCTGCGGCCCAGTCTCTGAAGGGAGGGGATCATGCTCTGCTTCAATATGTCACAGTACATGTTGGCATTCATGGTTCCCTCAATGAACTGTAGCTCCCCAGTGCCAGCAGCACTCATGCATCCCCAGACCATGAAACTCCCACCACCATGCTTGACTGTAGGCAAGACACACTTGTCTTTGTACTCCTCACTTGGTTTCCACCACATACGGTTGACACCATCTGAACCAAATTAGTTTATCTTGGTCTCATCAGACCACTGGACATGGTTCCAGTAATCCATGTCCTTAGTCTGCTTGTCTTCAGCAAACTGTTTGCAGGCTTTCTTGTGCATCCTCTTTAGAAGAGGCTTCCTTCAGGGACAACAGCCATGCAGACCAATTTGATGCAGTGTGTGGCGTATGGTCTGAGCACTGACAGGCTGACCCCCCCCCCCCCACCCCTTCAACCTCTGCAGCAATGCTGGCAGCACTCATACGTCTATTTCCCAAAGACAACCTCTGGATATGACGCTGAGCACGTGCATGGCGAGGCCTGTTCTGAGTGAAACCTGTCCTGTTAAAACGCTGTATGGTCTTGGCCACCGTGCTGCAGCTCAGTGTCAGAGTCTTGGCAATCTTCTTATAGCCTAGGCCATCTTTATGTAGAGCAACAATTATTTTTTTCAGATCCTCAGAGAGTTCTTTGCCATGAGGTGCCATGTTGAACTTCCAGTGACCAGTATGAGGGAGTGTGAGAGCAATGACACCAAATTTAACACACCTGCTCACCATTCATACCTGAGACCTTGTAACACTAACGAGTCACATGACACCGGGGAGGGAAAATGGCTAATTGGGCCCAATTTCACTAAGGGGTGTACTCACTTTTGTTGCCAGTGGTTTAGACATTAATGGCTGTGTGTTGAGTTATTTTGAGGGGACAGCAAATTTACACTGTTATACAAGCTGTAGACTCACTACACATTGTAGTGTCATTTCTTCAGTGTTGTCACATGAAAAGATATAATCAATTATTTACAAAAATGTGAGGGGTGTGCTGTATACAGATGAGATACTGTATAATATATATATATATATATATATATATATATATATATATATATATATATATATATATATATATATATATTGTCTTATTGTGTATTCTATATATACTTTATTTTCTATTCAATTTTTTATTAATTTTTTTTTTTCAATTAAATTTTGTATTATTTTTTATAATTATCTATGTCTTGTTGCTGTTTTGTATTGTTGTGGACTGGAAGCTTTTTCCTTCCATGTGTAAGCATACATGACAATAAAGCTGATTCTGATTCTGATCTCAGAATGCTATTCTGGGATGCGGGTTGGCACTGTTTTGGTGGCACGAGGGGGACCTACACAATATTAAGCAGGTGGTTTTAATGTTGTGGCTGATCGGTGTAGTTCTCTTTAATTTACCCAAATTGCTTTAAAATTGTTTAGAATAATGTCAAATGCCAAATGCATGTGTCCACCTTGCACTTGTTTCCAAAAGCCACCAGGTGGAAATGGACCCATGTGGGCATGTTTATTTGGTTTACAAGGACATTTTTTTACTGGTAATTACAAGGGTATTATGCTATAAATGTTGTTTATGAGGACATTTCTAGAGTCCCCATAATTTAAATCATTTAAAAAAAACATAGGCTATTAAAACGATGTTTTATTGAAAATGTAAAAATGCAGAAAGTTTTTTTGTGAGGCTTAGGTTTAGGGGTTGTATTAGGTTTAGGGGATAGAATATATATTTTATGTCTATTATGTCTATGGAAAGTCCTCATAATGATAGGAAGACCAACGTGTGCGTGTGTGTGTGTGTGTGTGTGTGTGAGAGAGAGAGAGAGAGAGAGAGAGAGAGAGAGAGAGAGAGAGAGAGAGAGAGAGAGAGAGAGAGAGAGAGAGAGAGTATGCGTGTGTTGTTTTTTTTAAATAAGTGCGTGTGTTAGAGAAAGAGATATAGAGAAAAGGCTGCAGTAGGGATTAAACGAAACAAGCTATTCAGATGTGATCTGACCAAGAGTTTTCCCATTTCTTCTGCAAATATGGTTGGCTTATGAATCCAAATGTTCCTAGAGCTTTGATTGATTTCGAGACAGGTTCTGTTTAGAAATAGAGAGAGCTGCTGAAAGACATTCATGCTCCCCCATCCAGAAAATAAACCCGATTAGAGACGCTGCTCTATTACGATCCGTTATCGGCCGCAGTGGACGGCTCCGATTAAACTGCTCTAAACTGAGCGAACCTAACGCCAGCAAAGTGATGTGACATTAGGCGTGCTTTAACAAACAGGCTCAAGGGGAAAAAAGAAAACCACGGGAGGGACAATTTGAGGTTCAAGAAAAGCGAAACATTTGAAAATGTTTAATCAAATGTTTTAATTTGAAAATAGGAAAAAGAGTGTTTTAATTGTTTTAAAAACACCTTCAAACACGGTGGGCTACCCAATGTAATTATAAAGTAATAGCCTACTATATAAACGTTTAAATTTGCTGGATTAAAAAAGTTTCGAGTATTTTTATGTATTCCTTTATATGGTGTTCATAATCGTGTATACAGTGTTTATAAACTACATAAATCTTATTATTTCTATTATTTCAAAAATAATAATTAGTGTTAATAAGTTACTCAAATTAATATCTTGTTATAACCTATTATTAATTACATTTCTCATTATTTAAATTATTATTACTATTATTAATTAATTCATGTTACATTTTTTAAAATTAAAAATTCATACAGATGTTTATGTTGACCTTTTAAAACAAGGGACTCAAAACAAACAAGCAGAGAAAATAAAAATAATACAGGCTTCGTTCAAACAGCAGACCAAGTTCAGACTTTCCAGAAATTTTTGTAAAACCTTTTTCGTAGCTTAAAACTTCAACGCTCCAATAAATGGCTATTTTTTCGATCTTTGAAAACCAAAATATGTATTTTGATCTAACTTAGAAAAAACGTTCGATATGTTTACAATAATTTTTTATATATATTTAAATCATTATAGACTGGACATACTAAAATGCAGCAAGTTCACACTTCATTGTAGCTATAAGGCCAATCGTATAACAAATAATTTATTGCATTAGAATATTGTTAAATATAATTAGTAACTTACGTTGGACGCGAGGTTACACTTTTTATGATCACACTTTTTTGTTAAGTCTGCAAAGACCCAGAACCAGCGGAGTTTCTTTTCGAAACAGTCTCCCGATGTTCGTGTCACATACTCAAATTCTTAAGGCTTGCACCGTTTGACATTTTCGGTGTAATCGTTTTACCCCGCGGATTGTGTTGGGATATTGTGGCGGAGAGGAAACGTGATTCGTTCTAGCCTCTGAAATGTGTATACATCTAATCCACCGTTTCATTCACCGTGCCAATAGATGTCATTTCACACAGATGTGCGTGTGTGGGTGGTTGGGTGCCTGCATATTTGAGTTTTGCGGTGGCTTGGTGTGTGAGATTTTATTCATCGGTGAAGAGAGACGAGTAGAGAAATGAGCAATAGAAAGACAGAGGGGAGCGAGAGTGAGATCACAATTTCATTTTCAGTACACAATATGTAATTGGCAGCTCTTGGTTGTTGTAACAAGACGCGAGAATTTTCTGACACATTTAAGACACGTTGCATTTCGTTAATTTCTTTTTGGCGGGGAATTATTCATAAATTATAATTCAAATTAAAATAACTATATTTCAAGTTCTGATGTGTCTCTTAGTCACTGCGCGTTTGCAAATTTATAATGGAGTGAAATGTGTTTCACACTATTAAAATGTGTAAAATGTGCTGTTTACGCGTTGGAAACAGCAAGAAAACGAATAAGAAATAAGAAGGATTGAGAAAGGGCGCCCTGATACGCTGGTATCCTGGGGCACCACAGTGTCCGCCATGTCACGAATGAGTGACCACACATCTCTCCACCACAGTGAGCAAATTTCGTTTTAACCTCACAAGTGGCCTGTGCACAACCACCCTCAAGCAACGTATTAAATGTTAGGGCGCCTGTTTGCCATCATCAGCTGCGGTTCAAGTTCAGTTTGTGTCCGCTGGCTGCTGGCCTTGGCCGCGATCTCTTCCCCCCTCTCTTTCCCCCCGAGGATTGTCAAACAGAAGGCTAAAGCTCTAACAAAGCAAGCAAAGCACAGCACAGCAAGAAGATAAAAATAACAGACCAAAAGAGCAAAAACTTCACCATTAGCCAACTATGTGAGACACTTTTTTAAATATTTTTTTTGCTTTCTTTTCAGTTGTTTTTGTTTGCAATTAATTGTGCACATATATTGCGTTGGCCTCATCGTTTATTCATGTAGGCCTATGGATTGCTATTCAAGCTGTATGACATTCTGTGCAGTAATGAAATCAAACTTGACTACAGTTCATTTAAAAGCGAATGTCTGTTGTGAACTTACTGTGCATCGCTGCGAACGGGTCGTGTTTGCAGTGGATTTCCATTGGTCAGTAGAACAGGCCTTCTCGTTAAAACCCGCCAAACAATTGTTTAATGTCCTGTTTTTGTTCTTTTAAATGTTTGTGCGTGCGTTTGTAGTCAGTCCGTTTTGTTCGTCGATGTTTCTGCTGTATAAACTGTTTCGAAGTCCAAAGAAAGTTTAGCTTAAAAATAGGCAATTGAAACTGAAGAAGACCTAAAGTCGACAGTAAAAGTAAATACGCAAATATGTTTGCGTGAATTTGGGGAGAATATCTAAAAAAAAGATCATACACTATAATTGATCTCATCCATCATTAATATGTCAAGAAAAAATGGAAATAGGCGGTCAGAGCATAACCCTGCTGGGTCACACGACTGCTTTTACGGCCCAACATCCAGCGTGAACTCACTCTGGTGGACATCAGTTGGCAAGAGGATTCATAAAAACGGCTTTTGCAAGAAAAGCCCTGATGAAATGTATTGTTTTTAGTCCACGTATCGTTCTTAAGCTTTAAATACAAATGTAAACGTTTTTGTTTCCAAGCAGATCTATCTTGACATCCACGCTCCACTGACCGTGACCCGTGAACTGTGACCGAGGTTCGCACTGGAGCGCTGTTAACCTTCGGGGATCTGTAAAATCCTGGTTAGGTTTCTGAGAAACCAAAACATGTACTTATTTTCAACCTATCTTCATGTGAATGTGATTTCCTTGCATCTTGATCTTGTAATGCCTCAAAACATTTCCTCAGACCTTCTTTTTTCGAAAAATACACAGAAAACTCCGACAGTACGTAGCTCCCCAAACAATAGACATATGTTTGAAATTAAAAAGTGCATCGTATGAAACCCGAATCAAACTGCTTGCCGAAGTTAAACAGGGAATTAAAAATAGCCTTTGCGCGAATCATTTGAACTTGCCCAAGAAAATGTCCAAGAAAATTCGTAAAGGAAAAAAAAGAGACTTTATCAAGTTTAGCTGTGATCGAGAAGTGCGTAAAAATCCACGAAAATTCTCAAATGGTGGATATGGTAGTGTAATTTGTCTTGGTCATCGTGAGAGGGACGCGAATGATGTCCGCCGAACGGTGCTCTTCCAGCGTGAACGCTCGGTGGTGAGGTGCTGTGCGTGTGCGACGAGTCTCCGTCCTTAAGGCGCTATCACTGAACGAGCGCACGGCGCGTTTCAGAACCTGCTCTCATGTGGACAGCGCCAAAGCTACAGCGCTCTGAATCTACTACAGCGCACTGGGCGAAACTGTCAATCAAGATACATCTACCTATCCGTGCACTGCACCTCTGCCGTCACAATCGCCCTGAGTCGCGCTCAGATAAAGACGACACCGATTGGCCAACACTGACCCTGTATGAAAGTGACGTGCTGTCCCAGTTCTGCGCTGACAAATAGGGAGTCTTGATTTGTAACCGGTTCTCTGGCTGACCGCTGATCCCATGTTTAATTTCAATTAAGAAAGGAATAATAGATATTTTAAATATCCGTTTGTACTCACTTTTCGTCATCTAAATAATAAATAGTAAATAATTAGCTGTTGCTTCGAAATTGAGATTATGAATTTCCCATAGGCTATAATGCATTACGAAATTATTGGGGAAACGGATTTTGGCCACCGACAAATTGCAGATTTTTCCTGAAGTGCAGATAAAATCAATCAATAAATTAACAAATAAATTAATTCATAAATAAAAAAACTCTTTCTTACTCAGTATATTATTTGCATATCATTAAAGCCTTATAAATTATATAGTAGCCTACACTTGCGTGTGTAATTACAAGTGCCGTTTAGTATCATTTTTGGTAGGTAGCATAGTTATTGTATAGTTTTAAACCCCTACATTTTTTTAAAAGGCTTTTCATTTTTTCGTTTTTATTTATGAGCTTCCATAAAAGATGAATCCCATTTACATTGTTATTTCAGTAACTTTGTCCATCAAGTTATCAATGGTGTTCTTCACAAAACGCAGACCTAACTCTTTTATCAATGCTATATCATTCACATTATCATAATGCAGCAAGTGATGTCAAATTTAGTTTATTTAATCGTGTGCTTTTAATATAAATGACAATTGGTGTGTTGACAAGCACATATCATATAAATAACACATAAATTGCCATTAAGAAGCGTAATATTGCATAGAGTTCTTTGTTTCTAATTATTAATAAGCCATGTGTATTTATTAATTATTTGATCTATTTATTGTATTATTTACAATTGAATTAAATGTTTTTAATTACTGAATTATGTTTTTATACTATGAGTAGCCTACATCTGCACAAAAAAAGTATTGATCTAGTCATTCGTACACTAATTTATTTATTTCCTTTATTTATTACACCAAAAATATAAAAACGAATACAAATACAAATCCTGCATAAATGTAAAAAGACAACGTAAATTTGTCAGAAAAAAAACAACAATAACAATTTTCAAGGCGTTACATTTTGTGAATTGTGATATTACTTTGATTACACGCAAACTTTTCTCTTTTGTAGGTCCATTTGGGCAAGTTTTGGGCAAATGTCACAATGTTATTATGTGTGGTCAGAATTAAATCCTATAACATTTGAGTCACTGAAATGTTTTATCATGTTTAGATTACTTTATTTTATTTATTTTTTAAGCTCTTGACAGAAATCCGTCATTTTATGCGAGTGTTGAAAGAGATTCTTGCGCTGTGTGCACCATAAGTGCCACGAGGGGGCGAAACTTTTGTCTCTTGTGAAGAAGAGGTTAAAGCTCGACCACGTCAGCGCGCCACACACACGTATACGCAGACACGCACACTCAAACAGTAAACCATACAGGAGCCTAACTAATATTAAAAGTGTAACAATGTTAAAATATATTTTTTATATATTTTCTTTCTTAAATTTACATCTATAATATGATATTCATATACAGTATATATTAATATATACAGTATATTCATATAAATAATGTATTTGCTTGCATGCCTAGAAGTTGCATTTAAGATTAACCTTTTAATGATTACCTTGTGGGCTCTCAGAAGACACACCTCTCTTACAGAACACACCTCTCTCAGAGTCTCATTTCATTTATTTCAGTGTGTCAGAAGTTCTGCAGATTTATTTAGCCTATATTCCTGTGAAAAACAAACGCAGCTCACAACTATAATAATAATAATATTAACAACAACAATAATAATAGTAATGGCATTAGGATCTTTTAGACTTATATTAAGCCATCTATTGGTTTTATTGAATTACATTTTTCTCAGTGTTTCCATTTTCAACTGGGGCTATATGACTAAAATGCTCATATAGGCCTATAGTCTTTTTAGTGTAATCTTTGATTTTAACAGTTCCCCAGGCTATCCACACTCTCAAGGCTTATCCATTGGAAGAGCACATCTTTGCTTGTGTCATAGATGAATGTTCATGGTGTTCTGCATCAAAGTTCGCCTCATCCATTTTTTGTTCTGTTTTTAAAATGTCAGGTAATCTGGAGTATTTTTTTTTTTCATTAAATATACAAACAAGTAAAACTAAAAAACAGCCAATAAAATTGTTGTTGCTTCAGGCTTTGAAATTTGGTGAGAACTTTATTTAGGATTCAAGGCATTTGCAAAATCATTAACATAATCCATTGATGGATGTTTTTAACGCTTCTAGAAAAATAAAATCGAAAATAATAATCATTTAGGAAGCAGACTCATGAGTTCATGAGAAAGTTATCACTTAATTAAAAAAAAATTAAAAATTAAAAAAAAACATCAACAATAAATAATAAATAAACGGACAGCCCCCAAAACAACGTGTTGTAGGCTGGTATCATTCTTCTTAGTTTTAACTAACATGTTTACATGACAACAGTCCATTTTGACTACGGGACATTTGTGTATCGCGTTATGCACATTATGTGTAAAGACCGTCAAATTCAACATATAGCTCCCATTTTATTTGGAGTGTTGCAAACACTGAAATAATTCTGAGTGTTATTAAATCCAAGGACTGAAGAGTTAAGTCATGCTTTTGAATTCAATGAATGAAACGTCTGTTCCAAGACACTCCATAGGCTATCCACACTCTCAAGGCATTGGAAGAGCACATCTTTGCTTGTGTCATAGATTAATGTTCATGGTGTTCTGCATCAAAGTTCGCCTCATCCATTTTTTGTTCTGTTTTTAAAATGCCAGGTAATCTGGAGTATTTATTTTTTTATTTATTTTTTCATTTGATTTGTCAATTCAGATTTTATTTGGGCAATAGGCCCAAAGCCCAGCACACATCAAGCTCAAAACACAGTGCTGTCAAAATCATAGCTTAAGCAAAGATGTGACTGATATGCAGTTCTATATGAACACTATTGGAAGACTTGTTGACAAAATGCTTATTTCAAACAGCCTAGTTTAAAATTTGGATGGTGGACCATCAACAGACATGTCAATGCACCATGCAAGGACAAGCGGTTTTAAATCTTTGTAGCCCATTAAAGTTTAAAAATGTAAGTAGCATTTGGTATGAAAGACAAGTCGTTGTATTTGTTAGTTTCGTTTTCTAACAGAGATACACAGTTTTATTAGTACTTTGACCAAACAACAGTTCGGCTGAAATAGAGAAACAGACAAGGCCCTACCCGACCGTCCGATGCGTAGAGATGGACCCTTTTGGTCCAAGTCCATGCCGTGGCAAGAGGTTAGATAGAGGGATGCGCGGGGGTGTGAGAACAAAAAAGTTGCCTCTCGTATATCCTCTGTTGCTGTCCTCTCTGCTTTTTTTTTTTTTTTTTGGGAACAGTGGTTTTGAGGAATGGTAGTTTGAAATAATGTGACTCTTCCGCTCCCTAGTGCGCTGTTGCAATTGTTCACTGAAGTGAGACTAAACGTTTTAGGTGGAAAAGAGACTCTGAAGTAAGCGTGAAACGATTATGGGGCAAAGTCAAGAAAGAGCCGCGGGCTCAATGTGAGCTCATGTCCTCTTTCTTCCTCTTTCTCTATTTTCACTCTTTCTCTCTCTCTCTCTCTCTCTCGCTCTCTCTCTCTCTCTCTCTCTCTCTCTTTCTCTCACACACACACATACACAGACGGGTACGCGAGATGCAACCGCTCTCCCTCCTGCGATATGGGCACTGGGAAGATGTGGTCGCCTATCTATTCATTTGCTAGTAACTTTTTAAACATAACTTTTGCGCGCGCTCTCTCTCTCTCTCTCTCTCTCTCTCTCTCTCTCACACACACATACACACACACACACACACACACACACACACACGCGCGCGACCTCCGATATGGGCACTTCATGGGAAGACGTGTTCTATTAATTTGCTAGTATCTTTTCATACATAACTTTTGCTCTCTCTCTCTCTCTCTCTCTCTCTCTCTCTCTCTCTCTCTCTCTCTCTCTCTCTCTCTCTCTCTCTCTCTCTCTCTCTCTTTCTCTCTCTGGATTTGGGTTCAGGACACAAGTGAAAACACAACATGACCTTTAGTTCCATAAGCGATTCAAGAAACCTCTAAGCATGCATGCTATGGGTATCACAACCAAGCTAATTTTAGGCTTCAGGGGAAAGGTTGTAGGTAGCACTAGATAAAAACATTGATACACTATTCAGTCAATAATAAACATTTAATAATGCAGATCAGTATGCCTTCAAATTATAAGCCTTTTCCTTACATATTAAGTATTATAGATTAGGCCTCATCATCAATTTTGTAAAATTTTAGGCCTACATAATCTATAATACTTAATATGTAAGGAAAAGGCTTATCATATATAGATTTCCATTTGGTGAGGGCCTCTTGGTTGTATTTCTTTGCTTTCTCAAACAAATATTTTTTTGTCGACCAAGCAAGACTTCTGCATCAGAATGACACAGAGACAATTGAGCGCTGAACAATGATAGACGCGCCGTTCAGTACTCTCTGACCTCTACTCAGAAAACAACAAATGTAGCTCATTTAATCGTGCCTCATAAAGCCGTGTTCCACTGATAGAGAGCTAAAGGCAGAATAATGAATGAAGTTTTAGACTTTATTAATTTAATATGGAGTGGCCTGAGGCTTAGTTTAGGTTTCAGATTTGGGCCCAGAGGTCAATTATTTAATTAACCTACAATATTTTTCGCGCATGAGTGGAAGTAGCCTTTGTATTAATTTGCTAAACAAATAAATAAATGGAGCTGTTGTTTGGCGACACGCCATATATAGCATTCCACTTTGAATTTGACAGTAGTGTAGCTGTTCTTATAATGAAGCTCTGATGAGAGACGTGAGCACCAGTGTAACTGTGCAGGTGGCTGTTGTCACAGTGACCTGAGGCGATGTAACCGCCTCGCTACACACGCCTCTCCGCTATGAGATCAAAGGGCAAACTTGTCTTACACCAACTTACATCAACGTCCACTCTTTCTTCCCCTTTCTCCCTCCATATCTGCTTCTATAACACTTAGTACCACAGAGCTGACCCTTTCATCTATCCATGGCATTAACGTGGACACGTCATGCATAATCGACTATTTATTTCATTTAATTAGGCTATATATGATTATATATATATATATATATATATATATATATATATATATATATATATATATATATATATATATATATATATATATATCTTACCATAGGCCTGAAAAACAGAATAAAACTTATGTATGCCGAAATCCTTCATAAAGATATGCAACATTACATTATCGCTTTATAATGCATTATTATAATTGCATATCTAATTATTGTTATGTAATGAAATGTCCAAATTCGTTGGACGGGACTAAAAAATATTAAATTAGTGAGTTATCAGAACCCTTAGAACTATCCCTCAATTTATCATAGTTTTTGCCAAATTTACTACAGTTATTGTTGATACTGTTCTAAATTGGCATTAGTAGCCACTATTATTAAAACACACGCACACACGCACACCCACACACACACACAATCAAAGAATGAAAAGAAAGAAAGACAAGAAAAGAAATGTCGGAAATATGCTGAAAGCTTCCAGTTTTTTGGACACCTATTTTTGTATACTTGAGGTTTATTGTAGCAACAATAACTGCACTAGACTAAATTTACAATTTTAGTATAAACTATGATTACGATTGAAAATTATTTTAAGATATAGGCTCAAATCTATTCTTTGCCAATGTGCTTTATGTGACATTTGGGCTATAAATAAATAAAAAATAATATATTAAGTATAATAAGATGTAAATGGTTAACACATGTGCTACAGAGGATGTTTCAGTCGACACCATTTCTCTGTAGATATTTTACTTGGCATATTTTCTCAAAATCAGTCCAAACGTGACACGGTTACAAAATGTGGGGTTTCCGTCTCCTTCTTAATTGAATTAATAAAGTAATTAAAGCGCGAGAGTTTTGGGTTAAGGGCAATTTTGGATGTTGTTGCCCTGCTGGAAGCGGAAATAATCGCTGCTATAGACCGAAACGCAAGAGTCAAAGCGGACAATTAAAAACAAAAAGTAAACAAATACAGTGAGAAAATGAACAAAATTAATGACCCCTCTATTTGTAATCCCCATTTGTCTCTGAATGGTGTTATAAATAGTTGTCTAATGAGCAAATGTAGACTATTTTTTATTTATTTATTTATTTTAATATTTAAACACGCAAGAGCGAATAATTAGCCTAATTAGTATGCTATTCCATTAGTAGGTATCCCTTTGTAAAATTAGCAATTGTCGCCAAAATAACATAGCAACTATTATTATTTTGTCTATGATTAAACTGTGGGAAGTTAAAGTAGCCCTAAAAGCCAACATTGTCAAAAAATCTGAAATATTCTTACAATGTTTGAAGGAGATTCTATATTAGTGTATTATAACATAGATACAATAACTGTTAACTATTAGATTCTGGCGAAATTACAATGGTAGATTTATGTTATTTTCGATTATCCTTCTTAACATAGCATTTCGTTTCTATCGATACATGGTCTATGTGAAATGGGCAAGAAATAGCAGAATTTTGCGGGACATATAATATCAAAATCGTAAAGAAAAGCTTTAAAATCCTAAAAGAAAATGCTTAATAAAGAAACATTTCAATTTTAAGAAGCCTGGTAAAGTGTTCTGGTATTGTAAGGATCATATTCGGCCTCACCTGTTTAAAAAATAAATACATCAAATGGGGAATCATCTTATTTTAGAATGTATTATTGATGCATTTTAATTGTTAACCTGATAACAACTGCAATGACGCTGCAACCCAAAACCTCATCAGAAAATTCAGTGCCAGGTCTAGGCTGTCAACACTTGGCACAACACCAGACCACACAAAGAGGACATGGGTTTCATCTGTGACTGTTTTGTTCCAGATCTTGTGACATGTGTAGCGACATGCTGGGGTCAAACTGTGCCTTGACATTTTGAGTGGACCATCAAAAAAGAGACACAATTTCACAATGGGCAAATGCCATTAATGTGTATAATAAATTGTAAGAAGACACTACATGTAAAGAGAGGGAAAGACTTTTTCTTTTTAATTTGAAATGTATTATTATTACTTAATATTAAATACATTATGAAGTCACTGCAATACAGGTGAAGTCTATAGTGTGTCTAGTACACTTTACATAATATGTTGGTTTTCTCATGGAAAAGGAAATGTTGGGGTGCATGATTGCTTCTGTTAGGAAATTGCTTCAACTGTCCCACTTCTATTGCTAGATTCCAATTCAGCAATAAAGCTATTATGTTTGTATATAGCACCCAAATAGACTTATATCTTTCAATGCCATGATAATTGTATGCTCAAATATTGATCATAGCACAGTATGGGTCAATGTTACACATGAATAGCACTTTGAAGGTGCAGACTGTGGAGACATCAACAATATAAATGCAGGGGTAGGAGAAGGTGGCCATTTGGCTTCATTTCCCAAATAAAAATCTTCCTCATGCAGAACAGCCACATGGAATCAGATATTGGAGTGGGGAGGCCTGCATCCTCGCTTGTGACTCCATCTTCAACACCCGACTAGTTTGAATTTGTGCAGATTAACCAACGAACAAGTGCTTCTCTTTTCCTTTTAAACAACAACAGTAATGATGATCAAAAATATATCCAAAATCCGACTTCTCCATGTGGCAATTTCTGTAGAGCAACCAGGCATCACATTCTCCAGCTTCATTCCAAAAATGTGGTGGGCTTTTGGCTTCATTTAGGATATGTAACCTTTTGAAAATAACCCACTGCTTTGATGGCCTTTGATGGCCTGACATTGACATGCATGGGGACATTTCTAGAATCAGATGGCATGCACACTATGATTCCCACATCAGTCGGCATGCTTCATTCTTGCCATAGGTCCTAGAAATGATAAAGGTGTACTGCAGTTTAATAAAAAGAAAGAAAGAAAGAAAGAAAGAAAGAAAGAAAGAAAGAAAGAGTAAATCACAAATGTTTGCTTGTGATTTATACTTAGATATGTTTGTAAAAGATATACCTGTTAAGATATGTAAATGTGGATGTCGGAAGGGCCAAACATAGCAACCGATGAAATAACGTTTGGCAATTTATTTCTATTAATGGCATATAGAGATAGCAAGACGTTCACGTCCAAAGTAAAAGGCCAAAACATTTAAATGCCAATGATATGTTGTTTATGTCTTGGATAACTAGATGCCAAGAACAGTTCAAATTATTTTGACTAGATTTATTTTTGCAGCCAAGTTATTAGTCATTGTTACTGTTTATTATTACAATTAGAATGGATTGTATTGGGTGTGTATGTGTTTTTCTTTCTTTCTTTTTTCTTTAATGTAAGTGCCTTGATATAATCATCTACACTAAATGTTTGTCAGGAATTTTCATGTTATTTTTCAAGTGATTCTGAATATAGTCAGAAGAACCAGTGATATTATTATGACATCTATCATTAAATTAATAAGTCATATTTGTTTCAATGTTGATTTGATGTGGTTTTGACACTAAACGCCTGTTGTAACAGTCATCGACTGTTGTAACAGTCATTCTTATACCTTGACACATGATAGGCCTATCTAACTTATCATACTCAAAAAAAAGTTTTTAAATATATAATCACAAATGTTTGCATGTGATGTGATTTCAAGGTGAAAAGTTTTCCTTTTTAAACAAATGTCATAATTTCAGAGACAATTTATTTTTGTTATTTTCAAACTAAAGTAACCATGCCATGTCAAAAGGTCAAATTATAAGAGACACACTGGGCAGGTTTGTTGCTGTCAGGTTTCAGACTCATGTTATTCTGTCGAACCCCGGTGCGTTTCCGTCATCAACTTGAGTCATCACAAGCGTGTGCATGATGGAAAGCACAACGTGGTAGCTATATTTGTGAGTTTGATATTAATTAAAAAAAAAAAAAAAAAAAAAACAATCCTCAGAGTTGGGGAACGTTGTCAGAGCACGAGGAAGCACATTTTCTTCCAGGGACACGTGGCTTGATTCTTGCGCCCTTCACAAAGACGCATCTGCCCGATTCCAGCCTTGCTGAAGCACCCCAGATCATCACCTATCCTCCACCAGTCCATCTAATGGTTAACTTTGGTGGAGGATCGCTGATGATCTGGGGGTGCTTCAGCAAGGCTGGAATCGGCAGATTCGTCTTTGTGAAGGACGCAAGAATCAAGCCACGTACAAGGTCACCCTGGAAGAAAACTTGCTTGTTTCTGCTCTGACAATGTTCACCAACCCTGGTATTGTTTTTTTTCCAGCAGGATAATGCTCCATGCCACACAGCCAGGTCAGTCAAGGTGTGGATGTAGGAACACCACCAGATCAAGACCCTGTCGTGGCCAGCCCAGTCTCCAGACCTGAACCCCATTGAAAACTTCTGGAATGTGATCAAAAGGAAGAAAGTGAAAACACTGCATCTTTTTTGTTATTTTGACCAGTTGTCATATTTGGAATTTGTGAGAAATGCTGTCAGTACTTTATAGAATAAAACAAAAATGTTCATTTTACTCAAACACATATCTATAAATAGTAAATCCAGATTAACTGATAATTTTGCTGTGGTCTCTTACTTTTTTCCAGAGCTGTGAGATGCCTTCAATAACACTCGAAGCATGCCCCTCAACTCACAGATTAATTTGTGAAAGCGAAACATTGCAAACAAACGCACATCTGAAGGACAAAGCAGTGACTATGAAAAGTAGGCTAATAAATTGTTTAACATAAAATTATTATAAAATTATAATTAATTATGACACCTGGGTCCTTGCGCGATTATGTTGCTAGCATGTTTCGGAAACAAACGTAAAAAAATAAATAATAATTGACGGACGTTCGTAAAATCGCTCAAAGAAAACGCTCTAAACAACCTTCCTTGCATTGTTGTATTATGCCCCCCAAAAACAAAATGACTTTAAATTCAGAAATCGTAAAAAAAAAAAAAAAAAATCATCATAGTAAAGGTGCGAGAGGTTAGCCTATGTATTGCATTTTTATGTATTTTTTAATAAATGAACAGATCCAGACTGTGTTTCCCAAATAACGTCGCAATTTAAAGTGTTAGTTTACTCAAAAATGAAAATTTACTCACTTTCATGCCGTCATGACTATAAAACTTTAAACTGTGAAAACTGTGTGACTTTCTTTTGCTGAACACAAACGAAGATTTTAAGAAGAATATCTCGGCTCTGTAGGTCCATACAATTCAAGTGAATGGTGACCAGAACACCAAAAGCTCCAGAAAGGAGATAAAATCAGCATAAAATTACTCCAATGGTTTGTATGCAATGTATGGACCTATAGAGATGAGACATTCTTCTAAAAAGATTAGTTTGTGTTCAGCACATACATTTTATTTTTTTTTATACCTTAAAAGTGATAATTCACCCAAAAAGTTAATTCTCTCATCTTAGCTCTGTTGGTCATTACAATGCAAGTGAACGGTGACCAGACCTTAGAAGCTATATCAATAATTAAAAAAAAAAAATCACAGAAAGACCACTTAAAAGTAATCCATAGGTCTTCAGTGGTTAAATCCATATCTCAAGAAGCAATATGATAAGTGTGGGTGAGAAACAGATCAGTATTTTTACTATCACATTTTGAAAATGAAAGTGAAGATTTATGGTAAAAAAGGACTTAAATAGTATTCTGTTTCTTACCCATATATATCATGTAACCACTGGGATCATATGGATTACTTTTATGCTGCCTTTATGTAATTTTTGGAGCTTCAAATTTCTGGTCACCATTCACTTGTATTGTAAGGACCAACAGATTTGATATATTGTCCTAAAGAAATCTTTGTGTTCAGCTGAAGAAAGAAAGTCATAGACATCTGGGATGGCATGAGTGTGAGTAAATGATGAGAGAATTTTCATTTTTGGGTGAACTATTCCTTTAATCTCTACAATGCATTTCCCAAAAGTAGGCTATTCTTATCCAAGAAGTAGACCTACATAAAAACGCTCGTAAATTAACGAGAGCTTTGAACCACTCTTAAGTCCATTAAGTGAGACTTAAACATACCATATCTTTCAAAGTTTATCAGAGAAAAAGGGACATTTAATAAAGGATATTAATATATTTTGAACACTGAAAAGCCATTGTACACTGTTTTAGAGTGTTGGAAAAAAACTGCATTGAAAGCAATGGGCAGTCTCAATAGTCTATGCATGCGACGTGATAGGTCTAAATTAGATCATATTACATGACAAATAATACAGTATAACTTTTTATTAGCCATCTTTGATAATCATATAAATAACGGCAATATAAAGATATGTTCTTTTTAAAAAGACTTTTCAAGAATACAGTTTAAAACTTATATAAGTAGGCCTAAATAAATAATTAAAATATGGTTAACAAATGAAATTAGAGTGAAAATGTGCAATGAGCGATTCCCTCACTCTCTCTTCTTCCTCCTCCTCCTCCTCTTCTTCCTCCCGCCATTGGATAGTTCAAATAGTCCTTTATAGTTTGTTTACATGGCAGTCACATCTGAAAGATTTAGCCACTGAAGTCTTGTTGATTATTTTTATGCTCCTTTTTGGACCTTCAGATTTCTGGCCACCATTCACTTATTCAAAAGACCAACAGAGCTAAGATATTCTTCTAAAAAATCTTTGTTTGTGTTATGCTGAAGAAAGTCATACACTGGGTTGGCATGAGGGTGAGTAAATGACGAGAGAATTTTAGTTTTTGGGTGAACTATCCCTTTAAGTAGCCACTAACATTCTACTAGGGAAACCAAACCCAGAAAACAAATGACTGTATTTTTTATGGACCCAGGTAGAAGTTTCAGGTAAGATCACAGATAGCACATGCATGTCTCCAAGATGTCTGTTGTAGATATTTTAATTTGGAGGAAAAAAAAAAATAAAAATAATAAAAAAAATTTTTATTTGGAAAGCATAACATTCTAAATAACATCTGCTAAACATCTTAAAAATATATTTTCCAAACATTCTTAATCATAAACGTCTCAAAGATATCTACTGAATGTCTTTGAGACGTTTATGATTGTTTTGATGTACATGTGCTGAACAAACCCCTACTTTCCCAAATATACAAATCCTGTTTCATTAATAGAATAAACAGAAAAATTATTGTTAAAACAAACCCCAGAAAGCCTCCAACATTCAGTGTGTGCACTAAATTTTGTGCACCTTTCCCAGGGATGAAGAATAGTTGGCCACCCATTTTGATGTCATGTGGAGGCCGGAAGCGACTTTCCCGTGTTGCCTTTCGTAAATCGGAAGCGTAAACAGGTCAGATGTTTTGTCGTTCAAGTAGAAAACGAAAAAAAAAAGAAAAAAAAAAAAAAAAAGATTATTAATAATAATTGTGTCATGTGCTATGGTTGAGTTTCGTATCCACAGGATATTATTTTTAAAACACAACACTTTCGTGTCCGTTTATTATTGTAAGACCTAGCCGGCTTCCATACATGAACTCGCGTGAGTTATTGAGCAGCTTGAAAGCACTCAGGCTAACACATGTAAATTCCGTTAAATATGGTCTAATTTGGGTGTTAATTGCATTTAGATTGTTAGAAGGAAAGGAATTCGGAAATTTTACTAAGATGTTTATTATTATTATTATTATTATTATTATTATTATTAATAATAATAATACTTGAGTTGCCCTTTTAATAGATTCTACACCTTTCCAGCTAACTAACTGCCTATGTGGCCTGTGTTGTTGTGGTAAATTATGAGTAAATGTAGTTATGTTCATGATATTAAGAATCGTTTTATTGGATTTTAATTGAGACGATTCTGTCAAACACGCTGGAGTGTAAACGCAATGCAAATGTTATACATTTTACATTCTAGATTTATAAAATGAGACATGCAGAGAGTAACTAAACATACAGGTCAAATGCCCACTAAATTGATGGAGCTAAACTGATCAATCTACGCTGTCAAACTCCAGGACTGACCTTAATCAATTTAACCTAAACTTAACAAAAGTTGACTACCGTAGTAGATTGTGGATGCTTTATGCAGTAGGTCTTTGTGGCAATATTGTGTCTTGATTTCCATATTGTAAAGCATTTTTTCTTGGACAATGATGAGGAATAAATTTGTGTCGCATGAAGCGGTTCTTAAATGCCTTAAAGGAATAGTTCACGCAAAAATAAAATTCTTTCATCATTTCTCACCCTCATGCCATCCCATAAATAGTGACCAAAACTTTGATGCTCAAAAAAACACATAGGCCTAAATGCAGCATAAAAGTAATCAATAAGATCCAGTGGTTTAATCCATGTCTTTGGGAGTGATCCAATCAGTTTTTGGATGAGAAAGACCAAACTGTTACTAATTTCTCACTATAAATCTTGACATCTGCAGTCTCCTTGGCTATCATGAGGACAAGCTTGATTACACTTCCTAGCACCATCTCTGTGCATGCATCAAGCACTAGGAAGTGTAATCGAGACTGAAATCATGATTGTGCCTAGAGTCTGTAATGGCAAGATGTACAGTAAAAAAAATATAATATTTCGGTTACACTTCCTAGATTACATTTTAATTTGCATTTACACTTACATGCTTGAGACATGCGCAGAGCGTTAGATGTTGCTAGGATGTGTGATTGAGCTTAAAATCATGATTGCCAAGGAGACTGCTCATGTCAAGTATTATAGTGCAAAATTATTACATTTTTGTCTGTTCTTATCCAAAACTTCAGAAAACATGGATTAAGCCATGAGTCTATTGGATTACATTTATGCTGCCTTTATGTGCTTTTCCTGAACTATTCCTTTAATGATGATGATGATGTTATTAGAGACTGACATACAGTTGATTAAAGTGATTGACATGCTACACGCCGATGATTATGTTGCTGTTGATGTATGATGTCAGTGATAACTGAATGCAATGTTGATACCTAAGTGTCAGTTCTTCATAATAATGTTTGGCCTCTGGTTGTATGCATAAGGCAGTAATGATGACTCATGATTATGTAAATGGCTACTACCACTTTAGGGCTCAACTTGAGATGTTTTCGGGGTATCAGGAGATATGAGGATGAGCTGTACCGGGATGAGGCAGACATGGGTTTGTCCAATGCTGACAGTGAGCTGGAGATTCTGCTTTATTATCAGCTGCACTACAGTGCTGAGAACCATGAGGACTTGAGAGAGGTCCAGTCAGCAAGACCACAGACTCAACCTCAGAATAATTCCTTGCCTCCTTGTCCTGCGCCACCTAATGTCATTGTGATTGACTCTGGCACAGATGCTATCATAGTGTCAGACAACACAGAGGAATATGACAGCGTGTGTGCTATGAAAGGTCGAACATCAAAGCACTGTAGCCTAGCACACAGGAAGTGGCTGCCCTACAGCGTCCATTCGCCTGGTCCACCACAGGCTCGAAAAGGAAGGAGTTCCCCAGGCGATGTTGTGGTGTTGGATTCTGAGTCAGATGAGAGCTCGGATTCTAACTCTATACCTCCTTTTGTGGAGTGACTGGATTCGGATTTGGACTCCGATGGACTTGAGAACTGGAGGATTCTGGGCCGGGACAAACATGATGGAGCATCCAACTGAACCTGTCCTTACCAGATAACTGTGAGAGACAGGGTAAGATTGTGTGCATGTGTGTATGTACAGTTGAAGTCAGAATTTTACATACACCTTAGCCAAATACATTTAAACTCAGTATTTCGCAACTCCTGACATTTAATTGTAGAAAATATTCCCTGTCTTAGGTCAGTTAGGATCATTATAATTTAAGAATGTGAAATGTCAGAATAATTGTAGTTGACTCCAATTAGCCTATCAGAAGCTAATTGTCTAATTGCTTAAAGGCTTGACATCATTTTCTGGAATTTTCCCAGCTGCTTTAAAGCACAGTTAACTTAGTGTATGTACATTTCTTACCCACTGGAATTGTGATATAGTCAATTAAAAGTGAAACAATCTGTCCGTAAACAATTGTTGGACAATTATGTGTGTCATGCAAGAGTAGATGTCCTAAATGACTTAGCACTATTCATCTAGGTGTACAACTTTTTAAAGTGCAAAAAGTTACTGAGTGCACCTTTAAGCCACTCTGAAATGCTATTGAGAAAGCCCTTAAACCACATAAACAGCATCTGCTTCATTCATTATGTTTATTTTGAGGTCTGCTACAAATGTTTTGATCCATACGTCCAGTTCTAAATATGTTCCGTGTCCACTCTTCTCAAAAATTAGACTGGAAAGAAAAAACATAAGAAGACTGTTTGACTTAGATAAGTCTAAAACCTTAAATGTATAACTGCTTTCACAAAGTCTCCTAATTCCTGAAGTTTATAAGTCTATAGCAATTCAGTATAATAATGTCTGGCTCGCCGTTGTCTGTGCACAGTGTCTAATACATTATATTGAACGATTGCTTCGGTTCTCCTTCTAGTACTGTGCTCCTTTTTAAAGCTATAGTATGTAACTTTTTCAGTGTTAAAATACTTTCTCCAATCCAAGCTTAATATGCATACACATTATAAAGACCCGGTCACACATACATTCGCATGGCGAAATTCTGCTGGCGAAATAGAGTCATCTCAATGTAAATCTGCGAGATGGACTCCTGATGGCGAAGAATTTAACCTTGCGGATTTCGCATGAAGTTTAAGTTTGGTGAACTTTGTGAATTTTGCTGCATTGGCCAATGGGAAGTTACTTGGTTTGGCAGTAACCTCTGTGAGGATGGTGATTCATACACGGTTACACAGAATATTCACAATGTTCAAGGATATAATTTTAGTGGTTGAGTTTCTTTTTACCTTAAGTCTCACAAAGTATAAAGTGCAGCATTAAAAGAGGCTGCTTGACGATCATATTTTTGCTGGTGTCACACGCGCTCAATGTTCACCCATGCCATATTCCATATTCTCACGTGGAATTTTGCCATGCCAAGGTATGTTTGACCACGCCTTAAGTAAGCCATTCAGAGGTTAATTTTCTAAAAAAAAAAATTTAAGCACTGAGTTAATAACATTGACTCAACAAATTAGCAATATCATTGACTCAACCAATTACATGAGTTGTGGGCGGGACTATCTTTGTTTTTTTGCAATTCCGTTTGGTGGTGCAGAAATTATATACTTCAGCTTTAAGTTTTTAAAATGTGTTTATGATTTGGTCAACATACGATTGAAGCTGGCATTCATCATTTCTTGCAGTAGCTCCTTGTACACTCTCTAATTTATCTTGGATCTCCATTGAAGACTATCACAATATATTGCTGTTTCCTCCAAGGCACACTGCTGAATGCTTTTGATATCTGGCATTTTTGTGGTTTTTGATGTTTTTGTTAAAGAGTAAAAAGTTCTCCTTGTTGCAGATGGTAGCTAGCAAAACTGTTGTTGTTTGGAAATTTTTACATGGTGATGACACATTATTCCACCCCCTGACTAAATCGGTTCCTGCTTAAAGACCAGCAAGACTTTGTGGCTGGTGCAGAACCACTTATTTCACCCTGGAACTGCCTTTTCTGTGGTGGAAACTTGTGCATATTGAGATTTGGCATGTCAAAATGTGTTGCCCCAGGTTCAATGTCAATGACACTTAACAGAATTGGTTCTCGCATGTCTTGTAAAGGATTGTGACACTGCAAGTTTGAAAGTGGTCAGGTGCAAATGAGATTTTAGATTTGAACCTAAATTTTGGTCTGTTCCACACACAAAGCTATTGGATGATATGCTTGGGATTGATGCATTGATAATCAGAAAATTTACCATATGGTTTTCGATATATAGTCATTTTTTTTTTAGATATAAATTGGGCTGCTCGTTGCACAGTAGTCTTTGTCTCATCAAATATATTTCTCAACACAACTTTGGTGAAGCAGCAGGGTAAATTAAAGGGGGTCGCACACCAGACGCATCTGGTGGACAAAATGGCGCATTTTAAAATTAAAAAAAAGTATTTTCTGCGAAGGTACACACACCACTACTTGCCATCTCTGCAGGCTGCTCAAAATTCTGCAGCGCCATGGAACTCAACTCATAGTTTTCCATTAAATTCGACCCAAATTATTATCAAAGGACATAGATTATTTACTTTAGCCATCACTGGATGATATGTTGTGCATACAGTGCATTCAGAAAGTACACAAACTCCTTCATTATTTCACATTTTGCAGCCTTATGCTAAAGTTTTTTAAATTACTTATTTTTCACATCAATCTACACTCCATAATAATACTGTACACAGGATAAGCGGTTGACGATGGATGGATAAGTAAACAGACCGTTGCTTAGTTGAAGCAACTTTTGCAGCGATTACAGCCTCAAGTCTTTTTGGGTATGATGCGATATGTTTTGCACACCTGGATTTGGGAATTTTCTGACATTCTTCTCTGCAGATCCTCTCAAGATCTGTCTGGTTGGATGGCAATCGTCGGTGGACAGCCATTTTCAGGTCTCTCCAGAGATGTTCAGTTGGGTTAAAGTCTGTTCTCTGGCTGGGCCACTCATGGACATTCACAGAGTTGTTCCTAATCCAGTCTTGCATTGTCTTGGCTGTGTGCTTAGTGTCATTGTCCAGTTGGAAGGTGAACCTTCAGCCCAGTCTGAGGTCCTGAGCGCTCTGGACCAGGTTTTCATTAAGGATATCTCTGTATTTTCTGCATTCAGCTATCCTTCAACCCTGACAAGTTCCCCAGTCCCTGCCACTGAAAAATACACCCACAACATTATGCTACCCCCACCATGCTTCACTGTTAGGATGGTATTGCGCAGGTGATGAGCAGTGCCTGGTTTCCTTCAGAATTGATGCTTGGAATTATTGAGGCCAAAAAGTTCAATCTTCATTTCATCAGACCAGAGAATCTTGTTTCTCACAGTCTGAGAGTCCTTTAGGTGCTTTAGGTGTCTTGCACTAAGTAGAGGCTTCCATCTGGCCACTCTGCCATAAAGCCCAGATTGGTGGAGTGTTGCAATGATGGCTGTCCTTCTGCAGGTTTCTCCCATCTCCACACATGATTTCTGTAGCTCAGACAGAGTGACCATAGGGTTATTGGTCTCCTCTCTTACCAAGGCAGGTGTGGAGTGTGTATTAATTTGAATATATAATTTAAAGCCTTTTAGCATAAGGTTGCCACATAACAAAATTTGAAAAAAAGGAAGGGGTATGAATACTTTCTGAATGCACTGTATGTATCTTTCAAATAGCCTACACAATGTATTTTCAGTTACAATGATACATGAGGGAGAGTAAATGATGATTCACTTTTCCTTGAGCAGTAAGAGATCCTATTTTTTTGCAGAGATAACATATCTGTTTCTTATTGTTTTTACTTTTTTTTTGCTACAACTTCTACAAAATCTTAACAAAATTGGTGTATTCAGTTGGGTTTAAAAGTCCAAATGGATAATATGGGATTCAAAATTGAATTTAAACTTGGAAATAATAGGATTTTGAATAAAATAAAAAAGAGAAATGGTAATGTTATGTAATGTACAGTATTTTAAGATTCTGCACTATTTTAAGGTCACTAATCATATAAGCAAAAGGGGTTAGACCTAATAGTAATACATTTGGAAATTCACGTTACATGTACATGTAATTTATTTGACTTTTTTACCTTTTGTGGGGGGATTTTCTCCCCAATTTGGAATGCCTTATTCCCAATGTGTTCTAAGTCCTCATGGTGGTGTAGTGACTCACCTCAATCTGGGTGGTGGAGGATGAATCTCAGTCACCTCCGCGTCTGAGGCCGTCAATCCACACATCTAAACGTGTGGCTTGTCTATTCTCTGCAGCATCCACGCACAATTCACCATGCGCCCCACCGAGATTGAGAACCACACATTATAAACCTCATGTGACTCTACCTTCCCTAGCAACTGGGCCAATTTGGTTGCTTAGGAGACCTGGCTGTAGCCACTCTCAGCATGCCCTGGTTTTGAACTCGTGACACCAGGGGTGGTAGTCAGCGTCAATACTCGCTGAGCTATGCAGGCCAGTCTTTTTTACCTTTAAGCAAATTACACTCATAACAGATATTCTCATTTGTAGTATTAAGTGAGTGTGTGGATGGGCCGTCTAGAGGGACTGCAGGCCAGACCACCTGTGGTCTCCAGGCTGATGCTGCATGTGCGTTAATGTAAAAACAAATTTGTGTTTATCCCCAAAGCTCCTGGCATTTCTTTGCCTTCTGGGCTGTATGTGCATTCTAATTACTGAATCTGATGTCTCATCTACATGTATTTGATGTAAAGTTACTGTGCGAGTGTGCATGTTTGTGCGTACAGAGCAGGTGTGTGTGTGATCACATGCATCCAGCTTTACGTGTGTAAAGTTAATTTGCATGCATGTGAGAACATGCTGGAAAAGCAATGAGGGAATATTTCTGTGTACGTCGAGGAAAAAACAAACAAAACATAACAAACCTCCTGTCAGAGAACGAGTGAGGGAGAGGGAGACTTTAATCATAGATTAATAAAAATGTCTTTGCAAATCTCTCCAGATCTACACATTAGGTTAACCTGCAAAGCTCAGCAAAGCAGCAAACATCCTTCTCTTCTCTTTTTCCCCCATCCTCCCTGAATGCGTTGTCCTCATTTCCATTCGTAGACTCCTTCCTCATCCTTTTATACATGTTCTACTCTCTCTGCTCTCTTTCTTTTATATCTTGTTCTCTCCTTCAAATACAGGCCATTTCATTGTTTCTTTTCTCCATCTCTTTTTCCCTCCCTCCCTCCCTCCATCTCTCTCTCTCTCTCTCTCTCTCTCTCTGGCTCATTTAAATGGTGGCTGTGGAGGAGTCTGTGGGCTGGTATTTCTGCTCTGTCGGTCATGCCTCTCACACTCATGTGCAGAGGGGGCCTCCTCCTGCCCCGGTCTGCTTTTGTTACCCAGAGAGAGAGATTCAGTGGAGGATGAGAGAGGGAGAGAGAGAGGAGGGGTACGGAGGGATAAACAGGGGGTGAAAGGAGGAAAGCGGCAGCTCTCTGTCTCTCTTTTTCTCCTCTCTGTCTCTGATCTCTGGGGCTTGACCCTGCACTCCAGACCATGTGGGTCACACAAGGGAGGGGAGCTGGAAGGAAGTGGCTAGAAGGGTTGCCCTATGTGTGTTTACACATCTAAAAGTGGGAGATTTCCACTGCCAGGTTAACTGTGTTAGAGAGGGACAAAAGGATGGTTCGGACGAGAGGTGAGGTTACATTGTAGGTATGAGTTGAGAACCAGACCAAAGGGTTAGAGGATGCGGGACATTCATAATTATTATTTTTCTCCACTAAATGTGTGCAATGACACTGGAATATCTGAACCATGAGTTTACATTTATCTTCAAGCACTGACATAGTGCTGCACAATAAAATATTCATAATATTCATATATATATATATATATATATATATATCTGTCAATTACAGATTCCATTTAGATCTACTCTAGTTACATCAGAAAATGATATACACCTTTGTCTTTTCTTCCAGAGTTTTTTTTTTATTTTTTTTTTTAGATGTACTTAAAGAATATTGCTTGCATTTGCCCAACACAAAATAAGCAATGTAATGGAAATTCTCTTAATCGAAATTAATAATCGTGATTAAAATATCAAATATCAATATCAATGTCATTATTGTGCAGCCCTATATTGACACATACAACACTCTAGAATAGTGGCAGACTGAGATATCTGCCAGGCTGATTCATCAACAGGCATTTGACTATTTTAAGGTAATTTATATTGGTAATAACTGTGTTCACTCGCTTAACAGCAAATGTTGTTACTCCTTGAGTCACACACACACACACATATATATATATATATATATATATATATATATATACGGACAGATTTGCTATTTTAATTGAGTGAATTTTGACTGCATATTGTGTGAAACGCGAATTTGTTAAAAATTATTATAATTTTTTAACGTTTCGTTTTGTTGTCATTCATTTGTATTATATTAATAACGCCATTATTTCTAGGTATATTCTCTAGATATTGGCATCTGCCATTGAAAAACAAATACTCCAAATACTAGAATTTGAGGTCTAAAATGCTCGGCCCAAGAACAAGATGTGTTAAGTATGTGACAGATAAAGGAAAGGAAGTGTTCTAGCAATATATTAAAGAGTAACACATGTTAAAGGAATATTCCGGGTTCAATACAAGTTAAGCTCAGTTGACAGCATTTGTGGCATTATGTTGATTACCACAAAAAGTCATTTTGACCCGTCCCTCCATTTCTTTAAAATAAGCAAAAATCAAGGATACAGAGAGGCACTTACAATTGAAGTGAATGGGGCCAATTTTCCAAGGGTTTAAAGGCAGAAATGTGAAGCTTATAATTTAATAAAAGCATACAATAATTCTCCTGTTCAAACTCATTATTTGAGCTGTAAATTTGTTTAAATGTTCATTTGTACATTTATTTTAGGGTTTGTTGATATTACATCATCATGGCAATGAAGTTTGTACTATTGGCTATAACTTTACACAGAAAAGGTTAGTAAGTGATTTTATCACACTAAAAACATATTAACGTGCACATTGTTTATGACTTGGGGCTATACTTTTGAAATAGTGAGCATTTTAATGTTTACAGATTGACCCACATTCACTTCCATTCTAAGTGCCTCACTGGATCCCAGATTTTTGCTTTTTTTAAAGAAAAGGAGGTGCAAGTCAAAATATGATTTTTGGTAATCAATATTATGCCACAAATGCTGTTGATTGAGCTTAACTTGTATTGTACCCGTAATATTCCTTTAAATTGAGATGGGGTATGAATCTTTCAAAATTTAAACCCAGTATTGCATGCATAGGGGAAAATAAACACATGCATTTTCATCTAACTTGGCCTGAGAGTCACTAACATATACTCCCATTATTGTCATATGCACTCCCCATAGGAGACAAGGGACTCAGTATCAGAGAATGTGTGTTAAGTGTAATTGTGTTTTGTTGTTTGTGATGGACTAGTAAAAAGCTTTAGACAGCAGTGACTAATTTCATTTGAGTGGCACTCACACACTCTCACATAAATCCAATTCTCTTCAGTTGCTTTGTCTTATAACTGTGATGTGTGCCTGCTGAACAACAGTCATCTTGCAACATGCACACACACACACACACACACACACAAATCCAATTCTCTTCAGTCAGTTTTGTTGTTACTAAATGGCAACATACATTTTCACGCACACACACACACACAGAGTCTGGTTGACAGAGTGATAACACATTTAAACAGACTATAAAGCAATGGGAATAATGATGTTAATGTGTACAAATTGCCATTTATTGTCAATCTCAGTTACAAACTCAAAAAAGCTAGTTTAAAAAAAAAGAGATTTTGATATATTTATTTTCATATTCTGCAACAAACATTCTATCACAAATCCATCAGCGATACTGTGACAGAAGGACAGGTCATTGGGTGGACAGGCATAACGAGAGAAAAACATCCCCAAAATCCTACCCACATATCCTATTTATCCTTCTAGTCGAACACACACACACATACACACAAACACAGGTTCTGTCTTTGAATCTATCTAACTTTAGGATGGAGGGATGCAGGGGGGCCCTTGGACCCCTCTCAAACAGAACAGTCAAGAAAAATAAGATTCTCCCCCTCCAAAAAAAGGGGGAGGGGGTTCTGACTTGGCCTCTGAACTTGAATTAGAGTTGTTGAGCCTTCCTCAGTGGTCACACTTTCTTTTTTTCTTCTTCCTTTTGTGCTTTTTTAATTTTACTTTCCCCCTTTTTTCTGTGTTTTTCCCTCCCCTTTTTTGGTTCTGTCTGGTCTTTTGCTTCATGAACCCAAACTTTGTCATTAGGCTGGACTATAGCAGTGGCAGCAGATGGGCATTAGTTTAGAACGAATGCATGAGTGTTTGAAAGAAAGTGTCTTTTAGTGTTTGATATACTGCAGGGTAAAGGTAAGACATTAGATATCCGTATCCCTCTCTTTTTGTTTCTCTTTTCAAGGCTTCAGAAATTGCATTATGGCTTGTTTGTAGCTGTTTGTGAGTGAATATTAGGGTTACAGTCAATTTTGTTTTTAGCTCTGTTTCTGGATAAGTCTATGGTGACTTCACTGCCATCTTCATAGTAGTGAACGTGGCCTTGTCAACCTCTATATCCAGCCTGATCTCACTGTTATACGTAGCTATTTCAGGCTGGATTTGTACATTAATATTTTAACATTTAAACTTATACTTTTGTAAGTTTGGACTCTGAAACTTGCAATATGGACATTTTAAAAAGTATCTAAAAATATCCATTTGTACGTATTTACAGATTTAGAGACGTAAAATGTTTACGAATCCATTATACATATTATTTGAATCCACTGAATGATTATGAATATATTTGTATACATTTATTTAATGAACAAATATATTTCTAAAGGTATACTGTTTTATAGATATTTTAGATCAATTAACCCTACCCCTGAACATAAACACTATTCAACTTTACAAATAACGTAACAGGCAGATTAATGTACAGTGAAAATTATTTTTGTTCCAATATACTTATATATATATATATATATATATATATATATATATATATATATATTATGTATATATAAATATAGTAGAGGCGCTGTTCACACCCCTACCCCTAAACCTAACCATAACAATTTCTTAACCATATTAAAAACATTACAGTCAGATCAATTTAATCAAGATAATTTATTCAGTAAAAAAAAGAAAAGGATGATGCGCTGCATCCGGTGTGCTCCCTGATGGCATACAATTGCTTTGGAATTTAAGTTATAAAAAGCTGAAAATCGTCTCCTGGTCCACTCTGTAAAGGTGCCGTCATATCGCATTAAAAAAATAAGGCAAGTCGAAATCGGTCATGAGACACATGAGAGCCAATGAGCATTTGATATCACTGCTGTAGAACCTGTGTTGTAACTCTTTTTGAGGCGGCAATTTTTGAATTATCATCAGCGCATGTGTGGATGGTTATGGGTGTTATGGCCAATACAGCAGATGGAATCACCATGAATTTAGGTCTATTCCTCACACAGCACTATTTGAAGACTTTAATTATAGCAAATAAATAAAGTTTATTACTTTAATGATTGTTTTATGGTGCTTTTGTAGTTTGTAGTATTTTTTATTGTAGTTTTTTTAGCTGCATCATATTCTGAAACTGAAAACAAACAAAATAAAAATTTAATGCTTAATAAATCATTAAACGATAACAGAATTTTCATTAATTTTAACATTTTAAAGTTGATACTTCTTTAAAGTGATGTAATCTTTTGAAATGAGTTAAAAAGGGCAGCAGATATCACACAGAACAAAATTAAACCATTATAATGTTGTCATATTAGGTAAATGCATTATTATCTTAATGATTATAAATGCGATAAAAGTAACTGATTAATTCCACAAATTCAATATTGAATTCAATCAGTAAATGTAAGCATTTGTACATTTCTAAAGGTGTTTATATGTAAAATTATTATGTTTTAGGTGCTGTAAATACGTCAGAAATCTACAATTCAGTGCATATGCAAATGCACTAGAACCACCTTTAACGAATACAAAGGAATTCACTTTGCTATATCCTATTGGATGTAGTTTTCACTTGCTATAATAACCTTGCTTTCCCACTCTCCCTCCCCTCATCCTCTTTCTATGTCCTTGTAGTTTTTCTCTCACTCTCTGACAACTGTCAATCACATTTGCTACCTTTCCCTCTCACTTGAACTTTTGCTATATTCTATTTGTAATCGATTTTTTTTGATGGGCTCCATTTTAAACCTATGCCTTTTGTTTCCATTGCCATTTTCCCTTGGAGTGTATTTTAATGAAAATATATGGTTATTTTCCAGCATATTATGGCAGCCATTTAGTTCTAATTGTGCACAGGTTATGAAGGTTAATGCTTTTTAATAAAGCCACTTTTACTGCCAAATCTTTTTTTATTCGTCTTATAAGAGAGCGATTCATAAAAATCTTTGTTTGTATTGGGTATTCCAAAGGCCTTCCAGTATTCCAATATGAAGTTCCTCTTTAGTGTGATATAAATGTAAAATCTGCAAATTTAGCTTATTTGTGTAGTTTTCACATTTCTTTTAAAATTTTGTAGTTCTCATAATGATGTTGCAGCCCATTGAATTTTGAGCACTTTAAATTCAGTAATCATAAATGCTCTTTAAGTCAAGGTTTTATTGTAGTAATTGACCTTATTCATAGTAGTGCCATATTTTATTTTTGACATGAATGAAAGTGAGACTGTGAGGAATAGACTTACCATCTCCTCAATGCCGTCCATTGTATAAAGCTGTATAAAGCCCCTAGATCATCTATCGTATTCCACAACTCTTTTGGAGTTTTTTTTGTCAACTGAAATTTCTCCAAAAAGATAATTATTTTTAAATGTTTCATCTGCGGAGTGATCCAAAACTGTTAAAACAACAGTACAGCCCATTGTAGAAAGTCTATCGAGTCTGTCCCTCACAGCCTCGTTGTCAGTCCCGTCAAAAATCAAAGATGGCATTACCGTGAATAAGGTCCATTGATAGGTCCAACATTCATAAGCACCTTTCGTGTGTTTAATTGTGTAATTTACACCATATCTATTATGTGTGATTGGAGTGCTTGTGTTATAAAGGGCTGGAAGGTGAGATGAGAGTTCTGTGATGTGCAAGTGAATATGAATATGGTTGTTGTGAATATGCAGTCAAAAGCAGAAAATGAAAGGGCATCATTGCGGATGGGTCACAATGCTCTAACTTGAGGTGCCAGCGGTTGGGCCACAGAAATGAGAGCATGTGTTGTGGAACTTGTGTTGCTGAGTGCTAGAGTGTGAAGGTGTTTTATCTACAGGATTTGTGAAGACTGCATACTACTGCATGATTCTAGCATCTCTCTCTCTCTCTCTCTCTCTCTCTCTGTGCGTGTGCGTGTGTGTGTGTGTGTGTTTCAGTTACTGGTGTGAGACGTGGCGGCTGTGTGAGGTGATATGTGTCTGTCAGTCTGTGTGTGTGAGATTGGTGATGGTGATGTGTGTTTACGTGAGTGTGTGGACCAGAGGTAGGTGTGTGTGTGTGTGTGTGTGTGTGTGTGTGTGCGGCAGGGATAGGCATCAGCTCTTATCTGGGCACAGCAGTGCCACTTCAGCTGAAACACCACACCCATTTCTCCACATGGTGTGTTTGAACAGACGCCATGCCCTCAAACACACACACACACACACACACACATACAGATTCACCATAAAATCACATCGTTAGGCAGTGTTTTTTCTATACTTTAATTTTGAGATAAGACTAACAAGATTTAAGATTTATTGTTTGTATCTTATTGTGTGAATATTTAATACTTTATTTTATTCTTACATATTTGTAATGGACAAATATTATAAGGGAATTTTAAGCTTTTGATATTCAATAAAAAAAAAATTCTAGTTATATTGGAAAATATTGGAAAAAATTGTGCTTTGTGAGTGCAATCTCTACATAAAATTATTTGTTTTAAAATAGTTATCAAATAATCATGAAGGACTTGTAAATTCTTGGAAATACATTATTCTCTGCGGTACCCAATGCTTTTACAGAAATGTTTTTATCAATATTCTCAAAGATTTAGGAAATATTGCAAATTTGGTGCAATTAATTGATTTATTTGATATTGTTAAATTTGTTGTTTGTTGTGTGTGTGTGTTTTATAGCTTAATGCAATAGTTTTTGTCAAGGCAGTTCTATTGATAAAACAATTTTTGTGACAACATGACTAAACTTTAGTTTTAAATCAAGAGAATCTCATCAAACTTTTCAGAGAGATTGAACATTTTCATCAGGTCTACATCCGGCTTTTCTGAGAAAAGAGAATTTCCATCAGCTCTTTCTTCACGAATGGCCAGTGAACTACACTACGAGTGTGGCCAGTGTAATCCTGTTTGAAAGGCCTGTGTGTGTGTTCCTGGTTGGACGTCTGGCGTTTTGGGTGGGCTCTACATGGGACAGCAGGTATCCTTAATCATGTTATGGGGTGTGGGGTGTATTTTTGAGAAGGGGTTTGCTGGCAAGCTCCCATCCCAATTTCATACTAAATGGTCACACACCAGGTTTGATTAGAGAAGGCAGGCCGAGGAACCAAGCCCTGCTCCATTGTCATAGTTTCTGCTATTGGTGCGGAGTGGCAGGTCTGTGCATTTAAACTCACCAATGGTGTATGTATGCAGGCCGTAAGACTATAGTTATTCTGTTTGAGGATTTACCCAATCTTTTTGTGAAACCGTTTTGCAGTTTAGATGCAGAATCAAATTAGCATTTATTATTGGCATATCTTCATAATTTTCCTACACTAGATACATACACTTTATATTTTAATAAAAAAAAATTATTGTAAAAGTAATTTTCCCTCATGAAATTACATAACATTTATTACATAACATATTTTTTTCAATTTATCTATTCACCAATCCCATTTTTGGTCTGGTGTCAGGATTGCTTAATGAAATTATCACAATATATTTATTATTAAATATATTTGTTTACTAGTTATGAGAAAAGTATCTATGAGTGGGTTAAATCTGAATGTTATATCTGTTCCTCTGTGATTATCTTCACCGCACAAAGATGCAGCATCGTCCCGGAAAACCTCAAGTATAACATCTGTGTTTGTTTTTGCAGGTGCTCATTTGGTTTGATGCAAACGTTTATTCTACATAGAATATTTGTGTGGGCTGTCTTCTGACAAAGTGTAGTGGAAAAAGTTCCCCCACCCTCTAGCTTCTGTAGTTCATTCCATATGCTGAATTAATTGTTTTTCACAGAAATATTTAAATGCAATGACAAGAAGGTGCTTAAAAAAGAAAATGGATATTTTGTTTTTCTTAAGAAGAGGAATTGAGAACACTAATAATTTGTAATTGGCTTTGTGTGCCTGGAGGTTAGGGGCAAAACAGCATGCTTTAAAACCGCTTCCTTTGCTATATAGAGACAAATATACAGAACAAATTACATACATGAGTAATATAGGTATTACAAAATGAATAGAAATGATAGGATTCATTCAGAGTATTATGTAAATTACAGTATTAACAGAGTATATATTTAAGTGTAATCCAAGCCAGAATATTACAGTTAGAAATTCCTAGCCCTTTATATTAAGCGTTTTCTCCTGTATTTGCAGTGTTGTTGCTGATTTTATATCTTACAGTTGTACTGGCCCTCATAAGTCTTGGTGTGGGGGGTAAAACTTCAGTGAGGGGGAAAAGGCAATTGCAATTACCAATAAAATCCATTATAATTAATCAGTCATTTAATATAAAATCAAATTATTGCCTCAGCGACAGAGGATGAAGGCACCCCAGTGAGACCTGATTAATTTTATTTTACCCCCTTCTCTCGCTCCCGTTCAGCACAACTGTAACTTTTAAATCTTTCTGTCTTTTTGGGTGGGGTGTTTGGGTTAGGGGTATTTATTAACACTGAGCCAAGATCATGATTGCTTTGCTGTTTGGGCTTTAGACCATTAGAGTATGGAATATTAATATAATTTCAATAGAGTGGTAAAAAAAAAAAAAAACACAATACAAAATGCAGGAATATTTTGCCTCTGTTTTGAATCTTGTGGCTTACTGGGTCTTGTGGATAAACTGTTTTCTGGTCACTCACTTATACATATTGTATCTTGTAATGCTTGACAACCAAATATAATGATTTGTCCAGCTTTACAGTGCTTTGTCACAAACACATTGCATTTATATAACCACTGTTAACAGAAAATATTCTCGTTACTTACATGAAATCAGATATATAAAGTATGTGTAGTTTATGTGCAAAGGTAAAGTTTTATATATATTAAGGTCATTTGAAGTTTTCTCCTTCACTACAGTTCCCAGAATCCACAATGTTAACAATGTGCTAACATTGTTTTCAAAATATATATGGGAATCTACAATAAAAAATAAATAAAATAAGCAACAAACAGATGTTTGAATAATGCTAGGTCTATATTATAACAGTATTTTGTATTACAAAATGATGCAAGATGCAACATGATTGATTTTCACTTGTTTTCAGACTATTCAACCAAAATCATTATTTGTACAGTTCAGAAACTGTGAAAAAAACCTCCTAATCCATGAATAGTCCTGTGTTGTGTTACTATGTTGTAATTTCTGGAAAGTCATACTTATTTGATTGTCTTAATAGGCATATTGCCTTATTGTTTATCTCATGTATTTCATTTGCTTGTGTACTTATCTATCTCTCCACTCATGAGAGGTAAGAAGTGTTTGTGTGTGTATATATTTTATGTGAGATGGTCTGTGTCTCACTGTTACTAATCTCTCAAGCTTTCTTAACTCCCTCTGGGACCTTCCGGAAAACGCCACCTCACTATTATTAGGGTCTCTTTTGCATATTGAAGGAGCTGCTCAGTGTCTGTGTGCACGTGTGTGTGTATAATGGAGGGAGACAGTGAGAGTGAGTCTGTGTGTGCAGCAGTAGTTTTCCTTTTTTTCTTTTTTTTTTCTTTTTTTGTGGCAATTGTTAAACTGAATTTGTGAAATTAAAATAACTTTTATTGCTTTAACTTCTGTAATTTTTTATCTTGCATCTTGACCCGTTGGGTCTTTTCAAAGGGTTCTAGTCTGATACATCAGCTAGTGGCCAATCCAGTTTATAGAAAAATGTAATGCCTTCTTTTATTGACTGAGGGTCTTTTTTAGTATGATATGTTTACTACATATTGTTTAGGTGACATTAAGTGTTGGAATCACACAATTTGAATACTGTAGCTTAAATCAACATTTGATTTGATTCGTATTTTTAATTATTTTAATCTATATGTTTTATTGTCATTCATTGAAGTCGGCAGAGGCTTTGGAAGCCTTCTGTCTTCTCAGAAATATTTATGTATTTTCTACAATGCGAATCAAATAATCCTCCAACATGCATTATGAAACCCGCTAACATCCAGTGGGTTTTTAAGCTGAGAATGTCCAGTCGTAACTCATAATGACCTGGAGATGTAAAGCATCATGTTTTGTCTGCTATCTAATACGGCAGAGGCATACAGTTGGTTAAGCTGTGAGATCAGGTAGCTGACAGTGATGTTTAGCACCCGTTGTGTAGATTTTGGGCTCACTGGTGGAATGAGGCTGATATGTTTGAGGGCCGACTGTCCGGAAGCCATTTAACTCATATCATTCTACCTCTTCCATTTACTGTCACTGCGATTGCTGCATACGCCGGACAAATTCGCAGTTTATCTTGCCACTAACACCCAATAATGTTTTAGCTAGCTATCTTCTTAATTATCTCACAAGCAAGGGTTCGTATTATATTATTATATAAGATGAAGCCTAAATATTTCCTAGACTGCTGTGCCTTTATCAGGAAAAAAAAAAGAAAAAAAAATCCACAAATTTTTTTATTTCCCTTTTCAAAGCTTTATAAAAATCCACAACCTGAATGTTGGTTCTCATTTAGGTCTCAGTTTGTTTTTTCTTTTTTTTTACCATTCGAGAGTGACAGGATATTATTGGGAAAGAGAGAAGAATGCAAGCTTGAATTGAACCGCTTCACCCAACAGACCACCACCGCAGAATGTATCTGGAGCATGTGCGCTTACTGCTAGGCCATGGTTCTGACAACCAAGTTCTTTTTTTACAAGTACATCTTTTCAATTTTGAATTAAAAATGTTATTTTTCTCTTTTGGGCATATAATCTTGGCAAATTCAAAATTGAGTGATGCCAACCTAAGTGGCAATTCCTTGCCAAAACCTGTGGTAATTAAGACATTACCTGGGATTTTTAAAGTGTAAGTGTAAAGATTATGGTGCTAAAAACAAAACATCCAGCGAGTGGCAGTTCTGTGGGCGAAAATGGCTTGTTAATGACAGAGGTCAGAGGGGAATGGCCAGAGTGGTCCAAGCTGACAGGAAGGTGACAGTAGCCCAAATAAACACGCATTACAACAGTGCTACACAGAAAATAATTTCTGAATGTACAACACGTCAAACATTGAGGCGGATGGGCTATAGCAGCAGATGACCCTTCCGGGTACTACTACTGTCACCTTAGAACAGGAAACAGGCTGCAGTGGGCACAGGCTCACCAAAACCGGACCATAAATGATTGGAAAAACATTGCCTGGTCTGACAAATCTGGATGGTGCACAAATGGTAGACCCACTGCAGCCTCAGTTTTCTGTTCTTGGTTGACAGAAGTGGAACCCAACATGGTCGTATGCTGTTGTAGCCCATCCATCTCAAGGTTTGACATGTTGTGTATACTGAGATGCTATTCTGCTCACTACAATCGTACAAAGGGGTTATCTGAGGTGCCGTAGCCTATCTGGACATTTTCCGTTGACCTCCCTCATCAACAAGGCATTTTCGTCCACAGAACTGCCGCTCACTGGTTGTTTTTTGTTTTTCTACCGCTACCAATACCGATACCAGTAAAATTGTACGATTCTCGATACTAATTTCAATACCACAGAAAAAAAATCATAATATGCTATTGAACGCACACCTTTAGCCTATTAAAATGTTACATTTCAATGTAAATAATTAATTCAAACAATAGCATGTTCCCTTTAAGTGTTTCTCAATTAATTGAAAATTTACCCTATGAAATTTCTATTTGTTTTTTTTTTTATAAATTCCATGTTTTCCCATTTTTAAAGTTTAATTAAATTTCATCATCAAAATTGTGTCTAATCAAATGAACCAAAATTTGAATCAAATTAAAATAGAACAATTACTTTTCAACAAAACAATTACATTTGTTGTAATTAAGTGCTTTAGTAAAAATCCTCTTATTTTTGTAGAATACAGAGCACTACATTATAAATAAAAACATTGATAAAAACTTCTATTCATTACAACAGCACTCTTGCTTTTGAGATATACAATCAAAATAATAATAATAATAGTATTAACCTTTATTTAACCAGGATAAAAACTAACTGAGATAAAATCTCTTTTACAAGAGAAATCTGACCAAGAAGGCAGCACTGACACAAATGACAGATAACATAACATGAAAGTACAGTTTACACCCTCACTCCCGCCAAAAAGATAAAACGAAATGCTAAAAATAAATGAACCAAAGGGGACAGAACAAAACAAAAATCAATTCCAGTCAAATATAACAGAGGCAGTTTCCAACTTGACTATACTCGATGTTGTTTACAAGTGCCGTAAAATCAGCCAGTGGAGGGAGCACAGTAAGTATTAAATGTAAGTCATTCCATGTTTTGGGGACAATAATCTTATAGGTTTTTTACCCTGCTCAGACCTAACACAGGGAACAGCAAGTAGTACAACGTCATTTGAAAGAAGATTATAAGGTTAATGAATTAATAATAACAATAATAATATATATATATATATATATATATATATATATAATTACTAAACACTAGTAATATATTTCTGTAGCAATTTCTTAAATTTTGTGCGTCAAGCTTGAATTTAACTTTTATTTTGACGTGAAGGCATTTCTGGTTCTGTGTTTTTGGTGGTACTTTCAAAATTCTGTATAAGAATCTGATTATTACCCAGTGTAATTATTGAAGCACAGAATGCTGCAATTTAATTATATAAATAAATACACAGTCTACAGGCATTGTGTGAGTCATCTACTACAATAAGTGCAGCATGTGTTGCTCATAAATTGTGGTTTTTTTGAGCAGTCAAAAAAAAACACTTTGCAGCATGCAGCACATGCAGACTGCATATTTATTTAATTCAGTCATATTCATTTGCAGTTTAAAATGACAGTAGAACATATCACTATTTTCATTTGGTTAATTGTCCATTTCTGTGTAAAATGAGTATCAGAACATGCACTTTCATGTTTGTGCATTTGTAAGCAGTCGTCTGTCAGTAAGACAGCGTGCAGTGACTAAATCGAATCGTGTTCGGTTACTAGCAGTACTGCAGAAACACTGGTATGTTACATCTTTTTTTATTTTAGTATCAACTTGGTACTTGTAATATTTGGTGCCAGAGGAGTGGAAGAGAGGAGATTCAGGACTTCAAACTTTAATAATAAACACTGGAGTAGTACATTTTCTGGAGTAGAAACAAACGCTGTAGTGGAAACAAACTTAACCATTGAAACATTAACAAATCAAACATTACTATTCTAACATTACAATTCAAATATTACCGTTCAAGGACTGACAAAAACTTAACAAAACTAGAGGGTATATATATATATATATATATATATATATATATACACTTGGAAACTTAATGAGGGAATGACACACAGGTGGGGATAAGATGGAGTGATTAGGACAGTGGATTCTGGGAACTGTAGTGAAGGAGAAAACTTCAAAATACGAGTCCTTGAACACGGTGGAGACAAACTATGACAGTGCTGAAGGACCAGTACCTTTGACATCACTATTTCGCACCATTCTCTTTACACACTAGAGACTGTTGCACGTGTAAATCCCAGGAGATCAGCTGTTACAGAAATACTCAAACCAGCCCATCTGTCACCAACAATCATGCCATGGTCTAAATCACTAAGATCAAATTCTTTTCCCCATTCTAATTGTTGATGTGAACATTAACTAAAGCTTCTGACCCATATCTGCTTGATTTTATACATTACGGTTTATAATTAATTTGTGAATTTTTAAATTACTGTTAATTAATTACTGTTAATAATCACTTTTATACAAGATAGTTAACTTGTATACTTAGTTGACTTCATAAAATCTTCACGTTGTGTGTCTTGGGATATTTCGGACCTTTTTTTTTCATTAAGTAAAATAATAACATGCTGCATAAACACGGTAGCCTACATAACATACCTTTTATCTGGTGATGGTGAGAAGTCAGCTGAATGTGCATTCGTGATTTCCTGGCGATCACTGATGTAATTTTAACTTGGGATAAAACAAGGAGACCAGCAAGTCAACATTGCTTGTTGCAATGTTGTGCATTAACACGCCATCACGATGTATGCAGAAAACATAATGTTCATTTATAGAGAAACACTCCTACACTGATTACATTGAGCAAACTTCATCTTCCTCTGTGCATTGCTTCTGTGATGCGGATAAGACGAAAATATAGCACGTAAGTGCCAGCTAGTGGCAAATGACTGTATATAGCCTTATCAATGTCTGCTGACATGATTACTGAACGCATTTGTCCTTAAATTAATTAATTGCATTTGATAAGCTTAATTAATCAAACTAATCAAATCGATTAATCATTAACATTCCTAGATGGTATATGCTTCTGTTTAAGCCATATGTCCAGTCTGTAATTAATATTTTGCAATAAAATTCAAATATCTTGTTTCTATGCTTAGCCTAAAATCAATAGTTTATATATTTCCATTGTTTTTAATTTGATTACAGCATTCACAACGCTTCATGGTAATTTAGTTTATTCCCTCATTAAACATGTGAAGTACACAGTCTTGGACCTTCGACTTTTTGTCTGATTTTCAAATCATTTTTGCTTCAAATCAAAGCTTGTGATTCACCGCAGAGCTGGTTGGTTTGTTCATGGCTTTGAATGCTTTTATGAAAACTTTTATGAAACCCTTATGAAAAGAAATGAAAAATACTTCTGGAACCAAAACTGCTAAAAAAGTGGATAGGCACTGCCAGGCAAAGTAGCAAATCACGGCTCATGGCTGTACCTTAAACTAAAGGCTGTTGTCCTTTTGAAAAAATGGATGCGCCTTTCGATACGTCCCACTCTGACTTCCTGTTTTAACTGGTAATATGTTAATACAGGAATGAAAACTGCTCATCAAGTCATTTAAATGGGTCTTCAAGCAATTCAGATCAAACAATGCACAAAGATTTACTATTTTACCCCAAAGTTTTATTTGCCACAACAATTTTTACAGCGTTTTGCAAGAATCTTAATAGAATTTTGCTGATATGTCATCAAGGAAACTTCCACTTCAGAATAATGTGGCAGTAATGTCTTTGTGTAGGGTATACCAAACAGGCACAAATGAAACATAATGTCCTGCCCCATCCGAATATTCACTCTGTATTTTGCCCTCCAGAGTGAGTAGGTCATAGTGATGCTCACTTTGGAATGGATTTTGCTGTCTATCTTTCTATCTCTTTCCTCCCCTCCGTCACTCTCTCCCTCTCTCTCGTTGTCCTAAAGTGCGGTGATCAATAGTAATTGGGTTGCTGTTGCTGACCAGCTTAGTGGCCCTCTGGACCAGCAGAAGGAGAAATGGAGAGTGTTTACGAGGTACTGAGCGTGACTGACTTTCCTTCACAAATCTCTCCATATTTATTCAGCATTAGGCCTAATCTAAAAATCTTTTTTTATATATTTTTTATTTTCCGCTTCTTTCTCTTTCTGTCTCTGTCATGCACCAGAGAGAGAGAGAGAGAGAGAGAGAGAGGTCTGGAATGTAATCCTTTTTTAGGCTAAACCACACTCTTTGAGGGCATATTTAATAGATTTTTCCAAATAAGGCTTTGCCTTAAGTGACTACATTCAAATAGAGAGGTATTAGTGAGGGAATTAGGCATATATTTAGGTGTATTAAAGAAATCATCTGTTGTTCATAGAAATATGCTCAATTCAATTTGTCGATCCCTTTGGGTGTAATGGGATTTTCTGATTTATGGAGCAAGGGCACTTTATGGTTATATATTCACCCTGCATGGTAAAGCTTCCTCTAGCAGGGACAAATTTGGTTGTAGTCGCTTTATTAGCCTGAAAAAACCCAAGCTTGTTTCATAGTTTATTTAAATTTTTTCATGGATTAATATGGCCAATTTGGTGATAGTTATGATTGTAACTAGTCTGAATCCCTGTTCTACATCTTAAAATGCCTCACGTGCATAAACATACAAAGAATTCTCTTTGAAGGACCCAAATAGGAGACTAGATTTGGTTTTCAGATGGAAAGTAAGTGCTTGTAAGGAAGCAAAAGAATGTGTTCTGTCGGATGTTGTGCTGCAAATACAGTATTATAATGACATCATCAATGTTGGTTGGAATTTGAATTGTTAATAATCACCACTATGAGATATTACCTTGGAAGCACTATAACTGATGTTGGCTCATGTAGGCCTATATGAAAACTGAAAATGTGTAATATATCTGTTACATGGATATGCTTGTTCTTTATTCAAAATATTTTGTTTTCTTACTGCACATGTTGTAACCTCACACATCTCAAAATACACTTTCCTGATAAATGGGGAGTTGATTTGGGAATAGAAAAAGTGTACGAGTCTTTGGCTGAACTTGATTCAATCATGGACAGTAGTTCCACATGTTTGAAATTTGTTTTCTTAATTAAAAATTACTATGCGCACTTTGTGTTGAAAGAACTCATGACCCCATTTCCACCTGGTATTACAATGTTTCTTGGGTGATCTGATCACATGTGATCTGTTGAGAACCATCGCTGTTTACACCTGGTCACGTAAATGCGTCTCCTGTGACCACTTGTGTTCGGATTTGGAAGGCAGGGTCATCTGTTTCATGATGACATTCATCAGTCAGTGTGCATGATATTAAAGCACAATAAATTCAGAAAAGACAAAGACAACATGAAAAAAAAGAGTGCTGTTTCTCCCAGATGAGGTATTATCCATTATTTTAGTGTATTACCTGTATCAAAAGAGCTTTGAGTGTTCATGTTTGTCATCTATGTTGATATCATACACACTAAAAAGAAGATCCGTGAAGCTCTCATTAATGTACATTTATCCGCTTTTTAAATTTTTCTGATCAGACGGTTATTTCCTTTTATAGCTGCTTGTAACCGGCAAATTTTAAACTCTTGTTTTAGCACAGCGGTTGATTGACAGGTGAGGGGTGGTGCTTCACTGCTGCCAGGATGAATACAGGACAGATTAGCGTTTATACCTCAAATGTGATGTTGTCAAATGCCTTTTTGACCACATTCGTATCTGTTTTTTTGTGATCCGATCACAAAACGTTTTAGACCCCGTTTAGACCTGTATTGAGGGCTGACCACATGTGATCAGATCTCCTGAAACGCATCCTAATACCAGGTGGAAACGGGATCTGGATGAAATGTGTAAAACTCCAACATAACAGATTTTTTATGAGATCTTTTAAATCTCATAAAAAAACTCTTACTCTCCCTATCAAGTACCATGTGAATCATGGGAAATGGAAATCCCCTGCCTAATTTCTTCAATGCTACATTAACACCACAAAATGTATTCATGATGTCACAACTCAAATGGATTAAGTAAACTTCAATTTCACAAATTTAAATGGATAAAACTGAACTAAAATGAACTAAAGAAACACAATTCTGGAACAATTTGTCACAACTTGATTTCATTAAGTAAATCGAACAAGCAACAAAAATCCTTTTTTTTTGAGTGTATTATCTTGAACAGTCAGGATTGATTTTATGTCACAAATAGAATTTTGCCTTCTGGGATGTTTTCTTTGAAGACATTAAGCCTATCTTGCACTTAATAAAAGAACAAATCACCATTTTATTGCAAAACAGAGTTTGTTGGAGTCTACCACTGTACACTGAAAAAACAAATAAACGATTGGAGTGGGGTTTACTTAAATAAACAATCAAATCTGAGTAAATCAACTTGCAAAGAGTGAAACCATGCAGGCTCATAAATTATTCAAGCCTTGAGCATGCTGGGAATGCCAGCTTTGAAAAGTTAAAATTTACACAGTTCACAATTTAACTTATTCAGTGTAGTTTTTAAGTACTTAATCATTACTGATATATTTTGCAAAATAAATAAATACATGAATAAATCTCAGCATAGGTCTTTATCTCCTTTTTATTTTCTGAAAAATAATTTTATTGTTTCTGCTAGTATGAGTGGAGTTGAGAGAAGAGTTTCGACTGGATGGAGAATAGAATGCTGGGATGTTAGAGGTGTGGTCTGAGGATTGACCCAGTCTATTGTTATCATATTAAATGCGCATTCAAATGGGGCTTATCAGTGGGGTTCTCTTGTGGATGTTATTACCTGTCAAAGTCTGAGAAAACAACATCAGATGAATAGAGAGATGGATGAATGGGTGGAGAGATGAATTTGAGGAATGAGTTTTGAGTAGTGAATTTGCACCCCCTCCTCTGTCTGTCTGTCTTATGCAAACTATTTTATCCTTTCGAATTATATGTATATGCATTAATTATCACTGTAAATTGATATGTACTGTGAAATTTAACTGAACATTAACGATGCTAAATTTAACAAAGAAAACACATCAAGCAAAAAGACTTGCCCTGTTAATTTGCATAGGCTGTAATGAAGAAAAACAGCCAAAATGGACAAACCAACGTAATGAATAAACAAGAGCTCGCAATAACAAGGGAAAACCTGATAAATGAGAATTACGAGTGGGAGAATGAAAAAGAGGGAAAGGGAGGAATGCCCTGGGGAGGTGAGTGAGGTGAAGATGGACAGGCAAGCAAGCCCTTTCCTTACACCTTCTCTTCCTCCTCCTCCTCTCTCCTCTTTCTCTGTCGCTTCTTTTAACCCCCCTTTCCCCCACTTTCACCCAGCCATAGCTCCACCATCTGTCTCTGCTCTTCCTTTTGCTTCTGCGCCTGACATCTCTCAGCTTTTTTTTTTTTTTTTTTATCTCTTTTTGTTTGATGGAATTTAATGTGACTGTTTAAAAATTAGACATCCTCTTAGTTTGCTCTTTGCATTATTTCAAGTTGTTAAACTAAATCCACCATTTAATTTTGAATTGACCATCGTTTTACAACACATACTTTGGTTATTTAAATGGCACAGAACTATAATTATGCTGTTTTGACTATAACATTAAAAAAAATTCAGACTTAAAATTCTGTTAGGGGAGTGACAGAATGTACTTAAATTTTATTAGCAGTTCATGCTATTTTTTTTATTAAATTTTTTTACAAATAGTTTGTTTTATTGAAACAATAGTCAGGCTACATATCTTCAGTTAGTGTTCTGGGTTCACTACAAATGAAGCTCTATCGACTGTGGCATGCTGTCGATTAACAGATCTGACTTTGTAGCGAACAAAGTCTTCCTAATGGAATTTTTTTGTATTTGTTGTTGTTGTTGGTACCTGTACACCAAGAGGGGATTTAGATTTTTATTGAAATATTCCCTGATGCTCTATTTGCAGAAACACCACATTTGTAGTGTTTGTTTTGAATGCAATGGTTATTTTTACGCACACTGCCTGCTGTCAGTCTGGTCTGAAGCCCCACCCAAACTCATATTTTATTCCAGGTTGTCCGAGCTGAAAACTGCAGGTCTCCCACTTGGAGAATGTCCTCCCAAACCCCCCACCCCACCCTGTGGACTTGCGGCTGTCTTGTGGGAACAGAAGAAATAATTCCCATTGTCTTTCATTATAATTCAAGACTGAGAGATATAATTTTTAATAATGCAAGCTTTATGTTTCCTAATCTAATTTGTGTGTTAATTGTTAATTGTTAATGTGTGAATGTGTGTGTGTGTGTGTGTGTGTGTGTGTGTGTGTGTGTGTGTGTGTGTGTAATGTCTTCTGTATGTGTGTCTTCTGTTCCCACCTGTTTCATATCCAACCTATGTTGTTTCCACCCTTCTAAAAGTCCAATGTTTGGTAACAGATAGAAAAGGGGAAAAAATGAGAATCTTAAAGCGCTATTATTTAATTATCCCAATGGCTATGGATTTACTGGGTGTGTGTGACTGAAGAGGGCGATAGAAAGGGCAGCATTATTCTGCTTTTTCAATTTACAGAAGCCCCGCTGCACACATGCACCCCTTAACACCCCCAGACCCATAACATACACACACACACACACACACACACACTCCATAAGTCCCCCCAACCACTGGAAGATAAAACAGCATTATGGTAAATTCCACTTAATGACAAATTTTTAATTTGCTGAACACTGCTGTCTTCTGCATCCGTGTGTGTGTGTGTGTGTGTGTGTGTGTGTGTGTGTGTGTGTGTGTGTGAGTGTGAGTGTGTTTCACATTTTAGTGAGTGAGTGAATGAAAGGGAAGCCTAATTACAGTTTGGGTTGGATGGGAGGAATAAAAGCCCTCCTCCTATCACGTCAATAAGGGGAAGGGAATGTAGACAATTAATGATGGTGTTTATCTCTTTTGATATAATAACAATAATAACAATCATGAAAAGTCGATCTGCCCCTCAGCCTGATAGAAAAACACTCCCGGAGGAGAATTTTCATCAGAGTGAAATTGAAGTCGCAAGCCAGTGGTTTTATTAAGTTTCATTTTTCCTCCAATTTTTTGTGTGTTTGTGCGTGAGTGAAGCGAAAGTAGAGCTTTGGAATATTTTGTCAGATTTTCTTGTTTGTGGTTGAGATATTTCAGGGTCATCTGTCTTTTTAAATGTTCTGTAAAAACAAAAACTAAAACACACTTATGGACACTCAAGAGGCAGAGTCCGGGAGATGGTATGGCCATTGTTTTGTTAATATTGCCATGGAATTGGAGATACCATTAACGGATATCTTATCACTGCAATCGGAAATTTCTATATTTTTCAAAGAGCTCTTTTACTATACTTTTAGAGGCATTGAAGGTGCAAGTAATTTTGCCTCATTAAAACAAAGAAAGGATTATAATTTTTTCAAACTTTTGTCCATCATTGTGGCAGGGTGGAGGGCGGGGCCAGGTTGTGATTCCACACACCCGGCCCCTAAGAGAGGGATAAGGGCCGACCGGAGATGGCAGAGTGACAGAGAGAGAGAGAGAGTTACAGGCAGCTGTCCGACACCTGTGTGTGTTTGTCTTTTGGTTAAGTTTTATATTAAACTATTATTTATATTATCAAGCCGGTTCTCACCTCCTCCTTTCCCTTTTACCTTGTTGTACTGGTGCTGAAAACCGGGAAGGAGGAGGGATGAGCCGTAGTGGAGTTCTTGCCACTACCATCCATCCCAACGGAGCAGCCGCGGCCATTTGCCATGGGACGGAGGAGCCCGGCTGCCTGAGAACGGAGGAACGGCCGCCGACCGCGAGGGGAGGAGGGGCTCCTAACCGACTGCCTGGAGTGGTCAGGGCCTCTGCCACTGGCTGAGGAGACCCATACCAGCCGCTGAAATTCGGTCGGCGGTCATCTCATGGCAGGCATCCAGTATAAAGGTCATACGATCCATCAAATAATCGTTTTTATCTCAGAAACACCATTGTTATTTGACACTTTAACTTGTGTAATAAATTAATCATGGCTGACTGTGAATATTGCAGTTCTACAATGACATCAGTTACAGAAAACATTTGCCTTTCCACAATGCTGCATCCACACATCTTAGTGTCAGTATAAGACCAAAACAGCTGTCAAATCAGCCAGGACGACATAAATAATTACTCAGTGTAACTTGAAGCCACATGCTGCTGCAAAATACACCACACTATGAAAGAATTGTTTCACCCAAAAATTTAAATTCTCTCATGATTTACTTACCTTTAAGCTATCCCAGATGTGTATTAAATGCCTTCTTCCGCAGAACCGAAATGAAGATTTTTATAAGTACATTTCAACTTATCCATACAATGCATGTGAATTGGTGCCATCAGGCTGCTGGCTATTTGACCATCCAAAAGTCATATTTAGGGAGCATAAAAGTAATCTACATGACGTTAGTCCTTCAATTAATGTCTTCTGAAGCCTCATGTTACGATCATTCCTCTATTGTATACAAAGTGTGTGCTTCCGACTTCTCGCGTGAAAGTGCCATTGTGCTTACATCACTAGCAGCATGATGCGTTGACTTGGCATGAAGCGATTTTTTTTAAAGTTAATAACATTTTAATGATCAATTTATTTTTTACACAAACCTGTAATTTTTTTTCTGAAGACATTCATTGATCGACTGATGTTATGTGGATTACTTTTATGCTGCCCAAATATGACTTTCGGACCATCAAATAGCCAGCAGCCTGTTGGCACCCATTCACATTCATTGTATGGACAAACTGAGCTGAAATGAGCTTATAAAAATCTTCACTTCGGTTCTGCTGAAGAAGGAAAGTCATACACATCTGGAATGGCTTAAAGGTAAGTAAATAATGAGAGGATTATATTTTTTTGGATGAACTACATACAATTTACACCTATACAGTTCTGTTGTCAATCTCCAAAACCATTGTAACTTTGGCAGCAACACTTTTAGAAAAAAAGGTTATTTTGGGTTCTAAATAGAAACATGGGATTCTTTACTCAGCTTCAAAGAACCCTTTATGCCAAAAGGTTCTATTTACAAAGATTTACAGAAAAAGTACAAACTGCACAAAAGTGTTGGGGTTTTGTTTTTCATTCATTTGACATCAGATTACCAATTACAAAGAGTTGTGTTTGGTGTTTGGGTGCTTGCATGTGCTTTTCTCAATCCCATGTGACACTCTCCCCTTATCTCCTGTCACTTACCCGTCTGCCCCACTGATTGGAGCGTATGGTTGCCGTGTGGTTGCCATGCTGTTGCCATACCGTGCCCCGCTGGGCAGTAATTGGGCCCCCTCTGGGTTGCAAGAGCCAACAGCACGATGACAGACAGGTTTGGCCACCTGCCCCACCTGCCCCACCTCCCCCTTTTAATGGGGAGTCAGTAGTGCCAGGAGCGTGGCAGTACGTACTCTGTGCCATGCAGAATTTTGGTTAGTGGGCACTCATTTGGCCACCTGCCCCAGCTTGGTGTTGTACCTGCGGAGTTAGTGGAATATGGACTGATCATCAGATATTGTTTTGGCAGTGTTGGTAGGGTCCTTACTGTACATCTTCATTAACACGCACAATGGATAGAACATTCAAGACAACATTTTGCTATCAGGTGAAGATCCTCCCATATGTGCCTCATGCCAGTGCCCCAATATCTTTCATATTTTATTGGACTGTAATATTTCTAGTCCACGTGCGGTCTAAATGAGGACATAACATAGACTTCTATTGTTTTTATTTAAAGATAATTATAATAATTGCAATGGAATAGCCCTAACTTTACCAGCCTGATCATGAAAATTACGTGACTGTGGCAACATTTTAGCAAAATTCAATTACGTGATGCATGAGGTGAACTGTATACTAAGGGGCTCTAAATGCAAGTTAAATTTTCTCCCCAAAACATCATATTTTACGGTTAATGCTCTATGGAGTATAAAATGAACAAAAACTACTAAGCTTGTTAACGTAGTTGGTTATGTAATGCACGCATTACATTTTTTTCAATATCATAAATGACTGTGTGAGGAACAGAGCAAAAAAAAAAAAATGATAAAGTGGTAATCTGCAGTTGTACTCATGATTTCAGTCAATGTGAATAAAATTAGTTGTTTATTTCACCTGAAAATTGCAACAATACAAAGAACGAGGCACAAAAAATGTTTTTGTTATAGTTATATGATTCTGAGACCAGGTTGAACTTTACCCCTAAAAGATAACTTTTTGAATTTTTTTTTTATTTTAAAAACAGTATTTGACTCTTGGAGTGAGGACACTCCTGAATGTCCCAAAAGGTCTTTAGGCGCTTTCCCACTGGCAGTACTAAATCCTGTTTAAGGTACTTTCCCCCGGAACTAGTACTTTTCGTTGTTTTCGCACCTAAGGAACTATAGTTCCTTGGAACTGTTTTAGGGGGATTTTTAGCCCCTACTCTGGAGTAGGTACTTTGGGGGCATATAGGGATATGGCAGACTCTGTAAGGTGGTGCAGCCCATGATTGGTCAAAAACATATAACGCACAAAGCATTGAGTAAGGAGAGGAGTCCACAGCCTCCATTGTAAACAATTAGCCACTAGCCTGCTACTCAGAGGATTGCGCTAATTCTACAATTCCCTTAACAGAACTTCACATATATGTGTGTGTGTATAACTTCACAGACTGCATCTGAAAATGGGAAAATGCTACCTACGAGACTGTAGAGTAAAATAAGGTGCTTTTTAAACTGTCCAAAGACCAGTTTCCTTTAGAGTTCCGTTCATCCAAAAATGCTGTCTTTTAAACCACTAAAGTCTAGGTTACTGTTGTAACCCCCATTCTCTGATGGAGGGAATGAGACGTTGTGTCAATGTAGTGACACTAGGGGTCACTCTGGGGAGACCCAAACACCTCTGATCTTTGAAAAAAAGGCCAATGAAAAGTGGCGAGTGGAATTTGCATGCCACTCCCCTGGACATATGGATAAAAGGAGCTGGCGTGCAACCACTCATTCAGGTTCCAGTCCCGGCGATCACAGCGAGTAGTTCAGTGTTGGTACAGGAGGGACACAATGTCTCATTATAAAAAGGGGGATCAGATATGCCCTTAATGGGAACAGGCCATGCCGGCTGGGTCTGCCTTTTCTCTTCATTCTTCTCCTGGAGAAAGAACTCGCTTGATTCCAGCTGGGGCCAAATGTATTCGTGTCGGTGTAGGTGTCCTTGGAAAAAGGCACTATGGAGACCATACTCTGGTAATTATGTGGAAATACATTACATGGACTTACCGAGTCTTGTCGGCAGTGTCACATGTGGAGAAGTTCCTGTGGTAGGTCCTGCCCAGAGGGGATGGATTTCTACAAACACGGCGACTGGTGGCTGAAGTGACTCTGCCCAAGGGGAGACACGTACCATGGAAGATTACATATACGTCATATGGGATTACCGACAGGGAACCAATGCATATGGGGCACCTATCCCAGTACAGGGGCTGACTAGAACAGGGCATACTGACACAAGTACTGGGTCTGGTGTAGAATTCCTATGGCATATTTGCTTCCCACAGGTGCTGAGGGAGGAATACAGGGTTCACCGATCCCGGGAACTCATGTGGTTGAAAGAGCGCACGTCTTCCCCTGGGGAAGGGAAAAGGCACTTGTGTGCCAGCGATACACACGGCCAGTTGTCCCACAACTTACCTGTTTGTACCTGACAACACATGGGATGAAATCGACTCAACCCAGATATTGTAGAACCTCGCGAAGGTATTGGGTGTTGCCCAGCCTGCTGCTCTACAGATGTCCGTTAGAGAGGTGTCGTTGGCCAAGGCCCAGGAGGAGGCTACGCTCCTAGTAGAGTGCACTCATAGTTCCAGAGGGGATGGCGCACCCTGTCCTGGTATGCCAACATGATGGTGTCCACAATCCAGTGGGTAATCCTCTGGATTACCGTAATCTTCCGATTACATCCGTAATCTTCTGCTGTCCCCCGAAACAGATGAAGAGCTGTTCAGAGCATCTAAAGCTCTCCGTGCAGTCCAAATAGGTACGCAAAGCGTGTACTGGACACAGCAATGACAAGGCTGGGTCTGCCTCCTCCCAGGGCAGCGCGTGTAGGTTCACCACCTGATCTTTAAAGGGGGTAGTGGGAACTTTGGGCCTGTCCAGGGGCCAGACATGGAGTTTCCAGAGGTGCCAGATCGTGCCTCATCCCTGAGAAAGAAGGTCCTCCCTTAGGGTACTTTTCCAGGGTGGGGCTGTCGCGAGGAGCATGAGTTCTGAGAACCTAATCTGGGTGGGCCAGTAAGGCGCTACCAACAGGACCTGTTCCTCATCCTCTCTGACCTTGCACAATGTCTGTGCAAGTAGTCTCACTGGGGGAAATACATACTTTCACAAACCCCGGGCCAGCTGTGCACCAGTGCATCCGTGCTGAGGGGGGCCTCAGTCTGCCTGAGCTAGGATCAGCAGAAGGACTGTGACTTCCGCACGTAGGGCAGCGGCGCCCTCGCCACCTAGCAAGGTGAAACGGATGCTGCTGAACCTGGGTGAACTGAATCACGTAGCTGAGTCATATCGTCCTGGACAGCCATCGAGACGGTTTGAAGAGCATTAACCACACCTCCAAACTCCGGTTGAGGGGCACCAAGGGGAAAACCGTTGACGTACCTGTGGAACAACGAGGCCGGGCAGGAAGTGCAACGTTGAGGGGCCTTGTGTCCCAATGTCGCTATACAGGGAGAGACGTTAAAGCACTTACCTCCCTCTGCGTACCCAACGTTGGACTGGTCAGTGACGGGGGAGGAGGCTGAGCGTCCTCGTAGCCTGCCACAACCACATGTGCCTGTCGCGGCCGGGTGCAAGTATGCGGGAAACTTGGGCATGCGGTGAACTCAATAAAAAAGGGAACCAATGATTCTCCTTCTGGCCCTCCACCAGGGGATGGAGTGGTCTGTCTACTATCTCCAAATGTGGTGCAAGTCTCCTCACCTCTTGGTCACCCGTCTCAGGGTGCTTGGAAGCCTTCCTAGGGTTCTTGGTCATGGACCGTGAGACGGGGGCGTCAACTTCCTGAGGGGATTTCTATAGCGGGGCCGAGCACACGCTGTGACCTTCATCGCCCGTAGGGTGATGTCGGTTGCCGAGTGCAGCTCCTGTATTACTCCCGGGCCAGGACCACCCTCGTGCAGCTCTTTCAATACCTTGGCCTGGTGGACTTGCAGGAGGGCCATGGCATGCAGAGCGGAGGTGGCCCGCCCCGCGGGGGTGTAAGCTTTCGTTGTCAGAGACGGCGTAGTTGTACAGGCCTCGGATGGGAGCCTAGGATGGTTCCACCAGGCGGCGGCACTCTGCGGGCAAAAGTGCACCGCAATCGCCTGCTCTACCTGGGGAACTGTCCATGCAGCCCCTGGCCGCCCCACCATAAGGGAAGAAAGGCACCGGTGCGGAGCATGGCAGTGAGCGGCTCTCTGATCCCAGGAACCAATCATCAAGCCGTGAGGGTTCAGGGCGGGGTGGAGGGTTCTGCTCTAACCCGACGCACGTGGCAGCCCAGGCAAGCACCCAAAGGTGGAAGCCCAGCCGAGTCCTCCGCGTCGGACTGAAGCAGAGATCGAGAGCTCATCCTCTTTCTGAGCTCCGAATGAGAGGTTGAACCCAATATGAGGCGGGCTGCCTGACTCATCCTGGAACTCAACCTGGGCACACGAGCATGCTGGGAAATGGGAGATCCGTGAGGATTCACCCAGTGGAGTTACTTCCATTAAAGTCCCCAAATCACCCCAGCCACGTGAGACAGTTGCTTCCTTACAGAGGCGAATGGATTGGCAGTGGAATACATCAACACCACTCGGTTCCTTTTATACCCGTATGTCCAGGGGAGTGGCATGCAAATTCCACTCGCCAATTTTCATTGGGCTTTTCTCAAAGATCAGTGGTTTTTGGGGCTCCCAAAAGTGATCTCTAGTGTCACTACATCGACACAACTGCAAGTGAGTGACATATAGGGAACAGATTAGGCAGCTCCCTATGTTTTTGAATGAAGCCAAAGCTTGTGTAATTAGCCCTACCAAAAGTGTAGCTCCAATCCTGTCATCCTCTGCGTTGTTGATTTCGGTGTTGTTGATGTAGTGAATCACGCGTTCCAACCACATCAAAAGAAAAATGGTCGATACTAGATTACGTCACTATGGTGGTAACTTTTGGGAATGCAACGGGATAAGTGTGTTAACAGGTGTCCCGTTCCACATAAGAGTTCTCATCTAGGAAGTTACTAAAGAAAAAGTACCAGGATTTTAAGTGGGAAGGGCCTTTTGTTAGATATTGCTCACTTTTGCTGACAATTTTATCCCCAAACTATATAGCCAAGTACATATACATTTTTACATGGTCACATTTAGACTTCTATTGTTTTTAAATCGTCCTAAAATAAGCACTGCAGACTTAGACAAACCACAACCCTTAAAGAAAACTTGCATTTTATAAAACTACTTTATGAGATATATAAAATGTATTTAAAATATTTAAAATTTTGTCAGATAAAGCTAACTTCTGAGTAAATTTTGTCCGCTAAGTAAACCCACATATACACAGAAAGGCACAACTGTCAAAAATGGTATAGTTTTGGTGCCATGTGTAGCTTTTGTGCTCATGAGCTCATGATACATTAGCTCACAGGGACCCATGTCGAGTCTGGCCTGTGTCATGTCCCTTTACTTTCTTTCCCCCACTCTCCCTCCACTATCCTATTAATAAAGGCTAGAAAACCCATAAAAAACCCTCTTAACAAAAAACAACGTGCCATTCGCATCAAATAAATACAAAAATAAACCCTGTTACACACACACACACACACACAAACACAGACACTTTTCTTTACTTTCTTCATACCTTCAGTGAAACAGTGAAACACAGTGTAACACTACTTTGAAACTGTTTGTATGTGTCAGTTGTGTGTGTGCAATAGAGATATCAGTGTAATCCATGTAGCAGGGCTCCACAGCAGTGCAGCAAACATGAAGACTGAGCATGAAATGAAATGAAATGTGCCACTGTAATCCATAATCGACCTGTTCACGTATTGACCGAGAGGCAGATCTCTCTCTCTCTCTCTCTCTCTCTCTCTCTCTCTCTCTCTCATTTTATCTCTGTCTCAACATGTCTGTCTCTTTCTGCTTGATTTCATGTCCTGGTCCTCTCTACCTGCATGTTCTGTTTGTGATCCAACCGGATGCTTGAATTTAGTCGAGTGTGAAACGGTAGTGAGAATGTTTGTAAGAACACAAATATCCAGTCTTTTGTAGTGAGGTACCCTTGTGTGTGTGTTTGTCTTTGAAGTGTGTCATTGTTACACTCTGTTTGGTTTTCACACTCGCATTCACCACTGCTCACCTAACTCACTGTGGTCTGTTCACAGACCATGATGCATTTCACTGCACCGCTCATTTGAATTCTGCCTTCCGACTTTTCCGTCAAGTAGAAGTTAATTGCCCATGTGGATTTCAATCTTACAGTACTGTCTTGAGATGCACTGATCATGCTTTTCCAAAACTGATTCCTTACCTGAACTCTGGCTATTGGATATTGGCTTAATATAGAAAAGAGCATGAGTTGCATGAACTACTTTTATGAGCATTTTGTCCTTTTTTGTGGCTTGCCTGTTACAACCATAACAAAAGGCCCTGATATGCTTCATACAAATCGAAGAATGAATGGGTGTGATGTAATTTAGTACAAAATCAAAAAGAAGGTGTTTTTGCATTTGTTTTGGTGGTTCGTAACAGCTCGTCTGGGCAATCTTTTATCAAAACTTCTTAGCGGTTGCTAAACACCTTACTGCCATTGGATCATGTCATCAGTAGGTGTGACCTGGACCTCCACCTACCTTGAGACCTACAGCTAATTCCCATTCATGGGGTTCAGTCAGATAAGGTCAGTCAACAAGAACACACCAGCGTGCAGTTAGTAGCAAACTTGTTTAAATTTACATACATCCGTAAGATCATCGGCATGAAGACATTTACAAGAAACATTTCATGCATTTTTTTTTGGTTTAATTAGTCTACCAAAGGTATCAAATCTGCTCAAATACTCTTAAATGCCCATTCACTGTTTTGTTTTATATGTTGCTTCAATCATGTGCCTTCTGCAGTGAAAGCCATTCACATATCTGCCCATAGTAAGGTATGCCTTTCATCGTTCTTTTGTCTGTATTCTTCACATTAACACTCTTTTATTCACCAATCTTTGCAGTCATCATAAATTACTATAACAAAGTGTTATCTGCGCATATTATGGCAGAGTATAGCACGTTAGCGACATAGCAACTAATTGCTTATTTTCTATTGCATATATATTACTTTAAATCATCATCTAGTGGTTAAATAAAGCATGAGGATACATAAAGGAAACTGAGGAAATCAACATGAGGAAATAAAACTGATCTTGTGTGAATTCCTCTCATAGAATGAGGCACACAGTCATTGATAGCACATTTTAATGTCACATTAGTTGAGGTTTTACTGAGCATCCTCATATTAAATGTACTTTAGCACATACTTTAGCACAGCGGTGTGGCAGGTGTCTGAATATTTGCAAAAAGTATACCGTTGCTTTTCTGTTCCGAACATCTTTTAAACCCTGAACAAAGAATGAAGAACAAAGAAGAACTTCTCCGGAAGTATAACAGGGCCTTAACACACAATATTGAATTTGGCTGACCAATACCCTTTTAACAATCCAGGTGTTAAATTGGTGCATCCCTTATTCTATTACAAGGCTTAAGGTGAATAAAGAATTGTAAGAGAATAAATGAAGCAGTCAGATTTGCAGCCTAGTGTTCAGCAAATGGTGCTCATACAAGCAATGCAAGTTTAAACCTGACCTGCAACAATGCCCAGTTCTATTCCGCCTCTCTCCTCCCTTCATTTCCTGTTCTCTCTCCATTATTGTTTCCATAAAAGTGGCAAAAAGGCCAGAAAAAATAATGAACAGCTTGAAAGGGCTGAGAAGAAGGTATGAAAGACATTTTGAGGGATGGATACCAACAGGAAATGAGAGCGAAGATTATTAAGTTGATGAAGGAAGTGGAGGAACAGGAGAATGGCAGGCCGAGAGGAGAGAAAGAGATGCCTTTTGGTCAAGCAGTCGCAAAGGCTGTGGTTTGTGTGTGTGTGTGTGTGTGTGTGTGTGTGTGTTTGATCACTCTTTGATTGGATTAAGGTCTGTTCTGGGCAGGGTGAATAGGGACGTAATACGTTTGCTCTGTGGTCCATTTCAAGTATTTGTCAGGGGGTCTGTGAGGGCTGCTGACTCCCCATGTCTGCCAGTCTGTGGGACATCTACCCTTCTCCATATCACCAACACACCAGCCTCTTGACGTACATAGTCTGCAGAAGTTTACCAGTTTTTGCTTAAAGTTCAGCTTATTTTTTACAAAAATGGATTTGCAATAAAACTTCAATTTATGTTGTGGTTGATACAGTAGATATTACTTTAATGGCTTTGTTGTATTTATTTATTCCAGCTCACTAAATGCTTGTTTTCAAACACAGCCTGAATTATTTGACTGAAAAATTGGTTTGCTAAAAATTGATCATGGTCAGACATGCATGCACACATACGGTGGGATTCTAAAGTCTGATTCCACATTGAGAATGTGGGATTCAAAAAGTTGTAGGATTTTTAAAAAATGTGTCATGTTTTTTTTTTTCATTATTGCTATGATTTAATTAGGTTTCTCTGTGACAGTGTCACTCATAGATCCAGTTTCAGATGTAAAGCACGAATTTGCTCATATGCTCGACATGTCGAACTGGACTCTTCCGTGTGTTTGTCACTGCTGATGTAGAATGTGGCTCACACTGTAGGTGGGTGTATTTGACCTTTTATATTAGCCGTTGCAGAAGCATGGCAAAACGTTCTATATTAATGCTCTAATAACCAATCACTTCTGGGATGTGGACTTTAATGTGTCACTATGTAAATGCAAAAAGAAACTGAATTTGCAATCACATTTGAATATTTACCATAGTACTGAATGCTTCCATAAACATCTGAGTAAATAAAATAACAGTGAGCTATTTAATGCTGTTGCACTCGTTCATGTGGATTTCTCCATGATAGAGGTTCACGTGCCTTAACTGTAAAGGCCTGCTCACACAACATGCTCAGTGAGAAAGAAAACATTTAAGACACACCACAAACTATTTCAGCTCACCTACATGACAAGTTGAGTGGCAGTATGTGTACACAGCCTGAGGGGTGATTAGAAAGAATCCAGTGTAAAAACAATAATATTAATGGTTGAAACAAATGTTAGCAATTGAAACAATGATGAATATATGCCATTGCCATGCATATGCACTTGCTGAGCCCTTTATTAGGAACCCCTGTACACCTACTTATTCATGCGGTTATCGAATCAGCCAATCTCCTGGGATTTTCATGCACAACAGTTTCTAGAGTTTACTCAGAATGGTGCCAAAACCAAAAAATATCCAGTGAGAGGCAACATCTTGTTGATGAGAGAGGTCAACGGAGAATGGCCAGACTGTTTTGAGCTGACAGAAAGTCTACGGTAAATCAGCTAACCCTTTTGTACAATTATAGTGAGGAAAATAGCATCTCAGAATGCAAAACATATTGCGTCCTTGAGGTGGATGGGCTACAACAGCAGAAGACCATGTCAGGCACTTACCATAGTGTTCCTAATAAAGTGCTGAGTGAGTGTATACTTGTGTTATGTACAATTGTTTAAAATTACTGCGTAATGCACTCAAATAATAACTATTAAAACAATGTTGTCAATTGGAACAATACTGATCTTATTTCCATGTACATGTGGTATTTATATTTGTTCAAAACCCTGCATGTTTTGAATAAACGTGACATCAAAACACTCGAAGAGTCTGTATAAATGCATGTAATAAAACACAAATCTCAACACACAAAAACCATGTTCAGTCTGAACAAATATTAGATACTTAAAAAAAAACTGTTAAAGATAACACAAAAAAAACTATTTAATTATTTTGTGGAGAAACCAAGGTAAAGGCACTTTACCTTGAATTACATTTAAATTACATTATATGAAGACAATTCACTTTAAATCACAATTTTTTTAAAGGGGGATGCAATGCATAGACACAGCAATATAGTTTAAATATTAAGAAATTATATGATATGAGAAAAGATGGTTCAGTTATTAAGACATTTGATGCAAATAAAATACATGTCCTCTCTGCTGGTTCAGGATCCTCGAGTTACTTAAGCATTTAACAATGGTAGGGGAAACGACTTTCAGTGCTTTAGCGGCATCAGTTGTGCTTGTTTTGGTAACTGCAGCAGCTCCTGACATATGATCCAAAGCTCATATTTATTAGTCAGGGCATTTCATCGTCGGATGAAGAAAATAAATATAAAAAAAAAAAATGCTCACTGTAAAACAAAACAAAAAAAAACCTTGCTTTGTTAGCATGTGAATATTTGCTCCAGGTGTGAATGACACCATAGGAATCCATTGTCTCTAATCAAATTCTTTTGGTTTTAAAGGCCTTAAGCATGACATGGTTACCATCTCTATATCATCAATCATCAGCCGCTGTTACATTAAAGGTAATTAAACCAGGATATTTTCACATAAACTTTGCTTTCTCTACATATCAGTGTTTCTGTTACTGGATTTTAAATTAACAGTTTCTGTTCAAATATTCAGCTTCCGCAGTCAAACTGAAACATTTTCAAATCATGCTGGACTAACATGGATAATCAGGTTTTGTACAAATGTGTGGAGTGCGTTTCAGCTCAGATTAATTCTGTCATTAAAGCAAATGGGGGACACTCTTGAACCCCACTGTACGTACATAGTCATAGTCATAAGTAAATGTGTATTTAATTCTGTAGGACTTCCAAACCCAGAGAATCGTTCCTGTCTGTTAGTAAATCCAATATAGAATTAGAATTTGCTATGAACATTTAGTGAACAGCCAATACAAAACACCTCAGACAGTCAAGAGTTCATTGGCTCCTTTTGCACCTGTGAAATGTTTTAGAGGATCAGAACCAAAAGTGGGACACTAAAAATGAGCATGTCTCTTCTTCACGCTCTCTCTCTTTCTCAAACGTACACCCTCGCACAAAAAGGTACACTGGTTCGCACACACTCTGGGTCCATTGTTATGGCTGTTTTAATCTGACTGCTGGCCTCTCTTCCTCTCTCTTTGTCCCCACCAACAGCCCAGTAGCAGAAGTCAACAGCACTGCACAAAGGTCCTGCAACCCCCAAAACTGGTTAACGGCGGGGCCTGTGTGAAGCTTTGATGAAAATTTTAAGGTTCAGGCCCAGGTTCCCCCTCCCTGTGCTGGACGTCTTCTGCAGGACGTTGAATTGTTACACTTGAGGGAGAGCTTGTTAAGGGATACGAGTGTAGAGAAAGGTGCTCAGGAATGATTTGTGTCTCACAGGTTTGGTGGGGGTACATTATTCTTTTACCTGTACAAATGCTGGAGGATTTTTTTGTATTGTGATAAGAAATCTAGTAAGTAGTGAATTAGTTGTTTTTTTAAACACAGTGACTAACAGTACACAGTACTATAGGGAAAATCTCCCAAAAGTTAACAGTGACTAACAGTATACAGTGCTACAGGGAAAGTCTCCCAAAAGTTAACATTAACCCTTGTACGACCTTTGGGACATTTTTGTCTTTTTCATTTTCGTTTTTTCGATCATTTCGTGTTAATGCCAACGGCATAAATTTGGCCAAAGGTGTGTATTTTTTGGGGAATTTTGAAATTTCAACCTCAGTTCCTATAACCAATCATTCTGGAGCTAATTTTTTATATTTTCCACTAGATGGCGCCATTTTTCTCATGTTTAGCCTATGGAGCAAATACATGCTTTTTTCCAATTTTCTGTTTGCTGTATTGTAGAGCAATGCAGGCCAATTGATTGATTGCAGCTAAAATTGTGTGGGTGAGTTGGTATAGATGTCTGAGTGTGTTTTGTGTGTGTTTTGAGAAAATTGTGTGTGTGTGTGTGTGTGTGTAAAAAAACAGCAGTGGCATTATGTAAACAAACTGTCATTTAAAGGGTTAAAACCTGAAAATTAATGAATAATTGGTAGTTATGATATAATGATAATGATATATATATATATATATATATATATATTTTATATAAGATATATTTTTATGGCAGTCACTTTGATCCAAAAATATTTTATAATTTTGTGTATTCTCTGAAAATGTAACCAATGAGCTTACTAGTGGAGCTGGACATCAATGCATATTTCCTGATTCAGTTTTGATTCACAAGCTCTCGATTCCATTTTGATTCGATTATGATTCATTTTAGTGTATTTCAGATATGATGTTGATTTTGCTTTCATATGAAAGCAATTTTATAATTCTCAATACCAGTTTTGATGCCACAACAAAATACTAATTTGAGTAAACTTGTTTCAAGTTAAAGTAATTATTCATGACATGTAAATAGTCAATAATAAAGTACAAAGAAAGAAATTACAAATGGAATATATAAGTAGAACAAAGTAAAGGGATATTACACCCAAAAATGACAATTCTCTCACACTCATGCCATCCCAGATGTGACTTTTTTCTTCTGCTGAACAAAAACAAAGATTTTTAAAATAATTTTTCAGCTCTGTAGCTCCATATATGGTGAATGGTGGCTACAATTTTGAAGGTCTAAAAATCACTTTAAGGCAGTGAAAAAGTAATCCATATGACTCCATTGGTTAAATCCATATCTTTTTTTTTTTTTTGGCGACATGAATGAAGAATACAAATCGGCAAATACAAAAGTAGAAGAATATGAAAGTGAAATTGGAGATTTATGCTGCGTTACATTCAGATTGGATGTGTGATATTCCTAATTGATATCTCCGATCTCCAACCTTAAATGCATTCTATTGCCAGATGTTCGGAAGATGACGTTTAAGGAAACAAAACTGCAATGCTCCAGTTAGCTTACCTATCAACCCAATTCATAAACAATTTGTAACACTAGCATTTGTGCAATAGGTGTACGAATATCAAAAGAGAGTATAATTTACCATGTTTTGAACACCTGGTACTCTGCTAATATTTGTAAACATGCTTTAATATCTTTGACTTATTTATCAATATTATTTAATAAAAGTGAATGTTTATCACTTATTTTGTATATCTTCCTGGGTGCATCTCGGCTAAATTGGAGTTTAAAATTTCCGCGCAACTTTCCAAGTTGGAATTACGACTTCAAGTGTCGTAGGAAGTTGGAAAATCCGACTTTCCGAGTTCAATGGAATGAAGCATTGTAGTAAAAAAAGGACAGAAATATTGATCTGTTTCTCACCCACACCAATAATATAATTTCTGAAGATATGGATTTGACCACTTGGAGTCTTATTGACTTTTATACTGCCTTTATATGGATTTTGGAGCTTCAAAGTTTCTGACCCCTTCACTTGCATTGTATGAACCTACAGAGTTGAAATATTATTCTAAAAATCTTTCTTTGTTTTCAGCAGAAGACAGAAAGTCAAACACATCTTGGATGGCATGAGGGTGAGTAAATGATGAGAGATTTGTCATTTTTGGGTGAACTATCCCTTTAAGAAAACAGTGCTTTAAGTTTTTATCAGCAGTATCAAGTATCCAAGTTCAACATAAAACTACTTAAAATACTGGTCTTCACTGTATGATTATAATAACTTTTAAAGCTTCTTAAGGTATCCAGCAAAGAGCAGTGAGAGGTTTTCTTGTTTGATTAATATTAACGACAGACAAGGCTGCATTTAATCCAGAAAGTCTGATATTATGAAACAAATCAGCTTTTTTGTCCTGTTGTTTACATCGACGTCATACATACATGATTGTGTTTTTTACTTTAATACCCCGACAAGACATTTTAAGTTTATTTTAGGTGCATTTTTGCATTACCACAACTCCAGGAGCGCTATCATAGTACACGCACGCATAAGGCACACACACTTAAGCCACCTGTCATGGTGCATCACAGCATGCGTTTACTAAAATGGGGAAATACAATTCTTGGAAAAACTTGATTGAAAATCATGCCTTAATAATAATTAGTCTTTAAGCCTCCAAGTGAGCAAGCCAAAGGGGACTGTGGCAAAGAACCCAAAACTCCATAAGATGTTAAAGAAGAAAAGAAAAAAACTTGTGAGAAACCAGGCTCAGCTGTGGGAGCCATTTCCATTCTGGCTATACTGCATTAATGTAATGCCAATATTATTTATTTATGTGTAATACAATTCATGTATTAATTGAGTAAACTGATGAAATTTTGGTAGGCAATGTTTATAACTAATGAATATCGATTTAACTGTAAGATTAATAACGATTACATTTATTTTAGGTTGTTTTGCATTCATCATAAAGAGCACCTCTGAGATAGAGTGTGTCTAAACTTTTGACCAGAAGTGTATATTGATTATATTCTGCTCTGTGGTCACATCATCTCAGAACTGGTTCATTTATTGAAATTTAAAGAGAATCACCTATAACAATGCAGTATCATTCAGGACTGTGGTTTAGCTTAATGAAAACAGAGTTTAGTTCCACAGTTTGTTTTTTTAATTTTTTTATTTTGAGACACTAGACACAGCATCTCTCTTTCTCTCTATCTCTTTCTATCTGTAATGGGAGCTTGTGTTCATGGTTAATTAGTTTCTCCTACACATTCGCTTTGTTCTCCATGGACCCAACGATGGTGGCCGGCGCACGCCTGCTTTCTTCTCTCGCAGACTATTAGTCAGCTGAAATTCATTAAAACACATGCACTCTGACAAATTTCTTATTTTTATTTGTTGGTTCTATGTTAATTAGCATACCTATGAGACATTCAAGTAGCATCTGTCGCTATTCTGCTATTCCCCTCTACCTTGCTCTACATTCCATCCCTTCGTCTTTCTCTATCTTTGTCTCTCTCTCTCTCTCTCTCTCTCTCTCTCTCTCTCTCTCTTGTCGTTTATAATTAGCAAATGTTTTGTTTGTTTGTTTTTTGTGATGTTGATTATAACTTACTCTGTAGCGCCCTCTCTGGTAGTGTTGGGGATTTTGCATCAATACTAAACAGTGCTTAAAGGAGCATTTGCAAAAACTCCACATACATTTTTTTATAAAGTGCATAAGGGGGATTTGATATGAACACCTGGTAGATTTATGAAAATATTCAAAATATTCATATGTGATGTTTAATTGTAATATAGAATCTGTGTGTGTGTGTGTGTGTGTGTGTGTGTGTGTGTGTGTGCCATTGTGAATAGGCCTGGCAGGATTACCATAGTGAGGTCCTCCTTTCTCTGGCTTTGTGTGATTGCTGGGCCGTGACTGACAAGGCATTTCCCCCACGTAGAGTGTGTGTTTGAGACAGAGAGGGAAGGGGGGTATCAGGATTAAAGGAAATGTTTCCTGTTTATTGTACTTGGGGGTCCTCGGGGATGTTTGTGGGCCATTGTTGCAATGTGTTGGATGTGTAGATAAAAAGCATACACACACACACACACACACATTCACAGACATATATATATATATATATATATATATATATATATATATATATATATATATAGATGTATGCATCAACTCCTATGCTTTGCTTTCATTATGTTCTTTTTTTTATTAGTTTAGGCATATTTGAAAGCATATCTAATTTTTTGTACGCATGAACAATCTTTATTTGTGTCTGTAACAATATGATTTTTTTTAGTCAGTATATAATTGTTGTTATCCTGTTGAATTTGTTGACAACGGTCAGCAGTTTTTCTCTGAGAAGCGTATATTTTCACTTTGGACTTGATATCGATTTTGGTTTCTTTATGTGTGTGTGTGTGTGTGTGTGTGTGTGTGTGTGTGTGTGTGTGTGTGTGTGTGTGTGTGTGTGTGTGTGTGCGTTTGAGTGTGTAAATTAAGTGCATTTTAATTGTGTGTGTGTGTGTGTGAGAGAGAGAGAGAGAGAGAGAGAGAGAGAGAGAGAGAGAGAGTATGAGTGTTGGTTTGCAGCTGTGTATAGGAGTAACTGTCTCTCTGTCTCTTGAGAACAAACTAAAAAAGGTCAAATTAGGGTAGTGGGCCTCTTTTTTATGCAAACAGACACACCACCACCACACACAATCTAATATCTTTTATACAACAGTTAGTTATTGCTTAAGTATTCCATGCTAATGATTACTGTTTTGTATGTTTTCTCATTCACAGATATATATATATATATATATTTTTTTTTTTTTTGTATAATATGTACCAGTTCAAGGGAAGGAACAGAATTGGTCTGTTATTGGATAAACAGGTAACAGTTTTCACATCTGAAATCAATAAAAATATAATACTGTCAAAATGTGTTATTTTACAAAATACTTTAGTTTATATATATATATATATATATATATATATATATATATATATATATATATATATATATATATATATATATATATTTCTGCTTTTATATATATATATATATATATATATATATATATATATATATATATATATATATATATATATATATATAAAAGCAGAAATGATTTGTTCTAATTGCCATGATGTGTTACCCTGTGTGTGTGTGTGTGTGTGTGTGTGTGTGTGTGTGTGTGTGTGTGTGTAGGCTTAGATCTATAATAAAGGGGTTGGCCCAAGGCGTCTTTCAAACCGTTACTACACTGAAAAATCCATCACGTGTCACAACTGCAACAAGATCGGCCACCTTTCCAAAAACTGGCCCACACCAAAGGTAATTCATTATCCACCCTTCTCTCTGACTAACCACACTACTGTCACCTGCCCCACTGCGAAGGGTTAGGATCTTGTCTACATTACAGACTACATTACAAAAATAATTACTTTCTTTATTATTGTAACTTAATCATTTTAATGGACAAATTTAGACTGTTGATAGGTCATCATGAACTGTAGGTAGAAAATGTCAAGAGTTTGTTCACCCAAAATAAATGAAAATGGGAATAACATTTATAGCATGGACATAATGCCATCTGCAACCAAGAAAATGGATGTCAAGAAAGGTCAGCATATTTCTACCTGGAAATATGAGACTACTTGTAAACAGGTTAAGAACACCTGTAACCTCCTCAAGTTATTACGAGCACCAGAAGGAATTTGCAGACGTTCTTCAAATTTTTATTATCACTTTTTTTCTGTGAATGATGGTCATTCCAATTCATTTCAGAAGTCAAGATTAGATTTACTGGATATCTTTCATGTGATAGTTGAGTACTGAGTTGAAGTTGAAGTTGAATAACTGATATTCTCAAAAACTATAAAGTTATGTAACAAGTTATTGTGTACGTACAAACAAAACCAAAGGTTGCAATTTAACCATTGCTCAAATTATAGTAAATTATAGCTTCTTTATTACTTGTGATAACTATAAGCTACAGTAGGAAAGCAGATCTTACAAAGTAGTGTTCTCATTTCAATTCTATTTTTGCATACTGTATTTTAATTATGTGGTCATTTGTACAATTTAAAAAATTTTAAAACTTGAAAATTCTTGTTTCAATCCCTACCTAAAGCTAACAGCTGTTATGCTCCTTTAAGCAAATTTTGCTTGTAAAATTTCATTAAAGACAAATTTGCACAAAATAGCTGTGGAACCTTGGAAGGTTTTTACTTTATTTTATTGTATTGCTGCAAAGTGATTCTACATAAGAATGTTTAAAACCTTTCAATCTCTCCTGGCTGTTATTGTTTAAGCAACTGCAGAATCATTAGGACACTGTCAGAGCAGTCCTCGTTGTAACTGTCAGAATGTGTGTGTTTGTTTGCGAGCAGAAGGTGCCATGCTGCTCATTATGTGGGCTTCAGGGACACTTGGCGAGGACCTGTCCGAACCGTCACTGTTCAAACTGCTCGCTGCCAGGCCACACCTATGATGACTGTCTGGAGAGAGCTTACTGGCACAAATGCTGCCACCGCTGTGGCATGACCGGACACTTAATCGACGTGAGTACGGTTGTGTGTGTTGCGTGGGCCTGGACACCATTCCTGTGTTAAAACTGAGATGTGTGTTTGTGTAGGATGGTACTGTGTTGCATTGTGTGGGTTACTTGTTTGGGTGTGTACCTCCTGGGCCATTCTATCTCTCATTAAGACAGACGCTTCACAGGCTGTGAGTGGGACACACGCTCCACTCGTCACCCACAACAACAACCCCACTGAGAGAGAGAGAGTGAAAGAGAGAGAGAAATGGGGGGGGGGGGGGGGGATGAAATATGACTTTTAGAAACAGGAAAGACAAGAAAAGAAATAGCTTCTTAAAGCAATGCTTGGAGTCATATCTTAACAATGCACACAAGCACCCCTCCCACCCCCATGTTATAATAGCTAGTTTCAGTTTCTGTTCATCTTCTCTTGTCTTGTTATTTGGAAACCGTTTTAATATCATTTTGGCATAGTTTTAATTGAAATGGAATTGGCCCCTATTCATGCATAACATGCTGACAAACACACACTTTTTGGATTCTGGTGTAGTTAAACAGTCCTGGTGCTAGATATTACATATTACATAAGTTCTGATTGTCTTAACTCGCACTTCTGGCCACATCACTTGTAATTGTAATGCCCTTCATCACTGTAAGACTTCTAGTCATTGATAGATCTAGAATATGCATTGAATATAGAAAGAGGAGCTTGCCTTGGAGATCTTACTGTTTAAACTAATAAACAAGTCTTCAGCCGCCAGCACAACACGACTTTTAATTATGCTCATAATCTATAATTATGCCGGTCTCACAAACTGCTATGTTGCATTTGTTAATGAACTCAGAGAGTTAGCAAATATCAGCCGGTCCTTGCAGGGAAGCATTAACTTTCCGGTGTCTGGCTCTCTGTTACGCACTTCTTCATAATGAAGGACCACCGTGCTTGATATGTACATTTACATATTTGTAACGTGTGTGTTATGTAAATGTTTATTATTTGAGAATGTTTAAATGGCAGATCCAAAAATATTTCTTTATTAAAATTTCAATTTGATGATTATGTAAAAAATGTCACTTCATAAGCCTTTTCTGTTGTATTTTATTTTCTTAGTTTTTTTAGTCATCTACATGTTTTCTTTTCTTTCATCAATGAGTTCTCCACATTGTTTTATCACTCAAACATAAAATGTGACTTTTTTGTTTTTTACCTTTTTAAAAAAAATTGTCGCTTTATTAAAAAAGAAAATTTAAATTCAGTCAGTAAAGAAAGTGATCACAATCCCTTGTCAAAAACAATTATTTGCTGCAAACATGCTGTTCATTTCTGGCACATTTGCTATTAAATATTGGCAAAAAGTTTGCCACTCTGTAAAATCAAATTAGCTGACCTGAGAGATTTGTTTTTAATAGCAATCGATTTGCATGTTTAATTGTAAATAAACATACTTATTTGGCTCAAGTAAAGTGAACTGTACAGTTTACTAGTTACAAGTAAACTTAACTCATCTGTGATTAAAGTATCATTGTTTTATTTAGCTATTTAAATTGAGGTTGAGCACGCCTGATATAGCATAAGGGAAATCATGACTGGACACTAGGTTACCCATATGGCACATTGGATTCTCCTCAGTACTTCTTAGTGCACATAAATCTGTGCTTTATAGTACAATTGAGTTGAGGAGAATGACTTAAATTTAACAGGCTCATAACTATCAACCAGCTACAACAAAACAACAACAATATCAAAAGAATTAAAACTATATGATTTTATTATTATATTTCTCAATAAGTTTCCTTGTCTTGGCCAAAGAAACAGAATTTATTCAAGCGCAAGGGTGTATGGGTATCCCATACAGCCGCAATTTTGTACTTGATTGTTTTGAGTTAGTAGTACTTTTGTAAACTATTTTTATTTTTTATTTTTTTTGCAAGGGAACTGTCTTCTAGCATAGTCGTACAGTAGCTTAAATTTATTTCTAAAAACAGCTAAAAGCTCAGAACGTAAATCTTCATGGTAATCAGAACAACACTGAAGACACAAGACTAAAGACAAGTCAAAGACAATTTGTTCAATTTACACTTGGCAGTGTAAAGCGATTTATTAATACTTTTATCCTCTGCACTACACAATTTTAGCAGGGTATTGTATTTATCAGAGTGTCATGGTTTTAGTATCTGGCAGAATGGAAATATTTTTTTAATGGCTTCATGTCTGTAACATATTGTCACAGCTAGTGAGGGAAAGAAAAGAAGATTCTTAAAGATTTTAAATGCTTCCTTCAATACTTTCAGCATGATAACCATACAGGGGGTGGTAAAGCCTCTCCCTCTGTTTCTCTCTGGTTCTCATGTGGGGTTAAATGGAAAGCTAAGTGCATAAATGATCTGCTGTGCCCTCAGCAGTTCCAATTTTCAGAAAGCTGTAGGAAGCTCACAGGACACTTGCTCAGTGTCTGTTGAGACAGCTTGATCTAGTAATGCTGTACTACTTAAATATTTTCACTTTACATCAACATTGTAACAAGTTCGCAGTTAGGGGAAAGGAGACTGTGAATCCAACTCAAACGTTAAGTTTATTTTAAACTCAAATTCACGCTTTTCAGAGGCAGCAACTCAAAATCTTGCTTTCAGTGGAAACAGTTCAGCACAGTCTCTGGGTGCGTGTGGTAGCTCTCTCTCTCTCCTCACTGGCGTTAGGCTCACTCCTATATCCATCTTCAACTCTCACTTCAATGACAAACAGCTTTTAGAGACAATCTTTGTCAGATGATGATCCACACCATTCTCATATCCTAATCTCGCTCTTCATTCACAAGGCGGTGCTCAACCACACCTCTACCACCACACACCGCCTGACGCAGGCCAGGGAGCCATTCGGCCTGCTCAGTACCCCCCCCCCCCCCCCCCCCCCCCCCATTTCTGGAGAGTAAGTCCGCACCAGCCATCTGCACCCCCGGCCTGTGGACCACCTCGAACTTAAAAGGCTGAAGAGCCGGATAACAACGGGTGATCTGCATGTTGGTATCCTTCATGCGATGAAGCCACTGGAGCGGGGTGTGGTCAGAACTTAGGGTGAAAGCCCATCCCAGGAGGTTGTACTGAGGGGTGAGGACTGCCCACTTGATGGCAAGACACCTTGCCTCTCTCACCAAAAGCTTCCAGCTGATGTACATCACTAGACACTCCTCCCCCACGACCACATGGGACAACATGGCTCCCAAACTCCTGTCCGACATGTCAGTCTGTACAACAAAAGGGAGAGCAAAATCAGGAGCTTTTAACAACGGCCCACATCAATGCGCAACTTTGGCCATTTTCTCACGGGACATTGGTGTTAAGGGGATCTGCCAATAACCATTCTTTAAATACAGTGTTGAATAAAAGCGAACCGCGCTCAACTGATCGAGCAGTTCTTCAATACGAGGCATTGGATATGCGTCATTGGATTAAACCGTTCAACCAAGCTGTCCATTTGCGGGTTTTGCACGCTTGTCCAAATCAATTTAATACCCAATAATTTGTACAGCTCGCTTAGTGTACGTGACATGAAAGTAGTGCCTTGATCAGTGAGGATTTCTTCCGGAATCCCCACTCACGAGATGAATCTGAAGAGTGCCTCCACTACATGCCGAAATGTTGCGTAGAGGCACTGCTTCCAGATATCACGTTGCATAATCCACCAGAACCAACGACAAAGTGATGCCAAGGTGCCGCCCGCACTAATCAACGAGGTCCATACCAATTCTTTCGAGGTGACCTCGATCAAAGGAAGCGGGCGCAAAGGTGCTCTTGGGGTGGCCGGTGGATTCACCAGCTGAAATTAATAGCATACCGCACATTCTCTGTGAACATCCCCGCAAATGCCCGGCCAATAGAAATGGGCCAATAGATGATTCCGTTTCTTTTCCTGCCCTATGTGAATAGCCATCGATTATAATAAGCCATTTGAAACAACATTTCCTGATGGGTCTTTGGTATCAACGACTGGGTTGTATCTTCTTTTGTCTGAGCGTCGTGCGTCACACAATACAACAAGTCAATTATAATAGAAAAGTATGGATATGCGAGTGCAATGTCTGGCTGAAGACGCTGACCATCAATCACATTCACTTGGTCGAAGGCGTGCCTAAGGGTCTTGTCTTGCATCTGCTCCAGAGGGAAATCCTCTAAGGCTTGGGGAAGCATCACAAATCCCACACCAAGACGCTTTGTTACAGGACCCATCTGCATAAATTTCCCTTAATAAAGTGGTAAACGTGGGCCAATTCATGCCCAAAATTAACGGATGTGTGAGGCGGGGACTAACCGCAGCCTTGACACTATGCGTTTGTTACCGATATTGAATCATCACAGTCACTACAGTATAATTGTGGATATCCCCATGCACACAACTTTCCTTCACCTTGTGACTAGCACCCCAAGCCTTGTCTTGTACCAGGCATTGATGGAGGTTTGGCTGCAACCCAAATCCACCAAGGCCCCCCTTTGGTGCCCCCTTAATACTCACGGGTATGCAGTATGTCCCAGCTCAATCGGGGCGGCCTGCAGTGCATTGCAGACCCCAACCAATGTCCCCACCTCCATCACAGGACATTTGCTGCCATGTATTCCTCTGACAGCTGGATGGCTGTTTGGAGTGACAACGGGCGGTGGCACTGGACCCACTCTGCCATCTCTCTCGGAAGGCGAGTGATAAACTGCTCTAGTACCACTAGGTCGATCACACCTCCAACTTCGCATTGCTCAGCCAGCACAGGAAGCATTGGCGCTGCTGCTCGAGTGTTCGACCGACCTTTTGCAGGATGGCTTTCCTGAAGTCGACATGTACCAGGAGGTTCTCCGTTGGTAATTGCTGCACCGCGAGTTGGGCTTCCCCGGACAACACCGCCCTTTGGGTGATCAGTCATCTGCAGGCCCCCACTGTCCGCTCAAAGTGCTCCAGGAAGGCCTCCGGATCATCTTGGGGGCCCATCTTGACTAGTGGAACATGGGGCGGGGTTGTCACAGGGTCTGGGGTCGTGGCGGCAGCACCCTCCTGGGGCAGCAATCTCCAGAGCACCTGCCGGTCCTCTGCTTGGGCTAGGAGGAGCACAATAAACCGCTGCTCCTGTTCTATGCGCAGCTCAAGGAGGGCCTGATGTTGTGTCTGGTGGATGCTGTGTGGGTCTTGAATACATCCTGCATAAGATTAAGATTCAACTTTATTGTCATTGTGAAGAGTACAGGTACAGAGCCAATGTCACATATCCCAACTAAACTGGGGTCAGAGCGCAGGGTCAGCCATGAAACAGTGCCCCTGGAGCAGATAGGGTCAAGGGCCTTGCTCAAGGGCCCAACAGTGGTATCTTGATGGTGCTGGGGATTGAACCCCTGATCTTTCGGTCAATAACCCAGAACCTTAACCGCTGAGCTACCACTGGCCCTAATAAGTTTGCAGTTTGGGGAAAAGAGAAAGCGGGATACAGCTAATCCAACTCAAACATTGTTTATTTTAAACTCAAATTCATGCTTTTCAGTGGCAACAACTCAAAATCATGCTTTGCAGTGGAAATAGTTCAGCACAGTCTCTGAGTGCATGTGTTAGCTCTCTCTCTCCTCACTGGCGTCTGGCTTGCTCCTAAATCCTTCTCCAACTCTCACTGCAATGACAAACAGCTGTTAGAGACAATCATTGCCAGTTGAGGATCCTTACCATTCTCATCTCCTGATCTCTCTCTCCATTCACAAGCCATTGCTCAACCATGCCCCTACCACCACAAACATGTTTTCTCTTTCCATCCTTCAATAAACATCAGTCCTGTTCACTATTACCCTAATAGCACATGTAAATCACCCAGACATATATTTGATGTGTGTTTACATCTGGAAGACATATTTTTTAAGTTGTTTGCTCATCTGCAATGTGTCCATAAGAACACATGTTTAGCAGATGTTAATAATATTGTGATGTTTTCTAGATTAAAAGATCTAAACAGACTTCTCAGAGATGTACGTGTGCTATCTGGGTAGTTTCCTAACAAGCTCCTAAATCTATTAGGTGACTTCTGCAGAACATTTGATCAAAGAGGACAAAGGAAGCTAGGAAATAAAAGGATAACAAAAGTGAGAATAAATCAGAAGGTGTGTAGAAGTAATAGAAACAGAGATAACATAAAAAGGTCTCAGCTTCAAGGCCCAGTGGATGATCTCAAACACCCCATGCTATTTGTTTCTTTGTTTATAAGGAATTGCCTTGGAGGTATTTGATTTTAACTGTGTAGTTACTTGCTTTCAAGGTTTTTTGACTAACATCTCATTTAGTTTTCCATGGAAGAAAGTTAAAGATCTAGTTCACCCAAAAATGAAAATTGTCTGATCATTTACTCTGCTGAACACAAACGAAGATTTTTAGATGAGTATCTCAGCTCTGTTGGCAAGTGAATGGTGACCAGAACTTTGAAGGTCCAGAAAGCACATAAAGGCAGCATAAAGTAATCCAAAAGACTCCAGTGTTTAAATCCATATCACCAGAAGTGATATAATAGGTGTGGGTGGTAAACAAATTAATATTTTAATCCTTTTTATTACTAGAAATTCTCCTCCCAGTAGGTGGAAATATACACAAGGAATGTGAATTGCCAAAAACAAAATAAAGTGAAAGTGGAGATTTATTGTAAAAAATATTAGATTAATTTATAGACTCAAATATTGATCTGTTTCTCACCCACACCTATTATATCTGTTTTGAGGGTATGGATTTAACAACTGGAGTCATATGGATTACTTTTAGGTTGCCTTTATATGATTTTTGGATCTTCCAAGTTCTGGCCACCATTCACTTGCATTGTATAGACCTACAGAACTGAGATATTCTTCAAAAAAATCTTCGCTTGATCTCACCAGAAGAAAGAAAGTCATACACATCTGGGTGAGCTATCCCTTTAAGTCATACAATTGCATGATGATTTGTCTCTTGAAAGAATACAAATTAAGTAAGAAACATGTATGGAGTCACTTTGTGACAAAAGCAGAGACTTCGGGGTTGTCAATTAAAGTGTAAACACAAATGACAAGAAAAACTGTCAAAATTAAGACCAGTAGTTGCTGTGTAGGACAAGAAGTCTAATTGGTATATTAATAATTGTTTTGCTTATGACCAAACCTTTGTGCACTTACATGTGTATACACAAAAAATAAACACACTCTCATCATGAGTATTATTAGTCACAATTTTGACTTACAGAGAAAAGACTCCCTGCGTTCTGCTGCTTTTTACCTTTTGTGAAGGTGTATCAGTGGTGGACTGAAGTGAATGAGAGATTAGCTTTCATATGCCACAAAGGTCTGCTTCAATAACTAGCCTCATTTTATCTACTATAAGTGCCACCGTAATCTTTAACTCTCTCTATCAGAATAACGTTACTTAGTACACAGAATTTTAAAGGGCTATTTTCCAAGAAAATGTGACTTATGTGAATTTGCAGTGCAGTGCAGTGATTTATGTGACATATGTGAATTTTATTTGAGTTGGTGTGCTTGTTTCTTAGTATTTGTATGTTTGTGTGTGTTTTGTCACAGAACAATCTGAAAGTGGTTAATTGGCAAACTCAGTGAGCATTTTCTCCCCAAAGATCCACCAGGGTGAGAAGGCATGTGACAGTCACACACAAAGCTAAACGTCAAGGGGCGCACTGAAACATCTGCCCACACACACACACACACACATACACACACACACATATATAAGCACAGACTCCTGGAATATAGACCTCAGCCTAAGAGAAAAGAGCAGGTTGTTTGTCAATTAAAAGACGTGATAAAGCATGAAATGGGCTGCCAGCATCGCGCTGCGCCGAGCAGTCTCTCGGCCCGTCACACACACACACACAGTCTAATTAGCACGCCTGCCTAATGAAAAGGCCAGATCGTTAGCGCTAGCCTAGTGCGCAGGGTGGCGGAGTGGAGAGAGAGAAAAAGAAAGGCGGGATGAAAAGAAAATGTGCCTCTGGGGCTCTTGAAGAGGTGTGTAGAGGGGTAAAAATGGTTTCTAAATTCATTCTCACCCCTTGCATTTCTCAACTTCATGATTTAATATCAGTGTCAAATGAAATGCTTGTTTTCTCAAGAAATGTACTAATGGAGCTCTGAGAATAAACAAGTGACAGACACAACCATTGTAACACCCCACCCAATTTAATTTACTAAGGTATCTGTTGTTTCTGCCAAAATACAGTAGTTGGGTGTTTCTTCAACTCCAGGCACAGCACTGTGGTCTTCTAGAAAGTAAAGTCTTGTTTACACTCTCACTTGTTTATTTAATTTGTCTACTAACAATGGACATTGCATGCATAAGTGATTTATCATTTTTCTAACAGTAATGAAAATCCCCACAAGAATGTGACATTTCCACCATCTCAAATTCTGTGTCTGAAAGAATTCTGTGGTGAAAATTATGTTTTTAAAATAAAATGATGCACCCTTTGTCTTGCTGAGGATATTTTCAAAGCTAATGTTTTAAGTACCCTAAAAAACACACAAATAATTTATTTATTGTTTTTTGCATAATTAGGCAAATTGGAAATGACGGCCAAAAAAAAACCATTGAAATTTCCCTTTATTTTTTATTTTTTCTTAAAACATCATCTCAAGCATGCTCCTCAATGTGCACTGTGAACTATGAATAGTTCATAAAACTATTATTAGGGACAAAACTAGAAAAATCACCACAATTATGGGGCAGTCAGGTTTGGGGGTAAATAAATAATTTTCACACAATAAATATTGAAATGTTTGAAATATTGTTTGTTTATTTAACTTTGTGTTTAGATTATCATAGTTTTAAATATGTAAGAATTTGAATTTGTATAATAGTTTATGAAAGTCTGGGTCTGAGTCATGGCAAATTATTATTATTTTTTTTTTATATAAAAGTACAATAAAATAAACGATGGTGGCCTGGTAAAACATTTCGGTATCACTTTATTTTACAGTGTCCTTGTTGTACATATTACATGTATTGACTTACGTAATAACAGTAAATAATGCATTATTGCAAGCAACTAACCCTAATCCAAACCATATAGTAAGTACATGCATGTTGTTAATTAATATTACTCAGTACTTACTTGTGTAATTACATTGTAACAAGAGCACTGTAAAATAAATTGTAACCAAATTTCCAATAATTTTCAATGTGATCGTCATATATATAAAAAAGAAAAACTGAAATCTGTTAATGTATTCAATTAAACCTCTAGCACATTATATTATTATCACAGTTTTTTTCTATAATCAGTCTGTGGCAACTTGGTGTCAGCTTATTCTTTGAATTCTGAAAGCTTCTGTACTGTTTGAAGAACCCTTAGTTATTTTAGTGCACTTAATATTTAACAGTATTTCTTTTTTTTATTATTATTGTGTGTCTCTTTCTTCTATGCAATAACTTTACTACTTCGTCCACTTTGAGAACTTGGCAGTGCGATACTGCAGATATTGTTGACTTTTGTTAAATAATTGCTTGCTATTTTCCTCATTTGTTATTTGCTTTGAATAAAAGACTCTGCTAAATGACTAAATGTAAAGGTAAATTATTTATTTTACTGTATTGACTCGTTTTCCAGTGAAAATTCAGAAAATTCAGAAATGTCAGGTAATTTTACAATTCTGTTTACCAGGTCTGAAAAAAAAAAAAGGAATTGTCATTCAAAATCTTCAAGTCATAGAAATCTTTGTAGTTATGCTCAACTGTACAGTTTTTCCTAGAATACTTTCTAGAAATGGCTCTTTGTGAGTGTAATAAAATAATAATAGAAATCTATCTAATCTTTTTTTAAATCCTGTAAATTATTCTTGGAAAATATTGGAAATTCATCACTGAGAAACCCTAGCTGTATTAAATATGAAATATTTGGCAAAAACTATGGTAAATTTTTTCATTTCACTTTTACATCTAAAGGTCTTTTGCTGTTGCGATGGCTCTCTATCCTCAATCCTGTGTCTGTGTAGATGACATTTGTGTCTTGATTCTGCAGGGTTTATTATGGTGTAAAATACTGTAGTTTGTGATGGTCTCATACAGGCCCACTTGGTTCTGCTGGACTGAGTCCATCTGCTTGTGTATTACTCTTATCCTCTGGGTCCTGCCCTGGTTCTGTCTGTGTGTGTAGGTACTTAAATTAACTCACCCTCAACAGACGGTCTTTAAGGCCTTTAAACTATCCTGGAGTCTGGAGGGCTCAAAGTTAAATACAGTACAGATACCCGTGTGTGTGCGTGTGTCGTGCTTTGGGAGCTCTGGCCTGTCGCCCTATGCTAGGCCCAGTCAGGTGTGAAAAGGCATTCTGTCAGACCAGTCCCTTTCTACTGGGTCTGTTTATCTTGTATGTGTGTGTGGGTGAGGCCTGCACCTGCCTTTACTAACAAACAACCACTCAACTCTACTGAGTTTGCCACAAAGCCCAGAGGAGACAGCCAGAGAGAGAAGCGCGGATGTTCACATGTGCTATGCAAAGAGTGAAAGTTTTACAAAGCAAATGTGTTGTACAGTAATGCAAAGAGAGGAACCGAGAGACAAAGCTTGATCAGATGGGTGTTTTTAAAGACTGATGGGCATCTGGGCAAATTTGTTTGATGCCATTATCAGTCTGATCAAATGGAATGCATTCATCTAACACCAACTGTAAGGCCAAATCACACAATGCGGTCACAGCCTGGTTAAAGTTTAGCTTAACCAACAGCTATTGGGGTATAATGTTTTTTACCAAAAAATTAATTATACTCATCCCTTGTTTATGTAATTTAGTCAAAATTGTGGTTACAGTAAGGCACTTACAATGGAAGTGAATGGGGCCAGTCTATAAACATTCAAATACACACTGGTTCAAAGGTATAGCCATATGATGTAAAAATTATACGTTAATATGATTTTATTATGCTGAAATCAGGGATTTGCAGCTATGACAGCGTTTGAAAAATTACAAGGTTTACCGGTGTTATGTCGTCATGGCAACAAAGTTTAAAAATTGGTTAGAACTTTGCACAGTTAAGGTTAATATGCAATTTTATCACTCTTAAATTATGTTATATCGTACAATGTTTACGCCTTTGAAACTGTATATTTAGATGTGTATAGACTGGCCCCATTCACTTCTAAGTTTGTAACCCTTAGTGCTTTAGTGTTTTTTTTTTTATATATACATAAGTGATGGACAAGTTGAAATAATTTTTAGTGGTAATCAACATTATGCCAACAATGTTGTCGACTGAGTTTAACATGTATTGAAACCGTAACATTAATTTAATGTCTGGAAGGATAGAACTAAACCTCACAAATCATTTCAAATTTTTTACACTATATATGCACAAAACTAGACAGAAGTGAATACATTTTTCGTAGTGGTTTAGGTGCATTTGGCAGCACGCTACAGAGCTTTTGTTTTTTGGCTCAGATGTTACGGGTCTGAAGGGGATACGGATTTCAACCGTTTTAAGAGGATATTGGTGAGCAATTAGCATTTTTAAAACTACTTTATAAAATCCTCTTCTCCTCAAACTGATCTGCCTAGTAATCCTTTACACATTAATGACATTTAATTGAATGATTAGCATAAGAGTATATTTTACTAAAGATATATGAGGAACATACAGTATATGAACAGGGCCGTAGCTAATGGGATGAAAGGTTGTAACGATTCTAGTGGCCCACAGGTCCAGGAGGCAAAATCCAGGAGAAAGAGTTTTGGTCTGATTTTTATTTTTTTCTCCTGTCAGCAGAATCAAACAGATTTTTGGACATTATTCATAATTTCTAACACTGCATAACCAAGCCAGAAATGTTTTTACTAAAACCTGCTGTTGAACTCAAGCTTAGTATGAAACATAATGGCTCAATCACTACATAGATTGACTGTTCATTCAGGTACATTTATTTATATATTATCCTGTCAGTAGGTAAAAAGATCTGGAATCAGCCTGTACAAATATATAAACGGAAAGCAAATAAAAAAGACATACATGTTTACATGCATGTGTGTGTTGGTGTGGTAGACATACAGCACCATCTACTGACATTTATGCGATACTACAGAGGTGGAAAAAAATGTTGGCTTGTGCTCCGGTGAGACCTATCCATATCTCTAAATAAACTGTCAGATATACTTCTCTCTGTCTCATGGACATATCTCCTCTTTACTACATATATGAAAAAAATCATTACATTCACACAAATGTCACCAAGTGAAAGAGCATGTCCTCCTAATACTCAGGATTAGGCAATAGAAATGGGGATTTAAGCATATGCTGCCTGAAGAGAAAGCTAATAATAATTACAGCAGACTAACCTTAAATGGATAGTTCACCCAATAATTTAAATTGTGTTACAGGGTTGGAACAACATGAGGGTGAGTAAAGAGGGTGAGTGAGACTTTTAACCTATGACCCTTTAAACCTAACCCAAATCTTAACTTTTCTTAACTTATCTTTTCTTAACCCTAAAAAAATATCCTTTGATGGCATCCCCCTTTCATCACATTTCGGTAACATTTGAAAGCATTTCTCAGCTAATTTGTACCGAAGGTATGTATTGATTAGACTCCCATGGGAACAGCTCAGTGAAAATGTCAAACTGTAGCATTCAGATAAAGCTGTTCTCTCTCATTTTGATATTTTGTTGTTGAGTTCATAAATCCAAGTCAAGTCAATTTTATTTGTATAGCGCCTTTCACAACACACATCGTTTCAAAGCAGCTTTACAGAAGATCAGCATTAACAGATGACAAAACTGTAATGTCTATAAAGTTGATTAATCATCATTGTGTAATTAGATAAAATATGATTCTTTATCGTGTTTAAAAATAATTAAATAATAATTGTATTAATAACCCCAGTGAGCAAGCTGAAGGCGAATTTGGCAAGGAACACAAAACTCCATAAGATGTTGATTAATGGAGAAAAATAACCTTGGGAGAAACCAGACTCATTGTGGGGGCCTGTTCCCCTCTGGTTAACATCATGAATATAATGTAAATATTACTTATGTATAGTTAAAATCGTGGTTTAAAATTATTAAACTTATTAAGTGTTAAGGGTCAGTGTTTAAACATTGATTGTGTTTGAACTGCAAGATTAATGACCAATGTCTTTGAAGTCCATCCTTGATTAATTGCAGAAGTTCACATAGATGCAATTGTCTTTGTTAATTGGCTGATGAAGGCTTTTGTTGGCAATAGTTAGTCTATGCATTCCATTTCAAGATCGTAGTCCATCAATAGACCGAGGTGAAGCAGGTTGGAGTCGGCATCAGTTCATCCTCTGAAGTCCATTGTAATAGAGTGAAGTGATGTTTGGCTGGCACCGGCTACATTTAGTCATCATCATTCAGCGACATGTAGCAGTGGAGTCCAACACAAAGCAGGAATGGTGCTGGATCAAGCCGGTTCTGGTGACCTCAGGATAGGAGTCCCGAGGTTGAGACATGGAAACAAATAAAATAATATTAGCATAGATGCCATTAAATTTATTGCAGAGTTAGAGATCATGATCAAAGTTTCTGGTTTCTGCTTCCGGTTTCTGGTTCTGTTGTAAATCCAGTGTGGAACTATTAGTGTGTCAGTACATGACATGACATGAGTTTAGGAAAACAGTTTAAATGAATTAGCATGGAACTGTGCTTGTGAGTTTTAATTGTGGACCGCAAAAATCTAATTTGTCTAAAGTGAACCCCCAATGAATCTCTGGAGCCTTTAGTGCTTCTTCAGAAATGTAGTGCTGCTTTTTCCCCATCTCCTTTTTACATTTTCATGAAATTATTTTATGATTTAACTCATTATATTAATGCATAATCTCCTTTGCAATTTATCTGGAACACTTTACCTGAAGTGCAAGCCAATTATTTCCACCATTTCACTGTAAATACTTCATGAAATTGTGTTTTACATGCTACAATGACAATAAAGAAGAATATCTAATCTGTCTCTCAATATTTTCCTTTCAGAAGCTCATTTTTACTTAAATATGATCTATAGTTTCTTAGTTTATCTTTTTCTGTTGGGACACAATGTGAGCGCAGATTATAAATGATTGTTGTTTTAGAAGAGTTTCAGGCTGCAAGTTATACAGCACACCATGACGTTAATGAAAATACATGAATAGACACAGTTGCACAGTTAATTTAGAAGACTGTTTCTTATTCACTATATTGCCAGACGTTTGTGGACACCCCTTTTAATTAACATGTTTGGTTATTTCATTAATTCCAGTGAAGAAAAATCTTAATGCTACAACATTCTAAAGAATTGTGTACTTCCAGATTTTTGGTAACCGTTTGTGGTTTCTCTAATCTGTTCCAGCATGACAATGCCCCTGTCCACAAAGTGAGGTCCATTAACAAATAATATACTGAGTCTGGTGTGGAAGAACTTGATTGGCCTGCACAAAGCCCAGACCTGAACCCCATTAAACACATTTGGGATTAATTGTATGCCGACTGTGAGCCGGGGTCCACCACCCAACACCAGTGCTTGTCAACACTGATGCTCTAGTTTCTGAATGGCCCCAATTCATGCAGCTACAGTTTATTCCAAAATCAGGTGGAAAGCCTTTCCAGAAGAGTGGAAGATGTTATAGCACACTGTAAACCCTAATAAGTTTGCAGGACTCCAAAAATGTGAGGTGATCAGTTACATCAAATATTTAAGTTAATAAACTCCCAAGTTTAAGTTAATAGAACTTTCAGATTTTGATTTTGTACTACACATGCATGTTAATTGCTCCTAACTTGAAATATTGAGTAAGCTAACTGATGCATTGAACTCTTTGGCTGAACTTAAAAAATGCCATGTAAGCTCAACTTAAATATTTCAAGAACTTAACTAGAACTAGCTAGTACAGTGAATGCTAGCATGCTGAATGCATGCTCTCTGGAAACACTATGCTTTGATTAGAATAGCAATTGCTTAAAGATTAAAGAAATATATTGTTATTGTAACTTAAATTGTAACTGTCCTCGACCTAAGTTCAAGCTCCAATATTCACCATAATATCAATGCCCAAAATCTAACACATTTCCCCCTTTACATTCATCTTGCAGAAAGACACATTATATACACTTAATTTTAACATTACTCTCCCTGTTGAGTGCCATGCAATGCATGTTGGGAAATAGAAATCCCTTGCCCCTTTGTTCAGTTAATTTAAAGAGACAAGTTCATTAAACTCAAATGAAACAATTCAGGGGTTTTTTTCCCTTCTATTTTGCTTTTATGTTAATTAACTTGTAATAATGTGATTTATATATCTCATCAACCACAGATTACTCTGTGGTTTTAGAACGCCAACTGGGGGAAGTTTTTTCAAAATGCCAGGGTTGTTTGTCATCTAGATTTGATTTTTTTGGAATTGAAGTACTGCATGTGCACTGTGCAAAAAGTAAAAAAATTTTGAGCACAACGCAAAAATGGAGCCTTGCGAAAGATAGGCAGAAGTCACGATGGCATCATTTTCTGCGTGCGATCCCTCGCAAACAAGCATCAAGTATAAACCACCTTTCCAAGATCACAAGGTCCAAGATCACAAGATCCAAGATCACAAGATCATCACTCAAATTCTGGTACATATCCAAAAAACATTGTACTACAATGGTACGTATTTCCAAAAAAAATATCATCGTACCATAGTAGTTTTTCAAATAAGTGATATGTGTATGTATGCGTATCCTTTATAAAGGCTAAAATTTGCCAGCATTCTTTTTTTTCAAATAACATGAGAGTATGTGTGTGATTCACATCTTTTCTTATCTCATTATAATGGATTGATAATGGAGAACATAGGAGATCTGAGTGAACTGTTTAGGACATCTGAGTGAACGTTTTCCTCTAAAGAACTAGAGGCGTGTGTATCTTTCTGTAACAGATGTGATGTAAATGTAAACTCCTCAATTACTGGCACAAACATATACGTCTGTCTTCTCACAGGTGTAACTTTCTCTCCTACACACACACAGGCACAGAGAGACTGGTGTGTGTGGCACTATATAACAGACCAGGGGTCAATAGCATTGCAAGGCGTGTTTGTCTGCACATCTGTATAAGTGTGTGTGTGTGTGTGTCTAGGCTGCCATTTTCTTCTGCATTTGAATTACAAAAGCAAGAGGAGTTGGCATGAAACTTGAACATTTTTTATATGTTAGCCTTTCTCAGCCCTACATATACACAGACTCATCTGCAGAACTGAACAGGGAGAAGAAGAGTAAACGGTCTGCGACTGAGATGGGTCACAATATCATTTCTTTGAATCCTGGCATTTATTGTTTCTTGACCACATGGTGAACACAAGCAAAGATGGGAATGTAATTTTCAAACATCCATGTTGCTGTTCACGATTACTCTGCTCCAGTGCTTAAAGACCTCATGAAATCAATTTACGAGTGTAGTATTCTTCCCATGTTGACATATTACATACTAAACAGGAAATTGGGGTGGAATATATAGAAGAGTTTTTGATTAAATAACCATTAGGCTTTAGTTATATCATAGCTGTAACCACAAGCTTCTTGCTTGTTGGTTGTAGTTGGTTTTAGGGGAGGGACATTCTCATTCTGAAGAGCATTTGATTGGACAAAGATCCGTGTAGTTCAAGAAGAGTCATCAATATTTTTGGTCCATGCGAAAGACTAAATTTTAGCCCATAACTTCACTGAGCACTCTTATTAGCAACATAATGGTCCTAACAAAGTGCCTGATGTGATCTTCAAGGTTCGACCTTTTGTGCATTCTGAGATGCTATTTGGCTTTCTATAATTGTACAGATTATCTGAGTTACCGTAGCCTTTCTGTCAGCTTGAACCTGTCTGGGCATTCTCTGTTGACCTCTCTCATCATTCTGTCTGCAGAAATGCCGTTTTATGGATATTTTTTCTGAGTAAACTCTAGAGACTGTTGTGTGTGAAAATTCCAGGAGATCAGCAGTTACAGAAATACTCAAACCAGCCCATCTGGCACCAACAATCATGCCACGGTCAAAATCACTGAGATCAAATTTTCCCCATTCTGATGGTTGATGTGAACATTAAATGAAGCTCCTGACCCATATCTGCATGATATTAAGCATTGTCTGCCACACGATTGACTGATAAGATAATCACAAGAATAAGTAGGCGTACAAGTGTTCCTATTAAAGTGCTCAGTGAGTGTATGTGACATGACAAGACATGGCTATATACACTGATGAGCCTAAACATTATGACCACTCACAGTTGAAGCAAATAACTTTGATCATCTCCTAACAAGGCCATATGTCAAGGTCTGGGTAGAGTAGATGGTAAACAAACAATCAGTTCTCGTTGTCAACATGTTGTATGCAAGAGAAATAGGTAGGAGTAAAGACCTGAGCGACTTTGACTAGGCTAAATTGTTATGGCCAGATGACTGGGTCAGAGCATCTCTGAGCTGGCAAGGCTTGTTGGGTGCTCCAGGTAAGCAGTGGTGAGTACCTACCGACAGTAGTCTGAGGAGGGACAACTCACAAGCCAGCAACAGGGTGTTGGGCATCCAAGGCTCATCAATGCACAAGGGAAATGGAGGTTCATACCAACAGAAAGTCTACTGTGTGTGTGAATGTGAGTGGTGGTGGTGTAGTGGCTAGAGCACAGAGCTGCTAATCAGAAGGTCGCTGGTTCAAACCCCACAGCCAAAACCATTGTGCCCTTGAGCAAGGCACTTAACTCCAGGTTGCTCCAGGGGGTTTGTCCCTGTAATAAGGGCTCTGTAAGTCACTTTGGATAAAAGCATCTGCCAAATGCATAAATGTAATGTAAATGTAAATGTAATATGTCACAACACACGGTGGTGGAGGAAGGTTGCCTGGTTTGATGAGTTCAGTTTTCTTTACCTCATATGGACAGCCTTGTACGTGTACATGATGAAGAGTTCAAGGTGATGTCCTGGCCCCCAAATTCCCCAGATGTCAAGCCAATTGGGCATCTGTGAGATGTGCTGGACCAACAAGTTCAATCAATGGCATCTCCACCTCGCAAACGTACAATACTTGAAGGATCTGCTGCTAATATCTTGGTGCCAGATACAACAGGACACCTTCAGGGGTCTTGTATCGTCCGTGAAAAGTCCATGCCTCGGCAGTTCGGCACTGTTTTGGCTGCATGCAGAGGACCAACAGCATATTATGCAGGTGTTCATAATGTTTGGGGTGTATATCGTGTATATCTTTAATTCAATGATTAATATAAAATGTTCCTTGTGTGAAAAACATTTTGGAAAAAAAAACTTTCTTTGCCATTTTTAAGAAAAAACACAAATATACAAAAACCACAAATATAGAGAGACATTAGTTCATCAATAGACTAAAATAAATATTAAGATGTAATTTTAAATATATCTCCCAGCTCTGGCTACTGTACATGTGAGTAACAAAAACTGCATCACTACAAGACAACATTTGAAATATACAGAAAAATTTGAATGTGGTGGATGAGCTACTAAAATATTTTACGGATCTAATTTGATCTATGCCCTATTGTTCTTCTAAGGATTATTAGGGCCCAAGCACTGAAAGTGCGGAGGCCCTATTGTTCTTCAAAGGATTCTTCTTCTTCTTTTGAATGATTTGTGTACTTTTGGGTTACTTAACATGCATGAAAACTCTTGAAAGTTTGCACACACATCAGAGTCGTTGGCCATTTGGGCTTGGCAAAGTTGCCATTGGGCTTTGCCATTGCCATTGGCATTGCCATTACCAAGAAGATGATCAAGTTCAGGGGGCTCTGTAGCACATCCCTTTTGAGCTACCATCACCAAACTTTGTACACATATAGATCTCATCAAGCTGGACGACTTTCGTGCTGACAGTCATAAGCTCTGCCCAACAGGATGCTGTCTCCCCATCCAGTTTGAAGCACTGCGCTGATCAGCTGTCTCCAGTGTTCACAGACGTTTTCAACACCTCACTGGAGACATGTCATGTGCCAGCCTGCTTCAAGTCCTCAACTATCATCCCTGTTCCCAAGAATCAAGGACCACAGGACTTAACGACTTCAGACCCGTCACCCTGACCTCTGTGGTTATGAAGTCCTTTGAGTGCCTTGTGCTTTCACACCTCAAAGACATCACCGACCCTCTCCTGGACCCCCTTCAGTTTGCATACAGAGCCAACAGGTCTGTAGATGATGCAGTCAACTTGGCCCTCCACTACATCCTCCAGCACCTGGACTCCGCAGGAATCTACGCAAGGATCCTGTTTGTGGATTTCATCTCTGCCATTAACACCATCATCCCGGCTATGCTCCAAGAGAAGCTCTCCCAGCTAAGTGTGCCTGACTCCACCTGCAGGTGGATCACTGACTTCCTGTCTGACAGGAAGCAGCACGTGAAGCTGGGGAAACACGTCTCTGACTCACAGACCATTAGCACTGGATCCCCCCAAGGATGCGTTCTTTCTCCTCTGCTCTTCTCCCTGTACACTAACAGCTGCACCTCCATCACCAGTCCGTCAAGCTTCTGAAGTTCGCGGACGACACCTCCCTCATCGGACTCATCTCCAATGGTGACGAGTCCGCCTACAGGTGGGAGGTTGACCATCTAGTGACCTGGTGCAATCAAAACAACCTTGAGCTCATGCTCTAAAGAACTCAGCCTCACCTGCACCTGCCCCCATCACCCTCTGCGACTCCACAATTGACACTGTGGAGTCTTTCCGCTTCCTGGGAACTATCATGTCCCAGGACCTCAAGTGGGAGCTGAACATCAGCTCCCTCATCAGGAAAGCACAACAGAGAATGTACTTCCTGCGGCAGCTGAAGAAATTCAACCTGCCAAAGACAATGATGGTGCACTTCTACACAGCCATCATCGAGTTCATCCTCACATCCTCCATCATTATCTGGTACGCTGCTACTACTGCCAAGGACAAGGGCAGACTGCAGCGTGTCATCCAGTCTGCAGAGAAGGTAATTGGCTGCAATCTAGACCCTGAAGCATGCTGGAAAGATTGTGGCTGATCTCTCCCACCCCGGCCACAATCTCTTTGAGACACTCCCCTCTGGCAGAAGGCTGAGGTCCATCAAGACAAAAACATCACACCACAAGAACAGTTTCTTCCCATCCGCCATTTGCCTAATCAACAAGGCCCGGTACCCACCCTGACACTCTCCACACTCCACCTCTGGCTCTACATGCCACTGTATTTACTCTGCTGTACTGCTCTCTTTTATTTTATTCTTACTTTTAATATATACTGTGTGGACATATTTATATTTATATTTATATTGCTTATATTTAAATACTTGTTTCTTTTATATAGAGATTGTGTGACACGCGCCTACAACGCCAAAACTAATTCCTTGTATGCATAAAAAACTTACTTGGTAATAAAGCTTTTTCTGATTCTGATTGGCCATATTGGATTGTTTGAAAAATGCATGCTCTGGAATTTTAAATACTCCCCATAGGGATTTCATGTTTCAGATACCAAATATGGGCGACATCATGCCAAGACATTGATGATTCTAAATTGCAAACTGATTTTTGATATATTGAAAAGTCTTGCCATGGTGACATGATAAATTAACATAAAAAATCGGAAAAAGTAAGTGTCTAGGAAGCAACTTCTGCATGCATCGTGTGATTTACATCAAAATTGAGCCAAGTGTTTTGCCTTGTGGGCTGATCACATTGATGTGGTTATTCTGGGTCACGGTTGTAGTGCCACCAACTGGCAGAAGGAAGTGTGGCACTTTTAACAGACTTTGAAATATCGCTGTTATGCTTACCTGAATTGCTTAAATTTTTTTTATAATTTCAAGACAGTGCAGATTTAAATTTCTGAAGGTGCTGCCATGGCAATGCAATAAATGTCATTATTCCTTTTTATGCACATTCACATGTTTTTAAGGTACTTGGCATGCTTTAATTTTCATGATATTTTGCACACATCAGAGTTGTCAGCCATTAGGCCTGTTAGTAGCAGTTAGTAGTTAGTTGGCAATGGCCCCTTTTGACTAAAGTGGTGGGGTTTGACCTACAGTAACCAAACTCTCTACAAAAATAGTTCCCATCAAGCTGGACAACTTTCCATATTACAGTTGTTAGCTGTGCCCAACAAGTTGGCCATTTTTTATTTATTGTGGATTTTTTGACAATCGCAGGCTCTGAACTTTTAAATACTCCTAGAGAAATCATGCTATTCTCACAAGATTTGGTCAACATGATACCAAGACATTGTAGATGATAAATTTAAGGCGCAAAAAGGGAAATAGGAAAAGTCTTATATCTTCTGTGTGCATTTACAGATATAGATTAAACTTGAGCAGTATGTTTGGGCATTTCGGCTAATCGCATTGATGTGGCTATTGTGGGTAAAGGTTATAACGCACCAACTGACAACAGGAAGTGAGACACTTTGTATGACTTTGAAATAGTTCTCTTTTACCCTCTCAAATGCATGCGCCCACCATGATTTGTTTACCTAAAGCCACCAGGTGGCACCCTAGTGCTTGGGTCCGTCATCGCTGCTTGCAGCTATTTTTATCAACAACAAAAAATTGAGGTTTCGGGGGCTTTTGGGGTACTTGCTCAAAAACTCAACATTTTGCACACGTGTCAGAGTCGTCGGCCATTAGGGCTTGGCAAAAGTACATACATGGGCGTGTAGGAGAGGCCCTGTAGCACCACCTAGAAAATGGGCATGTTTGGGGGTCTGTAGCACATCCCTATTGAGCTACAGTCACCAAACTTATATATATATATACACTCACCTAAAGGATTATTAGGAACACCAGTTCAATTTCTCATTAATGCAATTATCTTATCAACCAATCACATGGCAGTTGCTTCAATGCATTTAGGGGTGTGGTCCTGGTCAAGACAATCTCCTGAACTCCAAACTGAATGTCAAATGGGAAAGAAAGGTGATTTAAGCAATTTTGAGCGTGGCATGGTTGTTGGTGCCAGACGGGCCGGTCTGAGTATTTCACAATCTGCTCAGTTACTGGGATTTTCACGCACAACCATTTCTAGGGTTTACAAAGAATGGTGTGAAAAGGGAAAAACATCCAGTATGCGGCAGTCCTGTGGGCGAAAATGCCTTGTTGATGCTAGAGGTCAGAGGAGAATGGGCCGACTGATTCAAGCTGATAGAAGAGCAACTTTGACTGAAATAACCACTCGTTACAACTGAGGTATGCAGCAAAGCATTTGTGAAGCCACAACACGCACAACCTTGAGGCGGATGGGCTACAACAGCAGAAGACCCCACCGGGTACCACTCATCTCCACTACAAATAGGAAAAAGAGGCTACAATTTGCAAGAGCTCACCAAAATTGGACAGTTGAAGACTGGAAAAATGTTGCCTGGTCTGATGAGTCTCGATTACTGTTGAGACATTCAGATGGTAGAGTCAGAATTTGGCGTAAACAGAATGAGAACATGGATCCATCATGCCTTGTTACCACTGTGCAGGCTGGTGGTGTTGGTGTAATGGTGTGGGGGATGTTTTCTTTGCACACTTTAGGCCCCTTAGTGCCAATTGGGCATCGTTTAAATGCCACGGCCTTCCTGAGCATTGTTTCTGACCATGTCCATCCCTTTATGGCCACCATGTACCCATCCTCTGATGGCTACTTCCAGCAGGATAATGCACCATGTCACAAAGCTCGAATAATTTCAAATTGGTTTCTTGAACATGACAATGAGTTCACTGTACTAAAATGGCCCCCACAGTCATCCTTCCTTTCTTATCGCAGCTGCTAATGTTTCCAGGGCAAGACAGAACAAAATTGGGGAAAGAGGGCTGCCCTGCCGGGTGCCCCTATCCAGAGTAAAATAATCTGAAATTAATCCATGTGTTTGTACCACCGTTACCTGGTGTCTATAAAGTAAATTAATACATCCAATAAAAGTATTCCCGACCCTGTATATTTCTAAAAATTTAAAAAGATAATCCCATTCTACCATATCAAATGCCTTTTCATTATCAAGTGAGATTGCAGCGACCAGAGTCTGATCATTCCCCACTGACCACATAATATTGATGAAACGCCTAATGTTATAATAAGAGCTGTGGCCCCGAATAAACCTCACCTGATCTATATATATATATAAGAGAACTTTACTTAATTGGTTAGCCAAAGTTTTTGACAATATTTTTATGTCTAGCTTGATCAGGGAAATGGGACGGTAACTCTTACACTCGCTTGGATCTTTGTCCTTTTTAAGAATCAGACTGATCCGGGCTTGTGTCATGGTTGGCGGAAGCTTTCCATTCTTTAATGATTCAATATGAATTTCCAACAAAAGTGGAGCCAGTTCTGTAGCATAAGATCTAAACAATTCTAAAAAACCGTCTGGCCACAGAGCCTTGTCTGTTGGCAAAGCCTTAATTATCTCACTAAGTTCCTCAAAATACATCTCAGAATCAAGAGAACTTTTTGCTCAGTCATCAGTTTAGGGAGTTCTAATGGTTCCACAAACTTTCTAATATCTTCATCAGTAGATGAAGACGTGGAGCTATAGAGATATAATTCTTAAGTATTATTAATATCAATGGCAGAGGAAAAAATGTCACCACCAGCAGATTTCACTGATGGAATGGTAGAAAAAGACTCTCTCTGCTCTTATGCTTTGTCCCCCAGCTCAAAGTATGACTGTCTTGCCCTGAATAGCCAAAACTCAGGATTGTATGCCAAAACCTTCCACTGCAAAATGTATCTGTATTTCAATCGAGTCAATTCTCTGAGGCCATCAGACATCATTCGGCACTTCAGCTCTGCCTCGCCACATTTAATATTCCCTTCCAACTCCACGAGTTCTCGTTCTTTGGATTTTTTGATGAATGAGGCATACTGTATGATCCAACCCCTAAGAACCGCCTTAAGTGCCTCCCAAGCCACGCCCACAGAGGATACTGAGGACCAGTTTGTCTCCAAATAAACATTGATTTTAGCCTTTAACATTTGTTGTAGTTCAGGATTTTGTAAAAGGGATACATTAAAGCACCAACTATATGATTTCTTTTTCCCCGATGTGGCAACACCTCTAAACTCAATAGGACGTGATCTGAGACTAAGATGTTTCCAATTGAGCAATCAACAACAGATAATATGAGGTACTTGGATATAATTATATATCTAAAGAATATATATTCTAGAATAAATCTTATGGACTGATGAAAAAAATATATAGTCCCTACCGGATTGGTTAAATAGTCTCAAAATTTCTGTGAAACAAAGATATTTACACATCCTGTAAAGTGTCAATGTTGCTCTAGGAGGCTTATACACTTTTGATTCACTATGATCAAAGACTGTCCATCAATAGATTAAAGTCTTCTCCCAATATTATATCATGAGGGGTGCCAGTGGCTTGCAACATCCCTTCAAGATCTATAGAAAAGCCCTGATCTTCACCGTTAGGTGCGTAAATATTAGCCAAAATCAGACTTTGCCCCTGAATTTCTGCTAAAACAATAATGACTCTTCCTAATTTATTTTTAATCTGTTTGAGACATTCGAATTGTAGATGCTTACTTATCAGTGTAATGACTCCCTTGCTCTTATTTGAGCCAGCACTAAAGAAAACATGTCCACCCCATATCTTCCCAAACTTTTCAGCTTCCTGCAGGGAAAGATGCATTTCTTGAAGAACGTTTCTTACGTTTAAGAAGAGAAATAACTTTCCTTCTTTTTATGGGGTGCCCAACCCATTCACATTCCAGTTGGAGAGAGACAATCCACTCATACTAACATTTGACATATTAGAAAAAATAGATTGTGTTTCAAAAATAAAATTATAAAGACCACATTCCACATTAGTGCAACAATCAAACCCTGAACCAAACAAACAGAAAAAAGAAAAATGTGTGCGTTAACCCTGCACACGACAGCACCAACTGGCGTCCATCCCTCTAAACTCAAACAGTACATGTACGCCTACGAGAGTTTCTATACAAATTTTGTAAAACAGAATTAAACAACAGGAGATAATCTAGAAAACAAAATAGCCAATAGGTAGGATAAATGCAAAGAACATGTAGATTCATCCACATAACTTGGTGTTTTGCTACACAAAACAAACTCCAGCTGCTTGGTGGAACCAGCACAAAAAGAAACAAAAGGCACTCAGCTTCTTCGGACAATCAAGTGAATGTTCAGTGAGTTAGGTTCACTTGGCTGCAATATCAGAACCAAAAAATAGCTTACTCATTAATTGACTTAATGAAGGACATTGCTTGCTCGGGACATGTGAATACTTTATGGCCATCCTTAGTATCTATTCTCAATTTGGCAGGGAACATCAGTGCAAAAGCAACCTTTCATTGATGTAAGAGTTTCTTGTATTCCTTGAGAACTATGTAGATTTAAAATTCTGAAGGTATTCTTGATATCTTAAATAGTGTTACCATGGCAACACATTAAATGTCATTATTCCTTTTTATGTATATGAAAAAAAAAATCTCCCCTGTTCTCCCCAATTTGGAATGGCCAATACTCAATTCGCTCTAAGTCCTCATGGTGGCGTAGTGACCCAGTTGCCTCCATCAATCTGCGCATCTTATCACAAGGCTTGTTGAGCGCGTTACTGCGGAGGCCCATACTATTCTCCACGGCATCCATGCACACCAACTCATCATGCGCCCCACCAAGAGCAAGAACCACACATTATATTGACCATGAGGAGGTTACCCCATGTGACTCTACCCTCCCTAGCAACCGGGCCAATCTGGCTGGAGTCACTCAGCACGCCCTAGATTCGAACTTGCGTCTCCTGGGATGGTAGTCAGTCAATAATCGCTGAGCTAGCCAGGCCCCTATTCACATGTTTTTGAGGTACTTGGCATGCTTGAATTTTCATGATATTTTGCACACACATCAGAGTTGTTGGCCATTAGGCCATTAGAAAATGTTAACACATGGGTGTGGCTGGGAAGTGGTGGGATCAGTTTTTTCTACGGTCACCAAACTTGCTACATATATTGTTCTCAAGTATCAAAATTACGGTGATAAGCTCTGCCCAACAGGAAGCCATTTTGGATTGAATGTGCATTTTTTTTAATTGCATGCCCTGAACTTTTGAATACTCTTCTTATGGGATTCATGTGATTGTCACCAAATTTAGGCAATATTATGCTAAGTCATTGAAGATGCTAAATTGTAAATGGATTTTTGATATATCGAGCGGTGTTGCCAGGAAATAAATTAAGGGCAAAAATGTGAAACAGGAAGTGCCTAATATCTTCTGTGAACATTGTATGATTTTGATGAAAATTCAGCTGTATGATTGGTAATGGGGGCTGATCACATTTACAGCTATTTTGGGTCACTATCATAGATCCACCAACTGGCAGCAGGAAGTGTGGCTCTAAAAACAGACTTTAAAATAGACCTCTTGTATTTACCCAAATTGCTTCAAAATGGTTTAGAATAATGTCAAATGCCAAATGCATGAGTCCACCTTGCATTGTTTTCCGAAAGCCTCCAGGTGGAAATGGACTCATGGTGCATGTCATCGATGCTTGCAGCTATATTCCTGTTTATCTCTCTCTCTCTCTCTCTCTCTCTCTCTCTCTCTCTCTCTCTCTCTCTCTCTCTCTCTCTCTCTCTCTCTCTCTCTCTTGTCTTACTGGGGGGTTTCCTAGAATTTTCTGTAATATATGCAAAATGCACCTCAAATCTCCCACCTCTCCACTAATCCACCAAGCACACAAAGACTGTTTACTCTATGTGTGCATGTTTGAATTGTGATTGCACTGGAAACAGTTTGAATTTGGTGTGGGTTTAAGGATTAAGGTTGTGTCCGCCTGTAGCAATGGGGTTGAAGAATATTTGCCAGGACGTGTGTGTGTGTGTGTGTGTGTGTGTGTGTGTGTTTTTTATTTGCCTATATGAGTGATTGTGTGTAACTGTAACTCTTCCTTGACCGCATGACCCAAATAGTTAATTTGATCTCTACACAAATGGGAACATTAAACACCACAGAAATCAAGGATTGTATGCCAATATAAATGGATTGCTGACTTTTTAGTTCAACTTTAGGATAAAACATATGAAAGTGTATATTTTGCGTGCAAAATTTTATTTTAAGGTTGAAAAAAGAACCAAATCCATTGCTTTTTTAAATGAACTTGAAGTGTGACAAAAGATAACATCATGGTTGCTGTTGTAACCTCCGTTCCCCGAGGGAAGGAACGAGACGTTTTGTCGAATGAAGTGACACAAGGGGTCTTCCTGAGATGCCAAACATACCTCTGAACCTGAGAAAAGGCCAATGTCAAGTTGGCAGACAGAATTTGCATGCCCCACCCCTGACATACGGGTATAAAGGGAAGCGGGGCAGTGAGTGCTGGTCAGGATTTCGCACTGAGGAGCCGAAAATAAGGTACGGCCGTTTACAGTGGTAGGTCTAGTGATGTGGCAGGAGGGACAAAACATCTCGTTCTTTCCCTCAGGGAATGGAGGTTACAACAGTAACCATGACATTCCCCTTCTGTCACTCACTCGACATTGTGTCGAATGAAGTGACACAAGGGGTCCCATATAAAAACATCACGCACTGACCGTGTTACGTGAACTGCCGAGACAGGTGCAAGCAGGCTACTGCATGCTAGAGGCAACTGTGTCGGCTGCACGTAGCCCTCCCCAACGCTTCCAAAGAGGTGTCACATACAAACCTTAGGTTCCCCGCACCCCTGAGGGGGGAACAGGCGCTACATGACTAGCATGGGAGCAAGCCCAGCAACTGCGCCTTTTCTCTCACCATGTCTCTCACATAGGACGTGAAGTGGCTGGGGTTATCTTAACGCTATGAAATACCTTTCATATTCTTTCAGGGGGAAAAGACCTTGCGGAGGCCACATCCTGCCCAGTCTAGGGGGAGGTAACCTGTGGCAAATACACCACGAGTGTTGTGAAGCCGTCCGTGGGAAAATGGCATGGTGGTAGGTCCAGCCTAATGAGGGGGGACTCTACAAGCATGGCGACAGGAGCAGCAGGGCTACCCAAAGGAAATGCGGTTCCACCGACGGGGGACCGTACCGCGGGAGATACATCACAGGGAGTTTTCCTGAAAAGCACCTGTGACTCATAGTGGGTCTGGCCGCGAATTTCTCAGCTGAATTAGGGAGGAGAATATCCAGGGAGCAATGCTTAGTGGCTAACCTTGGATAGAAGGCGCACTGGATCAACTTGGTGAAGGGCGCTGTGTGCAAGCGGAACACCCAGTCGGTTGTGCCGCGTTACCGAGTTCTACCGGCTTGGACCTGACAAAACGGGATGAAACCGACTCAACCCTGAGATTGTAAAATCTGGCAAAGGTATTGGGTGTTGCCCAGCCTGCTGCTCTGCAGATGTCTGCTAAGGAGGTGCCATGGGCCAGTGCCCACGAGGATGCCACACTTCTCGTAGAGTGTGCTCGAACCTGCAAGGGGGTGGGCACGGCCTGGGTGTGATAAACTAAGGAAATAGCATCAACGACCCAGTGAGCTAACCTCTGTTTGGAGACGGCGATCCCTTTCCGCCATCTGCCGAAGCAGGCAAAGAGCTGCTCAGAACATCTAGAGCTCTGCGTGTGATCCAAATAGATACGCAAAGCACGTACCGGACACAGCAATGAGAAGGCTGGGTCTGTCTCCTCCCGGGGCAGCTTGCTTGCAGGTTCATGACCTGGTCCCTGAAGGGCACGTAACCCGGTCGCGGCCTCAGGATAACATGAGAATGTGCCGGACCGAACTCCAGGCAGCAGGTGTCGCTGACAGAGAATGCATGCAGGTCCTCAACGCTCTTGATGGAGGCTAACACGATGAGGAGGGCCGTCTTCAGGGAGAGGGCCTTGAGCTCAGCTCAAGTGCCTCGAAGGGGGTCTCTGAAGGCCCGAGAGGACCACAGAGAGAGATCCCAGGAGGGAAACAGGCTAGGCCGGGGAGGGTTCAGTGTCCGGGTGCCTTTCAGGAACCTGATAATCAAGTCGTGCTTACCTAGGGACTTGCTATCTACTGCATCATGGTGGGCAGCTACATACACCTTCAAGGTGGAGGTGGACAGCCTACCCTCCAGCCTCTCCTGCAGGAATGAAAGCACTGACCGAACTGCGTATCTCTGTGGGTGTTCGGCTCGAGAAGAACACCAATTCGCGAACAAGTGCAACTTTTGGGCGTAAAGTTGCCTGGTGGAGGGAGCTCTGGCTTGGTTGATCTTGTCTACGACTGCAGGTGGTAGATCCACTAGATTTTCCGCAAGATTTTCAGAGAAAGAAGCTCAGGGGAATTTTCCAGGGAGGTGCTGTCGCAAGGAGCGTAAGATCCGAGTACCAGCCCTAGGTGGGCCAGAAAGGGGCGAGGTGCTCGACACTGGGGCTGAGAGCTGGGCCCAGGTTGAGGCAGAGCTGCCTGTTGTTTAGCCGCAGGGGGGTGCCATCAGTGAGCAGGCGGGGGCCGCTGGTTTGGCGGCGCCGCGGCAAGATGTGCCATCTGCTTCTTCACCACCGAAAACTGCTGAGCGAGGGTGAGGGTGTCGCCGAAGAGTCCAAGCTGGGAGAAGGGGCATTGAGAAAGTGTGCCTTGTCAACATCGCGCATCTTGACCATGTTCAGCCAGAGGTGACTCTCCTGGACCACGAGGGTGGCCATCGCCCGCCCGAGTGCCTGCGCTGTGACCTTCGTGGCTCTGAGAGCAAGGTCGGTGGCAGAGCGCAGTTCCTGCAGCACGTCGGGGTCGGAACTACCCAGGTGCAGATCTTTGAGTGCCTTGGCTTGGTGAACTTGCAGGAGAGCCATGGCATGCAGGGTGGAGGCGGCCTGTCCGGTGGTGCTATAGACTTTCGAGGTCAGTGATGACGTCATTTTACAGGCTCTGGAGGGGAGTACCAGGCGGTCCCACCAGGTGGCGGCATTTTATGGACACAAGTGTATCACAACCGCTCTGTCCACCAGGGGGACCTCCGTGTACCTGTGTGCCGCCCCGCCATCCAGGGTAGTGAGAGCAGACGAGCGGAGGGGTTGGTTCCGGGCAGTAAAAGGAGCGTCAGCTCGTCATGCATTTCCGGGAAGAACGGAACGGGGGGGGCCGTGGCTATGAGCGGTGCCCTGACCTGAGGAACCGATTGAGTAGCCGTGAGGGGGGGGGGCGGAGGTTTCCAGTCCAGCCTCGCACTCACGGCGGCCCAGGAAAGCATAGCAGACATCTGCGCGTCAGCCTCAGACTGGGTGAGCAGACCTGAAGATGGCAGCCCAGACGAGTCATCAGATCAGCATCAGATGCTGCTGTGATGCTCTCCAATGCAGCAGCAATATCCAATTCCGGGGGCTCAAGGGAGAATGCCGGCTGGCCGCGAGGACGGGTGGTTCATGGGTATTTACCCGGCAAACCGAGCCCATCGTCATCCCCAAATCGCCTTCAACGCCAGCCGGGTCATCCTCAATCCCGTGAGAAAAAGGAACGACACGGGGGGTGGCTGAAGTGGCTTTCTCTCGTGAGAAAAGAAAGCCGCGACCGCAATGTTGTCATGGCTATGTTCTCGCACTGAGAACATGAACCATTCATAAAACACTGCCTGCATGTGATCGCAGCCCAGGCACGCGAAGCAGCTTTTATGACCATCAGAAGTGGAGAGAAATCAACCGCATCCAGGAACTACACAGAGGCGGAAAGACATCTTTAAAAAGACGCGTCCCAAAAAGGACGTTCAACGCCTGCTGTGTATTGCTAATTTATGAGTGGGAACTCAAACTCTTTTAGAGGAAATAAACTCTTTTTAAGAGGAGAAACACTCTTTCAGGCAATGAAAGCGTTATCGAAGCGCCCAGGGGCATAAACTGCACAGAGAGAGAACGCCACCTGGAAATGCACTGTAGATCCAACAGCAGTGCTTATAGCCAGTAGAGGTGAGTGAAACAGTGGTGAACTCAGTTTGCTGTTGCACAACCGTTAATTTCCGAAGAAAAATTCTGACTGGCACTCGCTGCCTGCTTTCCTTTATACCCGTATGTCCGGGGCGGGGCATGCAAATTCTGTCTGCCAACTTGACATTGGCCTTTTCTCAGGTTCAGAGGTACGTTTGGCGTCCCAGGAAGACCCCTTGTGTCACTTCATTTGACACAACGTCGAGTGAGTGACAGAAGGGGTACAATTATTCTATATAGTCTCTTTATTAATATGAGGCCATAACCGTATGTAACGATTATACAAGAAACATTTTTTTTTTTTAAATAATAGTTTTTCCATGAAGCACTTAAATACTAAGCAAAACACAAAATGTGGAATGCTGTAAACAATAGTCTATACTCTGCAGCTACCAATATTATTCACTTTAAAATAGTATAAATTGAACAACTCTTCTTTCAACACAAGGTCGTGTGTGTAAATATGCCCCCTGACTCTTGGCCCTGAAACACAAACATATCAGAGGCCACCCTCTGCCCTGATAATCCTTTCAGATAGAGGTGATACACACACACTAAAGAGAGGTAATTAATAGTGCCACAAAGCAGCTCTTATGCACAGAGGAATGGATGAAGGAGGGGTCACCACTGTCTCTATTTTTTTTTTTTTTTGTTCCCTGTGAGTCTGCCACATTCAAGCATGTGTGCGATAACAGGAGCTTAAGGTCAGGGGAGGGGGCACAGTGTGTGTGTGATGGAGGGAGAGTCTTCCCACACACTAATTTGCATGACATCAGCAAGGATAAAAGAAAGTGTAGCAGTAAAAAAAAATAGCTAGTTAAAGTGTTAAATGTACAGAGGGAGAGAGAGACAGAGGTCACAGGACAAAGAGAAAGAGGGGAAGAGAAATGTTAGAGAAACGCTTGTGCAGAAGTGAAGAATTGTGGAAGAATTAATGGTGGCCATATATACAGTATGTAGAGAAAATTGATTTTTCCATTTTCTTAAGAAAATGTTAGTGCTAGGGATGGGATTAGTAAGGAATTTAACAATTCCATTTTCAAAAATCATACCGATTCTAGTAGTGTGCATATTTTTGATTCACTAAAAATAGCCTGCTCATTCGTTCGTGAACTGCACTAAACTGTTCACACTGTATGTTTTTAAATAACTAAAAAGAACAGGGTGATGAGAGTCATTCTTTCAGGAAACGTTCTACGCTGGTTATGCTGTATGTTTCACACAGTAGATTCAAAAGAATGTACTTGGCTTGACTGCACAACACTCGTCACACTGTATGTTTTTTATTCACTAAAAAGAACCGACTCATAAAGGCCCAAATATACTTCATATAAATTTGTGGAATGAATGGTTATGATGTCATTTAGAACAAAATCTGGCCAAAAAGAAAGTGTTTTGCATTAATTTTGGTGCTTTGTTACAGCTCGTCTTGCGAACTTTTAAGAAAACTTATAACTGGCTGCAAAACACCTAGAAAGAAACACCATTATTTTGTCTTTATTGTGAATTTTAACAGACTTTTATAAACCTATCTTTGCTGTTGTGACATAGTGTAATAGGCTCATATTATGGCTGCATATCGCATGTTAGTGCATTAGCGTCATGAATTTAGACTGTAAACAAGACAAATAAAAAATCTTCTACTGCATATATATTATTTGAAATTATTTTAAGTTACAACTGATTCTTTTACTGACCTCATGTGAATTCTACTCATAGCATAAAGTCATTGATAACACATTTTAATGTAACATTAGCTTTATCATATTTAAATGCACTTCTAAACGCCTCCCACAGCGGTGTGACCAGTGTCTGAATGTTTGCAAACTTTATACCGTTGCTCTGTTGTTTAGATCTTCTTTTTGCCCCTGAATGAAGAATGAAGAAGAACTTCTCCAGATGTATATCGGGGCCTTAAGAGTAGTTTGTTTCTCACTGACAGTACAAAAGATCTGGCTCATTCGGGAGGCATTCTTGCGGGAATCGAACTACACAGGATGCACTGTGTGTATTGAGAGTATTTTAGTAGGGTGTTCCATCCACATTGGCAGAAAATTACATTTTGGGAACCGTTATAATATCTGAAAGTAATGAAAATCATACGGCTCCGGTATTTAAACAAAAATGTAAAATTCTCGGTTCCCAAACCTTTGTGAGTGGTGCCTTTCCATACAAAACTAATTTCACAATCCTGGGGTGGGAGTTGAATGGTTGCCAGGGTGTTGCTAGGGTATTTCTAGGTGGTTCCTTGGAAGTTCTGGGTGGTTGCTTGCTGGCCAAAGTCACATAAGCCAACCCCCAAGTCTTAATGATATTCTGGTTTCTAGATATGACTCGGGTCCTTCCTTCAGTGTGAGATTAGGGGATTTTTTCATCCACCAGACAAAGAGTCTGATCACTTAGAAATGTAATAGCACACCACAACAGGCCACACAATTTGAGTTATTCAATGAAGTTTAATACTTGGGGTTAGGGTTTTGTTCAAATAGTGATGCTTGCATAGAAAGGACGTAGAAAGTCAAAGGGTTAGACAGTAGATGTAGGGGTGAGTGTTTTGGGTTTGGGGGGTTAGAGAGCAAGAGAGAAGGATGGGCGTCTGGGGAGTAACCGGTGGTGTCTTTGTGATGGAGATGGAGCAGTCTCCAGCGCTTAGCTGATAATGACCAACGGTTCTAATAGCATTCACCCCTCCACCCTTTAACCACTCAAGCGGAAAACGGACAGAAAGAAAGAGAGAGAGAGTGTGTGGAATGGAGGAAGGTATGTTTAAATTATGACGTGGTGGGCTGCGTGTGTCTTGGCTTATTGAAAATGCGCTTGTATGAGTGTGTGTATGTCTCAACGCCCCCTTGAGGAGACATTAAAAGACAATATGTGTGTCTTTTTTTTTGTGGTACGCACACACACAAACGCGTGCAAACCAGTCGACTTACCCTCTTTATCGTGCTGTATTTACAGAGGGCGATGGAGCGTGAAACGCCTTTGGGCTCCCCGGGACCAGATGGAGAAACACACTCCAAAGGCGACCTTATCACCAGCGCATTACTGGGATTTATTGATACCCTCTGTAATCACTCCCTTACATCACCTCAAAGAAAAGAAAAATATACAGATTATATGACTGTCTGTGAGAAAGAGTGGGAGGAGGAGACTGATGGGAGAATGGGGGTCATCATTCACTGGTGAGATGGGAAATGTAAGTGAGGTTTATAATAACAGCACAGAGTGAAAGGAAGTAAGTGAAATCGAGTAATGTAACGCAGGTAGTCAGCTGCCGTTAATACAGAGGCACACAAGAGGCACACAAAAGGCACAGTGGTGTGAATGAGGTGCAGTTGCACAATTAACAGTGTTGTACTTTTTGAAGATCTGTCAATAGATTAAAAAGTTTAATAGAAATAATCACATCATATGCTGATCAATTAATCGCATATATGAATATTTGCTGAGAAAAGCCTTCAAATAACAATAATTCAATAATTATATTACATTATTATAATTAAAATGCATTACATTATTGTGGCAGGCATGTTAAGCATTGATAAAACAATACAAAAAGTGGCTTTAGAAGGCAATATATTGTTTATTTCCATATTACTGAACATAAGACTATCAATGCCTACTATAGCAATCCATTTTGCTCTTGAATGCATTAGTCTGTCCAAAATAGAGTTATTATTAGGGTTTTTCTAAGATGCGTTAAAGTACACATTTGTCAGATGACAGCTTTTGGAGTGTCTCACTTTGGTTGCGTTGCATCATAAACACTGCTTTTAGGTCTCTGTGTCAAGGTAAATGTAGTTTGAAACTTAGAAAAACATCTCGTAACCCCTGCTTTCGGAATTAAGTCCAATTGTGTTTGAAGGCAAGAACGTGTTCTTGTCTTGTGCTGTTGCTAGTCTCAAGCAATCCTACGCGTTGCCTATACAGCTGGAGTTTGCTAACTGCCCCCAGCTGAAAACAGGTGGTACTTCATGCTTAAATTGCTTCGATGGTAGGAATATTCCTTATTACGATTCGGCGACATGATTAATTGCGATCAATCTTTTTATTAAGTGTTATTTTTTGTATAATTAATCGCAATGGATTAACACTTTAAATCGACAGTCCTCATTTTTTTAGGTGTTTAGAGAGGGCCCTAGTTGTGATGTACCAAATCAGAGGTTTTGCGACCTGGCTGGCTCTACTGACTGGTTTAGCCTGTCACACTGTAGATGCCTTTGCTATTAATTGCTTTTTCTTATCATGGAAAATCTGGATGTAACAGACAATTTTAAAATTGTTACCTTTTTTTCATTAAAACAGGCCTGGAAATGGAAATGTCTGTATTGAATATGAATTTGTCTAGTAACGCTATGCTCTAAAATATTTTATCTTCTAAATATTCCTTTTAGTTAGACCATGTGTAGAGTAAAACATGAACTTTCAAAATTATTATTTGTTTTATATTTTTTTCTAGAAATCACAAATCACAGGTTAAGTCATAGAAATTAATTGATCAAAAAAGGTAGGAACCTTGAGAATATGATGTAGAATAGAATATAGTCCTAACAAGTGAAATAGTATAGTAATTGTTCACCCAAATATTTGTATTATTTTAACTACCTACTTTCATGACATTCCAAACCAGTATGACTGACTTTCTTCCATGGGACTCAAAAGCAGATGTTTTAAAGAATGTTCTCTCTGCACTAATCCATACATCAAATGCATATAGTGACCAGGCACTGTCAAACTGCAAAAGGGACACAAAAAAAAAGTGTTCAGAAGCCATTTGATAGTTTTGATATTTGCTAAAATTCTGCTGATTTAAAACAGTTTGCTCTCTGCACCATAATGAATGGGTTGCCTCGAGACCACAGGGCTGGTGAAAGCAACAACGGTAGAGACAATTTTGATTGAGTCAAAACACATACTTCTGTTTCTGTTAAAATGTTAACATGAGCAGTTATAATCAAACATAAAGGGGTAGTTACCCCAAAATGAAAATTCTCTCATCATTTACTCACCTTCATACCATCCTAGATGTTTATGACTTACTTTCTTCTACAGAACACAAAGATTTTTAGAAGAATATCTCAGCTATGTAGGTCCATACAATGCAAGTAAATGGTGACCAAAACTTTGAAGCTCCAAAAAGCATATAAAGGCAGCATAAACATCATTCATAAAACAGTGGTTTAATCCATGTCTTCTGGACCGATCCAATAGATTTTTCTCTGTACATCTAGCCATTGCAGTCTCCAGGCAATATCATTGATATTTCAAGCTTGATTACGCTTCCCAGTCCTTGACGCATGAGCAGAGTGCTAGATGGTGCTGAGAAGTGTAATCTAATTTGAAATCATGGATTAAACCACCAGAGTTTTATGGATTACTTTTATGATGCATGTATGTGCTTTATAGAGCTTAAAAAATTAAAAGAATATAAAAAAAAAGAAGAAAAAGAAATTCATACACATCAGGGATGTCATGAGGGTGAATAAACGATAAGAGAATTTTCATTTTTGGGTGAACTATCCCTTTAATCTGTCCAAGTATTCATTGACACAATGCGTTATATTTGAAGTCGCCTGTCACCTCTGTGTAATACAAGAATTACGGACATGACATTTGTGGTCTAAATGTGAAATGTAACTTATCATAGAAAGGACTCATTACTAGGGCTGTCAACAGGGCTATGAAACTAAAGTAATATTTTTCACTTAAGTATTAACAACATTTTTATTATATTTGAATTTTAATAAGATTATTTCAGACATTATTACAAGACATCAATGTGGCAGCTAGGGCGGGGTCAAGCGCCCGACACCGTCTGGAGATAGAGAAAGCGGTAAGGACGCTTACACCTGAGATAAATTATGTTTAACACCTGTATCTAATTCCAGTGAGAATGGCGAGAACCGGCTTAACAATATAAATCATATTTAATTAAATAAAAAGACACACACAAACACATGCCCGTTATTCTCTCTCTCTCTCTCGAACTGTCGTCACCAGCCGCCTTTATCCCTCGCGTATCCCTCGCATCAGCCTGATTGGAGACCAGGCGTGCGTCATTGCAGCTCAGACCCGCCCTCTGACTTTTAAATCAACGCTGTCTCGTACATCCACAAGAGGGTGCAACAAATTCATATAAACCAATCAGTAATGCATTATAGAGATAGTGTATTGCAAAGAACCTGTTAACAATAACAAGGTGTTAACAAATGTGCATAAAATGAAAGTCAAAAGATCTAGCCAGTTCATATTCTCAAATATTAAGTATTAAAGTAAAACGAGAAAAGAAACGCTTCAATTGACGGTTCTATTAACCTAGTGTTGTACAGTAGCTTATACCAATGCAATACCACTGTGTTTTTCATTAATACAGTTGTATGTACATGCCTAATGCTTATAAAGCGAGAAGCTTATAGGACAGTAAGGCATAGTCAAGAGACAACCGCGAAAGGCCTTCACCTCTGGGGGCTGTTCATTCCGAATGTGTCTGTCTTTTTCTATGTATGCATGCTGTTTTAGCCCCAGAATGTAAGTCATCATTAGTGCCTGGCACACATCCAAAATTGAATGCTCATTTTAGCATTTGAATGTGCATTTTTATTTGAAAGGATTTCTAATTTCTCATTTTAATATACATCCTTACTCATTACCAATATATCAAACCACTTGTATGTGTAATCATACATCCCTGCAGATGGAGCCCATACATCAAACATTTTCAGTCTAGATGTTTGTTGTTTGTTTAAGTATAGATCAGGAAATAAACTTAACAAAAATGTTTACGGAAAAAGGAAAACCCATCCACAACACTTTGAAACCTGTCGAAGAGGATGAATCCTGAGATCTCGGTATGATATAAATTAAGGCTGTATGACTAATTGATTTAAGATTTAAATATGACCGCTATTTGACCTAGAAACTGTTACTAAACTGGAAAAGTTGTGTTTTAAGTATTCTGCATTCACCACTTAAGTCAGAGAAGGGGTGACGGTGTGTGCGGCTGAACAACTGCAATATTAGATAATAAATGTTTATCATATTACAATTTAAATAGCATTTTTTTTAAATATCCCCTCCTAATTGTTAGATATAAATGCAGTAAGCTTGAAACACATGACAGATCAAAGCAATAGTAAGCGATCTATCTGAATCATCATGGTAAACAGATGAGCAGTGCAGGTTTGTGATTCTCCCATTGATATCTACTGTATATGATTCAATATAAAGCATTATTAATAACAAAAAATGTAAACAAAGGAGACCCTTTGTTCATCATACATAACTTGTGTTTGATTATACATGCTGGGAGAAGTTATACAATTGCATTGTCTATATACTAGTATGACAGCAAAAATCGGAGAGTGTCCTTCAATCCTTCGTTTGAAACTCTCCTAAACGATCACAGCTAAATCGATATCTGTCTGTCTCTATGTAGATCATGCTGGGAAACCAGTGATCCAGAGGCCTGCGAGACCCGGCCTACTGTTATAACTGCTGTAAGAAAGGACACTTCAGTTATGTAAGTGACGTTTTGTCCTGAACAGCCCAGAAAGATTCTTATTGCCAGATGTGCCCTCGTTAAGGTGTATGGTTTGGGATGTTAAAATGTGTTTATTCTGCAGGAATGCTCTGAGAGGAGAATGTATAATGGAACATATCCCACCCTGCCCTTTGTTTACTGTTATGAGAATACACATGACATTAAGTGCCGGGATCATCGCTTTGAAAAGAAGGCCAAATGTTTGTTCAATCATTTTTTATAAGTCATTGATTGAGGCTAATCATGTAACAGAGCTATGAGAACATAAGTGCAATGATATAGGGGTCATGACATGAGGAATACATTTTTCCTTGATCTTTTGACTAGGGATGTGCACAAGTAATCATTCTGCACCAGCTAGTCAGCTATTAAAAACAATTAATGTTCCTTTCGCATTAGCCTGCCATGGGCAGTGCTGAATTACTCTTTACTTTACCTCTGGATCTCTCACCAAACTTTGCAGTTAAAATACAGTCCACTGGGGGCACTCTTGATGTGTGTAGTCGAGATGTTGGATGAGAGAATGAAACTTGAGTGCGTTTTTGTGTGCTTTCAAGCAAAGCCAAATGTGACAATACTTGGATTATTTTGATTCTTATTGAATTCTACTCTCTTGTTGGAGTCTGTATACCAACGGACAGTCTGTTTTTATGGTGGAAAGGAAATGTGAAGCAGTATGAGAAACTCAGAAGATTACCAAACCGGTATGTGCGTTAAATATCTGAACACGGGCAGAGCGTATTTTATAAAAAGCCACTTGTATTTCTGAATAATAATATGTGAAATGATAATAATGTGATAGCCTTTTTTTGTAGATTCAGAGTTTATATATGTGCATCACCCTAATGCCATCAGTATTGTTTTTTATGTAAGCTCCGGGTAAATGCAAATGTTTATTACTGTAATTTTTTTATCTTTGTTTTTATTTTTAATATTTAGGGGTTTTTTTTCATTCAGTTTAGCTCGTTTTAAAACCGTTCTTGGTAAAAATTTGTGAATAAATCTAAATATGACCTAAATTTCACACACTCACTTAGTACTTTTTTAGGAACACCTGGACACCTACTTATTCATGTGAATACCTAATCAGCCAATCACGTGGCATCAATGCAATGCATAAAATCATTCAGATACGGGTCAGGAGCTTCAGTTAATGCTCACATCAACCATCAGAATGATAAAAAATGTGATCTCAGTGATTTTCGACTGCGGCATGATTGTTGGTGAAAAACAACTTGTTTGGATTTTCCCTACTTTGTGACATCACACGGACAAATACATCAGCACATGACTGCCTCTACACAAGACATAAATGCCTACATTTACATCATAGCACCCTTGGCCCGACCACTGGCACTCAGTCAAAGGTGAAGAGGAGAGAACAAGACATATGGGCCTAATATTCCTACACAACAAAGGAGACTTACACAGGACACCTTCATGTGACCTTTAGGACTATTTTAAGTTTTTCTACATAAACATGCACTAGATTAACTGCTTTCATCATTACCATGCATCTTATGCCACTTCTAAAATATGCAATGTCAAGTTATAACTTAAAAGGAGACCCACATTTTGGATAGTAACATGTCCTGCTGTGTTTTTTTTAACCCATCTGAACTATTTTTAATCGTTAGTCTATGTAAACATGCACTAGATCAACGTCTTTGACCATTTTGATACATTTCCGGCAATGTGCACCACATTGTCCGAGCGGTACAAACTCAACTTTTAAAACTTGCTGTTTAAAACTGTTCTGCCATTGCTGTTACTAGCTGGAAGAACTGCTTCTTGTCCAGAGTAAACAGATGATGGAAAATGTGAGATGTCACTCTGGTGAAGACCAGCGTCTCTGGTTTAAGCACCCCAACATCAATGTGGGTTGTATTAAATTTGCGTTCTGAAAAGATTTCAGCCTGGATTGTGTATTTATGGCTCATATCAGCGTGGATTGGTTGTGAACCAGTCACAATATGATTCAAGCTTTGCAAAGTAACTGTAATTGAACGATTGGGCATTTAAAAACACTTGGACCCAAACACAAAAATTAAAGTAACCAATTCCATTCATGAATCTTTCATATGTCATCACTGTTTGATATTTATAGTTTATGGTGCTGCTGTGCTTGAGTGAAGAGTTTGATACATTCGGATGCAATGTGTTGAATGTGCGTTATGTATAAACTCTGAAATGTAATTTTTTATTGTTGTGGAGCTGGTTCATTATCTTCCAGTTGAGTTTCAAATACAATATACAGTGTATGATTGTATTCAAGGGGCTGCGGGATGTCAGCCAATCATAACAATGGGTGTTTACATGGAAGTTTAAAGGAAACACTGAGGCCAAAACTGTTTGTTTCAGACAGAGGGCCAGAGACAGGATGGAAAATTATCATATATTACTAAATTCTGACTGTTTTGGTGCAAAAAAAAACAAAGCTTTACTAACATTACAAGTGGACCTCGGAAAATAAAAAAAAAAAGAGTATGTCATGGTATGTCTCTAAAGGCAATAATATCTCCCCACACATATTCCCAGCACATTCATATTTCCAATCTCCTAAAGTGCACATAGTGGATTTATTCTGGATTGTGGATATGTTGCACCCGGTATTAAAATGGTAGTTCATCTAAAAAAAAAAAAAAAACATTTTTATAATTTACTCAATCTCATGACGTCCCAAACTCGTATGACTTTCTTTCTTCTGCGAAATACAAATGAAGATATTTTTAAAGAACTGGTGATTTTGCCCATACAATGTAAATCTATGGTGTCCAAAACTTTCAAGCTCCAAAAAAGGACATAAAGGCAGCATAAAAATAACCCATGCGACTTGATACACTCTCTTTAGATGAGAAACAGAACAAAATTGAAGTCCTTATTTACTATAAATCTTGACTTGTCATAGAAAATGTAACGCTTGTGCATAGATTCAAATATAATATCATGACGTTGTATGTGATGTATGTACCCACAAAATAAGAGACCCTCTCCTTGAAATCCAGACACAAGTGGTTCCAGAAGATACATATTACAATCGGTATAGATGGTGATGTGTCTCGCCTAACCACTTTTGATCGCTTAAAACCCACCACATATATCAGGTGTAAAAAGGGCCTGAGTGAGCAGTCAAGATTCCAAAGATTTAATCGTATATGTGTGTCTCTTCCAGAGCTGCAGAAAGCTGGACTGATGTTGCCAGATGGGGGAGTTGTTTCATATACACCTCAACTGCCTAGGAAGAAACAGAAAACCAGCCCCAAACAGTCCCCATACACACGCACACACCACTCGCACAAACAACTCGCACGCACCAAAAAGACGCATCGCACCCATGCCCATAAACCATCCACGAGCACACAAAAAGAACACACATTTGCATTTCAAGCAGAACTCACAAACACCAGGGAATGGTGGTGAAAACACCCCACAGAGTGCATTCACACCCCAAGAGCAAGGTAAGAATAATAGCAGAAGACAAATGAAGAAGAACAAAATTGCGGCAGCTTTACATGTAGATGAAGATGCAGATTTTCCTAGAGGTGGCCAGATTCGCCCTTTGAAAAGGGAAGAATGATACAGGGAATAGAGAGAAAGGGAAAAAAAGTGAGGAAAATCAGAGAGAAGGGAAAAAAGCAGCAAAAGATACTGCCATGTTTCCATCCGATGAAAAACTTTTTCTGATCAAACAAAAGCAAAGAAGATTAAAAAAGATTGTGTGCATGTGTGTTTGGGTGTCAGTGAGAAGGTGATTCTCTCAGATGTGTTTCACAACCTACTGGTTATTTTCAAAAATATCTGTGTTTTGCTCCATCTTTTTCCATCCACATGGTTTCATTAATTATTAAGGCACTTTTAGTCTTTATTTTTCACCTCTGATTTTAGAGAATTTGAAGGCATTGTACACATACAGTAAATTAAGCAAATACATATGTGTACAAATGTTAAATCCACTGTGTCCAAGTATGAGTGCAGGTATGACAATTTCCTTTCATATCTTCTCACAAAGGATTGTAAAGGAGAATCATTAATGCCCACCCCTCTGTTCTGCATATCAAATTTACATTACCAGTGCTTAATTTTTTAACCAAATAATTGAATATGAAGAGTGTATAGAATTATTTAATGTACATGCTTATTTTGTGACATCTTGATTAAAGCCTTTTGATTTTCTAATCTTTGATATTCTGTTTAAGACTGTATTTTGTCAAACCTTTATTTTGGCCTTGTTTACTGTATCCTTCTAGAATTTGAATTTGTATTTATTAGCATATTTTTAGCAAAAATCATGCTGTAAAGGTTTTTAAAGTATGTTCCCCATAAAGATGCCTAGTGTCCTGGCAAATGCATGGCACAAGGATGTAAATAAAGAAATACCTATGTGCTGAACTAAGTTTCAGAATGTCTTGTTTCAGACAAAAATGTATCCTTTACTTTCTCTCTTCCCCATGATTATGTGTTTGAGGACCAGGTGTGTTTAAAGCTGTTCATTTAAAGACAAATGAACAGCTTTAAACACAACAAAACACATAAAAGGCACAAAACAGCTGGTTAAGTGGTTAAACCATTACCATTTACTTCCTTTAACTTATTTTTTCTCTTTTTTTTTTAAATACCAAATTCCTTCTTTTTTCTATATCATTGGACATTTTCTGGTGGCAGACTACTTCAGCTCTAAAACTAAAAATGCTGACCACATAACACCCCAAATTTACGGGAAACTACCAATTACCTCAAACAATTATTAGTTTAATTAATGTATTACTTTTAGCAAATGTTTGCTAATTTACATAAATAAGCTAAATGTGCATTAGCCAAGAAGTTGGACCGAACACTTAAGTACATTGACATAATTGTCTGTTAAGTTATGAAAGAAAAGAACTGTATCGCAAATGTTAAAGGGATAGTTCATCCCAAAATGTAAATTCATTAATTGTTTACTCACCCCTGTGTTGGTATAACAATCATGAGTCTCATGGAATAATTTATTAGACTTCTGAATTATACTTTTGTGTCCTTTTGATGCTTGAAGAGGTGGTCACCATAAACTGCAATTGTATGACATCACTGAACACATTTTTTTCACAATTTCTCCCTCTGCGATAAGAAAAAGAAAGAAAGTCATATGAGGTTATAACAACACAGGGGTGAGTAAACAAGGACTGAATTTCCTTTTTAGGGTGAACTAAACCACCGTTTGTAACCACCGTTCTATATTCCTCCTTTCATTTTAAAATATTATTTTTGTGGTAAGCACAATATGTGGTAACATATTGTCTTGAGTCTCTTAGAATTGTTCTGCTCCACAGGACCATCTGTGTGTGGACTTTTATTTGAAAGTGTGTTCCGGCTTTTATTCTCTGAAAACTTTCAACAGTGAAACAGGGGTGATGATGCCTTAAGCCAAATTTGAATCCAACACCAAACATGACAGTCAGGCCCACATGCAGAGAGAAAATCAGATTTTTTTTTTTTTTCTTTCTGAAGATTTGCAGACAGGGTGTAAACTCAATGGTCCCCCAGAGCTTGGCCAAGATGTGTGAGAGGGATGTAGAGCGATGAAAGTAAAAAAACAACATACCAACACTATTAAGCTGTGTTGTGAGTCAGACATGACACACTTATCTGTCACAATACACACTGATTTTTGTATCTGACTAATTATTTATTAGTGATTAATCCAGCATTTTACTGGCATAGCTGGCCACAACACATTCTCAGCAATGTGTCATAGCACAGACTCAACACAGAACTTTCAAAACAGATTCATTGGTATCCACTTATATTAGGGGCCAAAAATAATTGTTTAAAAATAAATGTGCAATAATAATAATATTTGCTCAATTTTTTTTATTTATTTTTTTTAGCTTTGGCTATTTTTAGTACTAGGTATTTTGAAAACCACTGGCTAATGTTTATTTATTATTTTAAAAAACGAAATGCTATTCTTTTGTGATTGGAATGAATGGAAAGAATTTGCAAAATAAAAAATAGTCAAAGCTAGTCAATAACATTTTGATTAAATAAATTCGTACAACATTATGTAAGATTAAATTGTTAAATACTTGTTATACACTCACTGTGCACTTAGGAACACCTTTACACCTACGTATCCATGCGATTATCTAATCAGCTGTGGCAGAAGTGCAACGCATCAAATCATGTAGATTCAGTTAATGTTCACATTAATCATCAGAATGGAATAAAAATGTGATCTCACTTATTCAATGATTGTTGGTGCCAGATGGGCTGGTTTGAGTATTTCTGTAACTGCTGATCTCCTGGGATTTTCACACACACAACAGTCTCTGCATTTACTCAGAATGGTGCCAAAAACAAAAAACATCCAGTGAGCGGCAATTCTGCAGACTGGTTTGAGCTGACATAAAGGCTTTGGTAATTTAGATAACCACTCTGTACAATTGTAGTGAGCAGAATAACATCTTTCATTTTAAGGTTATAAATCATGATTCTTTCTATTAGCCTCTATCTAGTTTTTACTAGATTTGTCTGCAGAACATATTTTTTTTAATTAGCCACTGCTGAGTGCAATCCACCCAGGGCTTTATAAAAACTATACTTAAAGACACACAGGTTAAAAACACAAATAAATATATCAATAAATATCTTTAAAACTATAAAGGTCTTAAAATAATAAAAATAAGAGGAGTTTGTGGTTGTAGATGTTCATTTCTATGGGCTTTTTGCTGTATTGTTGTTCCTTGCATACAGTATGTGCTGACTGCTTGCCAGAAAAGAGCACTCAGTAAAGAGTATGGCCAAGTTTATAGTAACCGTGACAGAACGAGTATGACAAAAGACATATTGTTTTAGTTTGAACTAAAAAGACCATTGAGATGCAAAAAATTCTGGTATACTGGTCTAAAGGGTAAGACCCACATTCCCTATATGAAAGGAAAAAAAAATCACTTATCCAATAATTGATGCTAGGCAGGATTTTAGTTTAAAGCAATAGTTCACCCATGAATGAAAAATATATCATACTTTATTCACCCTCATGCCATTCCAAACCTGTATGACTTTATTATGCGGAACAAAAGAAAAAAAAAATGTATATCAAGTCCAGTCTATTCAAAACAACAGCAATTGATAGTAACTCACTTAAAATCTTAAAACACTCCCAAAAGTATCATAAAGTAGTCCATACGGCTTGAGCGTAATATTCAAAGTCTTCTGAAGGCATAAAATGAGAAATAAACTGAAATATTAGTCATTTTACAATAAAAATCATGACGTCATGAGAGAAGCTTGTTCTGAGTGACTTGTGTTCTTTAGCACTGAAAACAACTCTCTTTCTCGATTGAACACATTATGTGAACTTCATATGCCTTTAGAAGACATGGAGTATGATGCACAAGATACATGGACTACCCATTCTAGTCCTAACCCCAACCCTTACAATGCATTAACTCCCCCTAAAATCAGAGGGAAATAATAATATTAGGTTGATTAACCCTAACCTTAAACTAACCCTAAAATCTTTTGTTCAGTGACCAATGAGGATGTTGATCATGGCTGGCATCTTGGAACACACTATTTATTTTCAAGATTCAGTTTCTTGCATGGCCACTACCTTTCCTGATGCTGAGCAATTCTCCATTGTTTTTTAGAATGTAATATAAGTGTGTTCATTGCTCTATGTCTTCAAGTGAGATATGACTCTGAATCTATAAATGTGGCTTCATTAAATTGAAATGTATTGATTAACACTTATATATCTCGACTAATGGAAAAATGCATCTAGGATCAACCTTTTCAGAGTCAACTTGCTTCCATTCAAATTTTAAATCAAATTAATGATGTCAACACTTGATGATATCAATGCCACGATTAAGGCCTTGGTTTTTAGTTCAGTATCACCCAAGTAAAATATTATGTATGGTTTGATTTACTCAGGTATGCCTGATCTACTTATACAGCATGGGTTGTATTTTGGGGGGGAATTGATTTCATCAGCTTGTATCAACACAGAATGAGATTACATTATGCAGAAAACGATCGATATATGACAGAGAGAGAAAAAATTCCCCCCAAAAAGATTCAGTTATGAAACTCTACATAGTGCAAGTGAGCAGGTCCTTTGAACATATTATCTGCCATTCAGCTCATGCACTTGATGGCCAAGTGTACCTTTGAAATGTAATCTGTTAAACCACTCAGCTCACATACTCCATGGCCAAGCCGAGAGGTCCTTTGGCATGTAATCTGTTAACCAATTAAATTGCATACTACTTTGTCTGATATTTAAATTGTCTCAGATGCTTGTAAGTAAGCCACAGTTTCACTGCAGTGCTCTATGTAAGTTTTTCTCTGAAACCCTTCTCTGACCCAGCACCACTTGTCTAGGTCTGCTTCAAGGGGATTGTATGTAGGCTATATGTCTTAAAAGTCCAACACAATATATCTGTGTTTGTTCTAGCAGTAACAAGTCTTGGTACTTGTAGATCTAATTAGAAAAGACAAAACCTACCAACTTATTAGTATCCATTATATCACCCTAAGTGTATTCTGTGAGTTGTCAGGACAGAAATGAAAATTCTGTCAGAATTGACTCACCATCACTCAACCCATATTACTCTCTTTATTCCGAGGAACACAGAAGCAGTTAAACATAATGATCTGGAAGCCTCAATCACCAATTATTTTAATTGTATAGAAAATAGAGCAGTGTGAACATACTGCAGAATTTCTCCTTTGGTGTTCCATTGAAGAAAGAATGTCATACAGGTTTGCAATGAAACAAGGTTGAGTAAATGTCAACAGATTTTTTGCTTTTGGGTGAATTAACCCTTTTAAATCCCTATGTTACTAGTGTTGCAACACAGGCTGCAATCTCTATTGACAATGCAGGAGGCACAGTTTACACTGTCATCCTCTCAATAGAGTCCCTTTAGTACTTCAGCTATAAGATTTAGGGTTGTTTGATTTAGTACACTTGGGAGACTTCCACTGTTATTATGTTATTTACTGTCTGTACTAATCCACAGTGGGCATATAGAATGCAGGGGCTCAGAGCTGTTATTAAGTATGCTTAGGACTGACATTCCTTCACAAATCCCCATATTTTGGGATGAGTCTCTGTCAAATTCCAAGCAATCTGGTTCTATGCCTTAAAGACGGTCTACGAAGTCTGTCAGAGCCTTGACTACCTTTAACATGACTCAAATATTTATGGATGCAAAGTGCCAGTTTTTCCTCCAATGTGTTACTGAATGGATTTCTCTTTTTACCTTCCAGCTGGAATAGCAAATCTGACTGTTGACCACTGAACACACCCTACACATGCACACACATGTAAAAATACATGTCATCTAAATCACTACTCTGTAACAGGTGTGTAGTCCACAGTGTTTGGACTGGCAATCTGTCCATTTTACAGTGACAAATAAGAGAATAACCATTCTAAACCCCTCTTAACCTGTGCTTCAAAGCTCTATCAGATTTTCCACATAGAAATTAAAGCTCATCAAGTGCTCTTATTTCAAAACACAACAAACAGCATCAGTGATGATGGCCACTTCCATTTAGCTGTAAACTTGCTGAGTCCTCTCCCTCTCTGTGGCAGTCTAAATAGATTTATAAATGGGAACTGAGTCACTTTTTCTGCAAGTTAGTGGAAGTTTTTCTTTATTCTGTTATTTGCTCAAAGGTACATAGAAAGCTGGCATGCACTTGGGACAAATTATAGGCCTACCTATTCCAGACTTTTGGTTTTAAATCAGACTCAGCCCTCGACAATCCATGTTTTGCATTATAATTTCAGTGGTATTTCTCCCTTTAAATGTGATATTTAATCCATTTCTTTTGCAATTATTTTTGTAGTTCTTTCCATTGGTTACTTCAGCATCAGTATATACACTTCATCTTTAAGAAGTATTGCATTATTGACCAAGAAGAAATTAACATAACACCCCTGACACAGGAATCCCTGTCTGAGATTCAGTAGTTCCCTTTCAATTCGGTCACTTTGATGCTGCTTCAGTAGCTGACACTGTGGGAAATCATCCTAGGGGCAGTGAACTTGAAACCCTATACCATCACGGCAATTTGGTTGGCTGGTGGCACTTGGCGCTCCGCCCTATGTTTGCGTCAGCATGGGCAATATAAACCAGAGTCCAGTACCACACCTCATGTCTACCCTCTGGACTGGTTTGTCACAGTAAACCTGTTAGATGTATACTTTCCTGTGCGGATTGCCCCTCAACACAGACTGTTCTTGAGATTCGACTTCAAGGGGACTGCATTTCCTTCGAACCCATGGGTTAAAGGCATGTCATTAAAAGACATCTTGTATCTAATACATTTTGCCAGGTTTTATAACCTGCATGTATCTTTATAATAATAATAATTATAATTAGTTACATTTATATAGCGCTTTTCTAGACACTCAAAGTGCTTTACATAATATAGGGGGAATCTCCTCAACCACCACCAGTGTGCAGTATCCACCTGGATAATGCGATAGGAGTCATAGTGTGCCAGAACACCCACCACACACCAGCTCTTGGTGGAGAGGAGAGTACATTGATGTAGCCAGTTCATATATAGAGGGGATTATTTGGAGATCATGATGGATAGAGGCCAGTTGGTGAGTGTCGTTGTATTGGGTATTAGGTCTCACTTTTCCCAGTTGTGTGAATGAAAGCATGCAAGCAATGTTTCACTACCCTTTTTGTGGCTTGTATCATTGTACCAAAAGCCCTTTGCCAGGTGACCATCTTGCTCCCCTCCTTCCCACTAGTGAGAGGATGTGTTAAGATACTGGACCACTACTCAGTATGGCTAGTCTCTCCTTCTTGGCATCAAGCTATATGGTTTATTGTTCTGCCAATTCCTTCCTATTTTTTCAAAATGAAGGGGTGGTTAAAGCAATGCATTTTTACTGACCTGTTGGTTAGTGGACATTGTCCTATCAGCACGGTGTTATGGTATACGGCTCCCACAGCATCAGCTACTGATGTAGCATCGAAGTGACCGACTTGAAAGGGAATGTCTCGGCTATGAGTTTAACCTTGGTTCCCTGAAAGGAGGAAATTAAATGCTTCATAGCTGTGCCTACTACTGATTTTTTGCTGTTGGGAGACATTGAGATGCGTTCTCCACCTTTCAGTCAAAAAATTAAATCAAATTAAGAGAACCAAGGTTACACTCATAACCAAGATATTTATGTTCGTCAAAATGTTTTCTGTGAACAAAACCTTCCAAATGTTTCAGCGAATGAAAGACTACACTGTCCTTCAGATCATGATCACTAACCATACATTGATTGTAATTCTAAGCATTACTACAGCTTCTCTCTCTGAGAGATTTCTCAAAAAGGAATGCTTGCTGCTTATGAAAAGAACAGAAAAATGGTGTGAGTGGAAAGAGAAGAGAGAGTGAAAAAAGGGAGAAGGAAAGGAGGGAGAAATGTGCCAGTGTGTATATGACTTGCTTTCTGGGGCTGAGAGAGAGAGAGAGAGAGTTGCTGAACAACACTTAAATACCAGAGAGTGAAAACCCCTTTCACTACAACATTCTCTCACACAAACACACATCTCCACTCAGAGACAGAGCAACACAGCATTAGCCATTTTCTCTAAATATCAGGATATACACTGCCTCTTACACACACAAATTTACACACATATATGCTTCCTTATTCTCCTCATGGCTTGTCGGATGCAACAGCCAACCTGGAGCAGACATTGGAGAATCATCCAACGTTTCTACCAGATGACCCTTTTTCTCTCTCTCCTGTGCCCATCCACTAAATCTGTTCCCTGGGAAAATGACTTCAGCAGCAGCCCTGGAGAGGTAAGTGCAGAAAATGTATTAAATGTGCACTCAGTAATTTGTTTCTCATTAAAAAGTTTTACTCCTTAAGAAATGCATTGTAATTTTGAAACATATGTATAAAATCATGGCCACTCACATATGATTCCAGTCCAGTTATATTAGTAACCTTAAAAAAAGTTGTTTTAATCTACATGGGGAGGGTTTCCTCATGGGGGCTGCAATGTTAGAATCACATGACCATTCGAATACTACTTGCTTAATCTCAGTAACCATCTTTTTATTGGACACTTTCACTCATGGATTAAATTAGTTATGGCAGATAGGACAAGGCACAGTCCAAACTAAGGGTGCTTGTCAGTCAGAACGCTGCACCCTAATTAGGCTGTGTCCTTCCTAGACCAGTCCATTTGAGGCAATATTGAGGGTGATTGAAGGCCATGAAGGATGCACTTGATGTATCCTCCAGAATATGGCAAATAAAGGCTATGAAGCGAGGCTGCCTTCAAGGGTACTCACAATTGAGGCAGCCTTCAACGGTGTTTGATGACGTGGCAGCAGAGATATTCATCCTTACTAGGCTGCTGCCTTCCAATTAAGAAGCACCCTCAGTTGTGGATCTATTAGCCATACACACAAATATTACAAAGGTTTTTCTATTTCCACAAGAATGAACAAAGTGACTTTGATTAGTTTGCAGGTTAGTGTATGAAACTGGTGTAACTGCGCAACCTGAACGATTAGAAATTATTTAGCAGTTTCTCTCTCTGTAGCTTTAAATAGTCTTCATTCAAGCTGTCAACCCACAAAAAGCATACTTTTAATTGAAGTATGCCATATGAAAGATACATATACATCATATATCATCCAGTGATGGCTAGAGTAAATAATCGTTGTCATTTGATAATAATTTGGGTCGACTATAATGGAAAACTATGCGAGTTGAGCTCTGTGGTGCTGCAGAATTGTGAGCAGTGGCAGTGTGTCTACCTAAAATAATTGTTTCGAATTTAGATCACGTCATATCGTCCACCAGATGAGTCCGGTGTGCGACCCCCTTTAATTAACCCTGCCGCTCACACTTTCCCAAACATCTGTGAGAAATAACTTTTAAAAAGAGATAAAGACTATTGTGCAACAAGCAGCCCTATTGATATGTGAAAAAAATGCATATATATTGATAATCATCATTGTATGATTAATTATCGATGCGTGAAAAAGGCATCGATCCCAAGCTAAAAGCCTGGACCAAAGCCAAACTCAAAATCAGGGGTGGGTTTATAATTTTTTGAGGCCCAAGCAACCAAACAACCTGGAGCCCCATTTAGAAAAAGTTTGCTTAAAAAAATACATAAAATATATTTTAAAACATAATTTTTCATATCAGCTATTGTAACCAAGTACATACATTTTTTTTTTTAATGAAATAAAAAATCTAGTTAAAGATAATTAATTTTTTTTTTTGCAGACTTTCCACAATACAGTAACAAAAAATCAATATATACCTACATATATTTTTACAAAAAAATAAATACATTTTTAGTGAACAGGGTGTGCAAAATTACTGCACCCAGTAACATTCATATATATATATATATACAGTGAGGAAAATAAGTATTTGAACACCCTGCTATTTTGCAAGTTCTCCCACTTAGGAGACATGGAGGGGTCTGAAATTGTCATCGTAGGTGCATGTCCACTGTGAGAGACATAATCTAAAAAAAAAAAATCCAGAAATCACAATGTATGATTTTTTAAGTATTTATTTGTATGATACAGCTGCAAATAAGTATTTGAACACCTGAGAAAATCAATGTTAATATTTGGTACAGTAGCCTTTCTTTGCAATTACAGAGGTCAAACGTTTCCTGTAGTTTTTCACCAGGTTTGCACACACTGCAGGAGGGATTTTGGCCCACTCCTCCACACAGATCTTCTCTAGATCAGTCAGGTTTCTGGGCTGTCGCTAAGAAACACGGAGTTTGAGCTCCCTCCAAAGATTCTCTATTGGGTTTAGGTCTAGAGACTGGCTAGGCCACGCCAAAACCTTGATATGCTTCTTACAGAGCCACTCCTTGGTTATCCTGGCTGTGTGCTTTGGGTCATTGTCATGTTGGAAGACCCAGCCTCGACCCATCTTCAATGCTCTAACTGAGGGAAGGAGGTTGTTCCCCAAAATCTCGCAATACATGGCCCCGGTCATCCTCTCCTTAATACAGTGCAGTCACCCTGTCCCATGTGCAGAAAAACACCCCCAAAGCATGATGCTACCACCCCCATGCTTCACAGTAGGGATGGTGTTCTTGGGATGGTACTCATCATTCTTCTTCCTCCAAACACGGTTAGTGGAATTATGACCAAAAAGTTCTATTTTGGTCTCATCTGACCACATGACTTTCTCCCATGACTCCTCTGGATCATTCAAATGGTCATTGGCAAACTTAAGACGGGCCTTGACATGTGCTGGTTTAAGCAGGGGAACCTACCGTGCCATGCATGATTTCAAACCATGACGTCTTAGTGTATTACCAACAGTAACCTTGGAAACGGTGGTCCCAGCTCTTTTCAGGTCATTGACCAGCTCCTCCCGTGTAGTTCTGGGCTGATTTCTCACCTTTCTTAGGATCATTGAGACCCCACGAGGTGAGATCTTGCATGGAGCCCCAGTCCGAGGGAGATTGACAGTCATGTTTAGCTTCTTCCATTTTCTAATGATTGCTCCAACAGTGGACCTTTTTTCACCAAGCTGCTTGGCAATTTCCCCGTAGCCCTTTCCAGCCTTGTGGAGGTGTACAATTTTGTCTCTAGTGTCTTTGGACAGCTCTTTGGTCTTGGCCATGTTAGTAGTTGGATTCTTACTGATTGTATGGGGTGGACATGTGTCTTTATGCAGCTAACGACCTCAAACAGGTGCATCTAATTTAGGATAATAAATGGAGTGGAGGTGGACATTTTAAAGGCAGACTAACAGGTCTTTGAGGGTCAGAATTCTAGCTGATAGACAGGTGTTCAAATACTTATTTGCAGCTGTATCATACAAATAAATAGTTAAAAAATCATACATTTGTGATTTCTGGATTTTTTTTTTTTAGATTATGTCTCTCACAGTGGACATGCACCTACGATGACAATTTCAGACCCCTCCATGATTTCTAAGTGGGAGAACTTGCAAAATAGCAGGGTGTTCAAATACTTATTTTCCTCACTGTATATATATATATATATATATATATATATATATGAAAATGTATGAATTCAGTTCAATTATTTATTGTTATCCAGTTTTTCATTGTAATATGATACGTTTTTATTATTATACTTTGAGGATTTGTAGTATACATTAGTAATATATTTCTGTCTTTTTACTTTAGTTTCACCTGGAGCTTATATTCTGAAACTGCAGTGTATTATTCACCATGTTGCAAAAGGCTGTATTTTATGTAAGCATCGTAGGCAACATTCGAAACAGTATTGTAGCAGTAAACATACAAGGCATGGTGCTAGTCCTGCGTGAGACTCTGAAGAAAAAGTGACACGCGGTGCAGCAGTCAAGGACGTTCTCCCAGCGCATTTTTACATAGGAAAACAATGGAAAAACAGAGCAGATGCCTGCAAAAACATGTTTGGTGTGAATGGCCCCTAACGCATCCACCCGTGTGTGAGAGCGCGTTGACAAAACAAGTTCGGAAGGCATGTATTTTTTCCTAAATTACAAACCCCAACCAAAGTCCTTCTGACCCCGAACTCGGCAGATGCATGAACCTCTCAAAGACCGCAGACAACAGCGTATATCCGCGCATGTATCCAGAACAATGTCACCCCTCAAGCGGTTTTTGTTGAGCTTTCCTACCGGGGCGGGGGGGCCTCCCAATGTCCGGAGCCCCACGCAATTGCATGGTTTGCATGGTGGTTAAAACCTCTACTGCCCAAAATTTCTAATTTCTTCTCCAGGCAAATATTCACAAAGATTACATGGACACCAGAAAGTGGCTAGTTGCGAGAAAGTAGCGTTGCCATCTACAAGCACTTTTTAAGCAGTGTACTCATTACTCCTGTATACATGTGGCATTGACAGTAAGCATCTTTCTCTACAGAAATGTAATTTCCCCATGACGCTTGTGTAAATAACAAACAATAACAAAGTATCCAAGGAAGACGTCACTATATTTGTTCCCTGTTGCATCGCTTTATTTCCAGATATTCCAGAGTTGTTGCTGTGTTTGTTTACTTAAATTTCTGTCACAACCTGAAGCTGAAGTGTGCTGCAATTTTAGTGTTTCCCTCTTACATAAAAAAAACTCAGGGATTCCCTCAATGTACAGGCGCATAGACACAAATGTGAGGGACCTTCGATATTTTACATGGGTGTGTATAAATTGGTTTAGTTTATAGTATATGTGCTTTTCCCACTGTACTCCCATAAATGTTCAGTTCTTTCCGCTTTCTTGACTTGTTGTTGAGCTTCATCTTATAATGTTTGTTATCTGGTCTGTTGAAGTATTTGGACACTCTACAATGTTGCAATGCCGCTTATGTGTTTACATGACCACATTAAGCTGCGTTCCCTGGGAGAAACCTGGATGTGTTAAACCGATTTCTCTTAATTCCTTAAACGGCATGAGGAAATCAACATTCTTGTTTACATGATGTTTCCAAATGCAGCTTTTTGCAAAAAAACTAAAATAAACCGTTTTCTTAAGTGCGTGTAAACGTGGTCATTGTTGCAATAGGCTGTATTTTTTGTAAACAGGGCCGGCCCCTCCAAAAGGCGATATAGGCAGCCACCTATGGTCCCAACAAACCTGTGGAGGCCCCATGATGAAATGAATAACCAAAAAAACATATAATAACTTTCTAAAACTAATTTGTACTGATTTGATCACCTTTCAAAAAGCATGTTGTTGACACAACATGCGTGGAAGTCATTATTTGACATAGAAATCACAATAATGGGGACAACCAAAAACTACATATTATGTATAAGATGAGCTCTAAATAATCACAAAATAACAAATAACTCTGCTGCCACGTCATCAAACACCGTCGAAGGCTGTCTCAATTGTGAGTACCCTTGAAGGCAGCCTCGCTTTGTAGCCTTTGTTTGCCATATTCTGGAGGATGCATTAGTGGGAAATGAAGCACTGTTTCTTATCACATTATTATTAGACACAAAACGCACATCTTGCTGAATAATGCTTATGCCTGACAGAAATGCAGAAAATAAGTATTGAAAAATATTAGGCAACTTTGTTGCTATTTAAGTCTTTGTTTAAAGGATGGCAAAAACAGCACTTGTCAAATCATAGGGCTTTTTCTCAGGAAAAATCTGGGGAAGAAATGTAGACACTGCAGATATAGAGCTGTAGTTGTAGACCAAAAGCCCAGTAGAGAATTCACCATGGGTGTTATGAAGAGGGCAGACAAGGGAGTAAGGATCCAAATGCAGCTTTATTAGAAGTTTGCAAGGTAAAGGGAAGTATAAATGCAGGAACAAATGAAACGTCCACGAGGGGAAAATAAAGAGAAGAACACAAGAAAATAACACGGGGGGTCTTGCAAGGAGGGCACAGGCAGGAACACGGACCAAGGCAGGATTCAGGAACTAAGAACAGAGCATCAAACATTAATATTAGCATTAACATTAAAACAACGACCAACAGAGGACAAGGTGAAACATCAGGGCTTAAATACGAAACAAGGGAAAACATAGACCAATGGACAAACAGAACTCATAACAAGGTAAAAGGGCAATTAACTAAAACCAATGACTAAACTAGAACTGATAATAAAGTAATCAAAAAATAAACCAATGAGGACCGGACACATGGACAAGGAGGGAAAACAGGACATGACAAAACTTCAAAATAAGAGTGCATAAAACAAAAGGCAATACGGAACATAAAAGGTGCCAAAACTTAAATAAAAAGGTACACAAGCCAAAGACGGTGTGGATCGTTACAGAGCCCCCCCTTTAAGGAGCGGATCCCAGATGCTCCTAACCAAAGGAGGGGCAAAACGACAACGGAAAACGAGGACGAACAGGCAGATCAAGGGAACACGAGGGGCACAGAGGGACAAGACTTGGACAGAGAGACCGAGACAGAACAGGTGGGTGGCCAGGAGACCAAGGAGGCCGGGCAGATGCCCAGGGGGCCGAGGGGACGACTTGAAGGAGGGGACCGGGTCGGGAAGACTGGGAGGCAGCTGCGGGATCGAGACTAGGTCAGGAGGCCGGGGAGGTGGCAGTAGGGCAGGGATCGGGTCAGGGGGTCTAGGAGATGGCCACAGGGCTAGGCCAGGGTCAGGAGGTCTAGGGGGTGGCCACAGGGCTAGGGCAGGGTCAGGAGGCTTAGGAGATGGCCTCAGGACCGGGACAGGGTCAGGAGGCCAAGGAGAGGGCCACGGGACTGGGACAGGGTCAGGAGGCCAAGGAGAGGGCCACGGGACTGGGACAGGGTCAGGAGGCCAAGGAGAAGGCCACAGGACAGGGTCAGAAGGCCTGAGAGGAGGCCACAAGACAGGGTCAGAAGGCCAGGGAGGAGACCACAAGACAGGGTCAGAATGCCAGGGAGGAGGCCACAAGACAGGGTCAGAAGGACAGGGAGGAGGCCACTGGACAGGGTCAGAAAGCCAGGGAGGCGGCCACAGGACAGGGTCAGAAGGCCAGGGAGGAGTCGAGGAGGACTCCAGGGACGGTGCCATGGTAGGCGGTGACCAAGGAGGCTTGGAAGGTTCTGGGGGTTTAGTAGGCTGGGCTGGCGCAGGCAGAACCGTGGAGGGTGGAACCATGAACACCCTCAGGGGCAGAGCCAAAGAAGGCGGAACAGGCAAAGCCGTGGAAGGCGGAACCATGAAGGCCCTCTGGGGCAGATCCGTCGGAGGCGGAGCTGTGGAAGGGTCAGGGGGCGGAGCAGGCGCAGGCAGAGCCGTGGGAGGCGGAGCAGGCAGAGCCGTGGGAGGCAGAACTGAGGAAGGGTTTGGAAGCAGAGCCGAGGAAGGGTCTGGTGGTGGAGCAGGTGCAGGCAGAGCCGAGGCAGTCTTCGGAGGCGGAGACCTGGGAGGCTCTGGTAACAGAGGCGTGGAAGGCTCGGGAGACAGGGGTGTGGAAGGCTCGGGACGCTGAGGCGTGTGAGGCTTTGATGACTGTGGTCTCGTAGGCTCGTGAGGCAGAGCGCTGGGTGGCTCTGGAGGCGGAGCGCTGGGTGCCTCGGGAGGCGGAGCGCTGGGTGCCTCGGGAGGCGGAGCGCTGGGTGCCTCGGGAGGCGGAGCCGTGGAGGGCTCAAGGGGGGCTGACTCTTGGACGGACGAGGCTACAGGCGCTGGCTCTGGCTCTTGGACGGTCGAGGCTACAGGCGCTGGCTCTGGCTCTTGGACGGTCGAGGCTACAGGCGCTGGCTCTGGCTCTTGGACGGTCGAGGCTACAGGCGCTGGCTCTGGCTCTTGGACGGTCAAGGCTACAGGCGCTGGCTCTGGCTCTGAGGAAGGGGCCGTGAAGGGCGGAGACTGGTGAGCGGAAGCCCCTCCTCTTCTCCTCCTCTTCCTGGCAGACGAGGCTGGCAACGCCGGCTCTGGGACGGACGAGGCTGGCAACGCCGGCTCTGGGACGGACGAGGCTGGCAACGCCGGCTCTGGGACGGACGAGGCTTCCAGCTCGTTGGCCGTGGCAGGCATTGGCGTTGGCTCGTTGGCCGTGGCAGGCGTGGGCGTTGGCTCGTTGGCCGTGGCGGGCGTGGGCGTTGGCTCGTTGGCCGTGGCAGGTGGAGACCGGGAAGCAGAAGCCTTTCCTCTTCTCCTCCTTCTCCTGGCGGACGGGGTTGTCAATGCAGGCCCTGGGACCGACGAGACTGGGGGTGCGTTGGTCGTGGCAGGCGTGGAGGAACGAGTTAAGGAAGGCTGGGGGGTGACCATTGTGGGAGGAAAGGTAGCGTCCTCCTCCGCAACACCCACAGTGAAAGGTGAGCCACAGATCTTCAGGGTCTCATCAAGGAAGTCGAGGAGCGTCCAGTAGGGGGTTGCTGGTGGCAACCGCTCCCTTAGCTGACTATTGAGATTGCCCCTGAAGAAAACGATCAAGGAGTAATCTGGGAAGTCTGATAAGTTTGCCAGCTCCAGAAACTTACAGACATGGGCCTCTATTGGGCTGTCCTCCTGTCTGAGGCTGAGAATCTGGTAGTTGGCCTGTTGAACTATCCAGGCTGCTGGGTCCATTAGCGGTTGGTCGTTCTGTTATGAAGAGGGCAGACGAGGGAGTAAGGATCCAAATGCAGCTTTATTAGAAGTTTGCAAGGTAAAGGGAAGTATAAATGCAGGAACAAATGAAACGTCCACGAGGGGAAAATAAAGAGAAGAACACAAGAAAATAACACGGGGGGTCTTGCAAGGAGGGCACAGGCAGGAACACGGACCAAGGCAGGATTCAGGAACTAAGAACAGAGCATCAAACATTAATATTAGCATTAACATTAAACAACGACCAACAGAGGACAAGGTGAAACATCAGGGCTTAAATACGAAACAAGGGAATAACATAAATAACACACGTTCATACCTTAAACGTAAAGTTTGAATCGGTATTGAATTGAAAATGTAAAAAAAAATCACATATGGTTCACGTTTGAGGTATGAACATGTCTGTGAGTGAGAGTTAGGGGTTGACCTGTTTATTTTTTTTTATTAATAACAAACCCGAACCCGAAGTCATACTTGAAAAACTGACCTGAACACAGCGGTTTCCCGGGTCGGGCTGCAGGCCTCTAGCCAGCCTACTGCAGTGAAGAGCCGCCACAGCAATCATCAGATTTATAACTACATATTAGATTATACTGGATGTGCAGAAATCTACATGACAGAACAAAACTGAAATAACCAGTCCTTTCAACTGTCGCCACGAAAACAGACCTAGTTCATTTTTTGGCCCACTCCGAGTGTGATTCGGAGGTTGCATTTCCCCTTTAAGATTAAATTTTATTCCACTGACAGTTAGGTTTTTGTTGGGGTTTGGTTTGAGGTGTATGGTTAATAAAATATGCATTCCCATTGACTGTTTTACATCATTTACTACTAAAAATAACTTGATTTAAAACTCTTTTTGCCAACATTTTGTGGGCATTTCACCCAGAAAATGGAGCTCACAAGTTCCTGTAAGTTCAAAAACCCTTTCAGCCACTGGGGCATTGCTTTGAATTTCTGTAAGCACAGAGCGATTTCAGCAGTGGAACTTTTGACCTATTGTTGCCGAATATACAGTGAGATCAGGCTGTTAGGTCTGAAATGTAATATGGTACTTATTAAAACTGTAATCAGTATCATAAATTGAAAAACTTAAAAATGCAGCCAACAATTGAAGAGCATACAAGGGATCTGGTGGATTTTTGGACCTATCCAACATGTACAATTGTGATTACATAATCTAAGACATTTCTAAGACGAAAAATAGATCAATCCCAGCTTTAATATGCATAGCTGTAGCTTTTGTCTAAACTTTGAACTAACAATAGAAATGGAGTGAGAGATTTGTTTACTGACTGAAAATTGCAACTGATGACTTACAGTCAAAGACCTTTGAGCATTATATGTGTGTGTGTGTGTGTGTGGATGTGTGTATGTATGCAGTATGGAACAATGAAAAAATCTGGACCCTGTCTAACCATGTGTGTGTTCCACATTGCAATGCTATGTTGAGAGGTACTGATGATGATTTCAATGAATAATGTTTTAGGAATTTAAAAAAAGCAGGTTAAATCAAGACAGCTTACGGTGATTCATTTATTGCCACAAATAATCTCTCTCCCTTATTGATGTCTGTTTTTCTGTACATATCTTGTGTGTGGGTGGGTGAGCCTGTGCTTTAATGTTTGCATGGGTGATTGTCTGCTGATTCATATTTCATTCATGCAGTTTTAAATAAACAAGCATTTATGAGAAAGTTAGTGTGTAACTTACTGAGCCAAATATGTGTTTTTTTAAAAAAAAAAAAGCCTATTGAAGATCTGTGTTTGTTCTTTTGATTAGCTCTTACCAGATAAGACAGACAATATTAATTAATTTCTCTGAAATCTAATAATTTTAGCCATTTGATTTTGATCATAATCTTTTTATTAATACAATGTGAAGCAAACAAATCATCCTTATGATTTACCTAGGAAAAGGGTTAGAAAATCCCCCACTTATTGAGTGAAATCCCTATCTTCATCTGCCCTTGAGTCAATTCTTTGCGTGAAAGAAAAGAGAAAGTGAGAACAACTGTTTGACATTCTGACCACCTTGCTAAAAAGACCAGCTCGTGAATTTCCATGCTGCTCTAAGCTGATTTATATTTCTAAGTCCTCAATTGGTGCTCGTCTAGCTGGTGGACCAACATAGCCCTGTTGTTTACTAGCAGAAAATGCATGTCAGCTAAGAAATTATGCCTGTTTAAGCTGGTAAAGAAACCTGAAAGGAACATCAGCTCACCAGCATCCCATGCTGGGGACCAACATCCAAAACACAGCATATGTTGGTGGCCAGCAATGCTGGCATATGTGGTGAAAGAGACATTATTGTTCAACTGTCCAGGGCTGTGTTTCCCAAAAGCATTGTAAGCTTAAGTTGATCGTAGAAGCCATTATGGTTTCTACAATCTACTTGTTTCAATGCTTTTGGAAAATACAGGCCAGTACTGTTCATACAGAATCTGTTCTGGAGGTAGACAAATGTGCCCTCACACCTTTCTGTGTGATGTTGTTATCATGCAGGACTGTGAGGGTTTCCAGGTGGATGTATGTGGTGTTTGTGCAGGAGATGGGGGATCCTGTGAACTGTTCAGTGGGACACTCTTTCTTTCTGTGCTCTCTGTTGGCTACCACAAGATCCTGGACATTCCCTCTGGAGCTCAACGAGTCAAAATACAGGAAACACAGAAGACTAGGAACTATTTAGGTAATGGAAGTGAATTCCCTCTAGCTCTTCTTTTTAATTCACTGCAAGCTCATTTTTCATATATTATATGTCCTACTATTTTAGCAACAATTACCCAGCTTGAAAATCCACCTGCAACAGCTAAATATGGTAGTTGGTTTTACATAGTTTAGTTGGCACAAGCAGGTTTAGATGGTTGATAAGCTGAAAATACTCTGCTGAAAATACCACCTTAAACCAGCATAAAATTCAACAATTCATGCTTGTTAGTGCTGGTGCATAGCTGGTGGACCACCAGCAATCAATTTCTGAGACACAAGTTCTCATCCTATGGAAACCAGGAATTATTGCATTCACTCTGTGACACAGATTCTGTGGAAACGAGGAAGTAATGGCGAGCGTGATTTGGAGGTTGCATTTTGCCATAAAATTACATTTAACTCCACTGATGATTAGATTTAGGACATAAACTATGGAGAATATCCATTCCTGTTGACTGTATTATGTCATCACAAAAAAATTAGAATAATACAACCCACTTTTGGTGCCACCCTGACATTTTTCCTCTTCCAGCTTCGGCCACTGTGTTCGAATTTCTGTAATCACAGACTGTTTTCAGCAGCAGAACTTTTGACCTCCTTTATATGAGCGTGACTGATCACAGTGTTTGTTGACTAGCTTAGCCTTTCTGGTGAAGCTGGTTGACCAAGGAAGTCTTGCTGGCTAAGTTAATTCAAAGTCCTTGTAGGGAAACCAGCTGGCCAGCTTTCCATGCTCTTGAACAGTGTCCAAAACAAAACATGCTGTTATGCTGCCACTAGTTGTTGGACTTGGTTTCAACCTGGTCAAGCTGGTAAGAGCTGGTAAACCACCTTGGACCTGCAAAATAACAGCTAGCATGTAACCAAAACCAGCTTGACCTCCTTAAGCTGGCATGACCTGGTTTTTCCAGCAAGGCTAATACATCAATACATTGAGCCACCAGGTGTCCAGCTTCCATCCATCATCCTTCTTTTCCTCTCCTTCTATTCAGTCTCTCCCTCTTTCTCTTACTTCAAGCTCTCAGGACAGCAACTGGCAAATCCGTGATTAATGGTGACTGGGTGATTGGCAGGCCAGGACAGTTCTACTCTGCGGGTACTGAATTCACATACAAACGGCCCAATGAAATACGTAGCAGAGTGGGGGAATCCATCACTGCCCCTGGTCCAACCAATCAGGAGCTGCATTTGTTTGTGAGAGACTACTTCTACTGTATGATACCACAAAACTGCTATAAAAAAGAAAAGAAAACAAGTTATATTATTGCATTTATAACGATACTGTTATAACAACAATGTTGTTGTTTTTAAGTTAGGAAGAACTTATTTCTATGATTAGATGTGTTTCTTAATAAGTTCATCTGAATAAAAGGTGTTTCTTTTTTAGGTCATATACCAACAGCCCAATCCAACAGTGTATTATGAGTACATTCTACCCAGAGACCCCATCATCAACACACATTCAGATACATATTCTTACTCTAGTGTACTTCCCCTTGGTAAGTATTTTATGTAAAAACAAAAGCACACACTCCAAAGTTATAACATTCAAAATCCAGACTTTACTAAACTGAACAAAATTCTAAAGTAGGGCTGCATCTGAAAATGCATACTGCCCCACTATATAATATGCCAAAAGCTGTTAATGGAGTAGGTATAGGGGTAGCCTCATGGTACGATTCTGGAAGTCACGCTCAAATTCCAAAATGATTCCTGATACAGTACATCTACATTTTTTTGCATGGATTATTCTGCTGCACAAAGGCAAAGCAAAGTATCTTCACATTTTGACCACAATTGATTTTCTTAGACTGTAGGTTGTCCTGTCGTTGTCTAGCGTCTAGCAAAGGTCTAGCGTCCAGAAAGGTCGTCTAGCTCCGCTATAGCCAGGTTTTGAGAAAATTGCAATAACTATAAAATCCACACTAAAATCAATAACTTGTTAGAGTACTGTTATACTGCAGATTTTTCATCATACAAAGTGATAAACACTAACTTTATTGGATGAATGAGCTGTGAACAATACATGGAATATTCATAAAATTAAATAAACAGTTCTCTATCCAACACTTAGTTTAGTAGAGTATCACAATTTTTCAGTTTCTTTCTTTAGAAAATGTTTACAAAGGAAATAAATAACATAAATAAATATTGGTCATATCAACACCCTCAATACAATTCAATAAAATTGTTTAAGAAATCTATCAAGCATCTCGTAAGCTGTTCCATCTGTTTGCTCTGCGACTAGGGCCTTGTCCCAAATGGCACCCTAAGCCCTTACGGTACTCCTTTGGTAATGTAAATGAGTGCAGAATGATGGGGCACTAGTCAGTAAATCCATGAGGGTGCATCAGTTGTAAAAGTGTGCATTTGGAACAGACTTCAAGACTTCAATAAGATAATGGCATTTTCGTACATTAAATTTTCATACATGCGGTTTAACAAATCATTATTTGAAAAGTCATAACATTGATAGATAGGGTAAATAAAGTGACAATTAAGTAAATGCACACCTTAGATTCAGTTATGAAAAATATTATAGAAAAAAAAAGAGTATAACTGCAAACTCAAAATTTTGGCTCATTTATTTATTTCACCAACATTTCAGCAATAAGCCTTTTTAAGCCCAATAAGACAGGGTAAAAGAATACACTTTAACTATTGGATATTTGTTTTTGTTTTTTTGAATAATTTGAAGCAACACAATGAAAATAAAGCATTAGGGAATTGAACAAAGAACCTCTGAAAAACAAATAGCACATATAACAACAACAAGACCCTATCTTTTTCAATGTTTGAGAACAAATAAACATGATTCAGGCACCTGAAAAGCAAATTATTTACTTTTCCATTGGCATACTGTTTTTGGCATACTATATAGTAGGAAATTATTGATATTCAGACACAGCGTAAAGTAAGTGTTCCATTTGGGAAGATACTACACTTTCATACACAACACAGCTGAATACATAATGTACTGTGTAAGTGTATAGTGTATCATTTGGGACACAGATTTTGCCTCATGATTCTCACAGTTAGTATAGTTATTTCCCCCTTATGCAAGCTTTAATCTTGTCCTTATTATTTTTATATATGATTTGGAAGTCCTCTTTTTTGTCTCTTTCTCACTGGCTGTCTGTCTTTGCCTCTCTCATCCTCCAGTAGAGAGCCATGGGCTGTTTCCTAGCCCTGAGATTAGTAACAGTGAAAACTCAATGGGCGGCCTTCACCTTAACCAAGTTCCATCGGACCCTATGACCTCTGAGACACTCCCTCTGTACAGTTGGGTTGCCACGACAAAAACTTCCTGCAGTGTTACCTGTGGAACAGGTAGCTTAGTCAAGTCAGACACCTTATATAAATGTAGGGATACTTTATATATGTGTGCTTGTTGTATTTCCCCCCTATTTAATTTGGTCTGGATAAACTAAGTGGTCTCTTGAGGTCATTATTACCATTCTTTGAATGCTGTTAGTAGTGTCTTAAATAAAAACAGACATATATAATAAACAATTAGGCCTTATTAGTTTTTCAATGATTTTGGCTCTGAGACATATAAACATATCGTGGTGTCTGATGAATGGTGTGATGTTAAACGATAGTGACACACACACACACACACACACAAGCAACATTCATGCAAATCATTGCAGGGGTTTCACAATGTCCTCCCTGTTTAACATCTAAATCAAAACCATAGTTGTAAGATTTTTATATAAAACCAAAGCAGACTGTATTCTCTCAGCAGAGAAAACTGGACACTTAAGACATCACAGTAACAGTATTGTTTCTTCCCTTCTGTCTCTGTTTATCTGCGTGTCTTGTGTATGTATTAGGCAGTCGTCAGGTTCTGTTCAGCTGTATAGAAAGGGCCACTCAAACTACCGTAACAGGGGATCTCTGCAGCCACACACTCCATCCCGGCCCCCAGGTAGAAGACTGTCAACCACAACCTTGCCCAGCCTTGTGAGTGAACAAACACAACCATTTACCATACAAAGTCAGCATTGGAATCTGAGAGCATCTAGAGAAAAACAAACCAGAACAAACCATTAAACACAAAAAGGGACATACAATCCTGCATGCAATGGCCTGTAATGTATGTTTTTTTAAAACCACTTAAAGGGAAAGGTCCCACAAATATGAAAAATTTGAAGAGTAGTTGGTTCCAAATGGTGGAAATGAGGAACACATGAGACTGATATCAAGCAGAATAGCAAGTTGCATCACTACATTTATTTAATCTTGTGTTTGTTTATGTGTTTGTGTAGCTGGGATGTTGGGGAGTGGTCTGAATGCAGTAAGACCTGTGGTCCAGGTTCCCAGTTTCGTCAGGTGATATGCCGGCAGACGCAGGGACACCACGGCAATAGCACAGTCGTTGTGGTGACCAGCCTCTGTGATAATACAGAAATGCCCGAGACGACCACTGTGTGCCAGCTGAAGATCTGCAGCGAGTGGCAGATTCGCTCAGAGTGGACAGAGGTTTGTGAATATGTCTGATTGTGTACTGTAGAGGAGTAGGGGGTTAGATGAGCCAGATTTACTTAAAAGAATAGTTATTCTTTTCTGTCATAATTCTGTCATAATTTAGTCACCCTCATGTCATTCCATACCCTTATGACTTTCTTTTATGTACACAAAAGGGGATGTTTAAAGAAGATCCCACTATATAATTTCTGTTGAGTCTACATCTTAGTTGAATGTATTACTAAATACGACCACTAGGGGGTAGCATAGGAAAAAGTGTAAGTGAGGTGATGCTTGGCCAGAGGGGAGAAAAAGGGCTTTACTGCTTCATTGCCTAGGAACTGAAGGGCAAAGGATTTTTTATACGCTGCCAGAGACCGGGGATACATTAGACTTTGCTATTACTGTCCTAAGTACGCACTTCACGCCTGCTATAAATGTGGTGGTTGAATGTCTCAATTTGTGAAAGTGATTGCAAGGTGATCAAGAGTCTATAGTAAATTACTGTATACTGCTGCACTGACACATTTAGCAGCAACATGTGACTTCCCAAATATGGAGGATATGATCCAAGATCAGCTCATCGAACGTGTCTGACCCGCGAATTTGTGAGAGACTGCTTCTAAAACCTAACCTAATTTTAGCAGAAGTTATTGCAACTGCAACCCAAGTCAAGTCTGCATCAGAACAAGCTAACTATTGGAGAGCGGGGCATACCCTTGCAAGCTGTTCAAGTCAAACAAAAGGGTTATCGGCCCATGCAGCAACAAACCACTATCACTACAAAGACAGCTTCAAAGCCTCACACACTTGCCGTGCAGACACACACGTTTTCGCTGTGACTCTGGTGGACACTTAGCCAGTGCAAAAGAGTGCCCAGCATTAAAAGCAGTGTGTAAGAACTGTAAAAAGAAAGGACACTTTGCTTGTGTATGTCGCTCTGCTTCAATGCATATTGCAAGAGAAGTTGAGTTGCTTAAGTAAACTTTACAGTTACTCCAAGGATCTAGTATGCCCAGTAAAATCCAATGTGCTGTGGGCATTCAAACTGAAAAGTAGTTCACAACTGTGGAACTGACTGTGGATACTGGTGCTTCAGTGTCAGTCCTACCTCGATCAGTCTACAAGGAATATTTCAAAGACAATCTCCTTCAACCATCGACTGCACAACTAGTTACATACGCACACCCATTAATGTTCTCTGTTGCATGCCAGCTAATGTTATTAAAGACGATGTCAAATGCTCTGCTACACTTTCATCGTGGATGGCAGAACTACCCTAATGGGGATGGACTTGATATCTGCTCTCCATCTGCACATAGAGGGGAGCACAATTTGTTCTGCAAGAGCCTCCGACTTACCTGCTTCTCCTTCTTCGACACATGTGATGCAGCTTTCCGCTTCAGCACCGCACACCATTGGCAGTGTGAAAGGTTTAATGCATCGTGTGAAAGATTTGTCCTCTACTGTACCACGTTTTCAGTGCTGGTGTAATTGAGAAAGTTGATGCTTCACCACGGATTTCCCCGATCGTGGTAACACAAAAGAAAATGGGGGGAATCAGAATGTGCATTGATCTGTGGGAGCCTAATAAGGCCGTTATAGTTTATGCTTTCTCTCCTCCACACATGGATGAACTTCTCACTGCCTTGTCAGGCACGACTGTGTTTTCCACCATTGACTTAGAAAATGCTTACTACCAGGTTCTGTTACATCCAGATATCCGTGACCTCACTGCCTTCATCACACATGATGGACTGTTGCGTTTTTGTCGGGTCCCATATGGGCTCGCACATGCCCCAGCTGCATTTCTGAAAATTATGTAAATTATTCTGAATGGATTCCCAAATTTATAAAACTACCTAGATAACATGATCTGTTTTGGACGAACACATCAATGACGTTGCCTTGAATACTGTACTCAAATGTCTCAGCAAGGCCAGCCTGCGAGTGAATGAAAAAAGTGCAATTTCCACCAGTCATCATTGCACTCGGGCACATACTGAATGGAGAAGGCATCCAGCCTGATGCAGATCATTTGCAAGCGATAATGCAGGCCCCGTGCCCTACTGATGCTGTCAGTCTTCACTCGTTATGGGGTATGCTGTTCTGTTACAACAAGTTCACACCTTATTACGCCACTTTGGTAGAACCACTGGATTTCTGCCTGCGCCAGGACTCCAAATTTGAATGGACTCAGCAAAGTCTTGTGGACGTTAAGAAACATCTAGTGAATAGTCCAGCACTTGCCTTATTCAACCACAAACTGCCGGTCATTGTGTTAACTGATGCATCGGATTATGGGTTAGGAGCGGTGTTGTCGCAGGTGCACACATCGAACACACAGTGGCTTGGATTCTGATCGAAAGACATTATTCAGCTGTGGAGAAAGAGGGTTTAGCGTGTGTTTTGGCTGTCGGAACATGGTGGACATACCTTTGAGGCAGACGATTTATTCTGCACACTGATCACCAGGCACTGACAACCTTGCTGTCTACATGTGAAGCTGGACATGCCAGGATGCGTATTGCTCTGTGGTCAGCCTGCCTCCTGTGTTACACTTACAACATTGTGTATCTATTGTGCTGGCTCATTAAACTATGCTGCTGACTGTCTGTCATGATTATCTCTTCCACTTACCTCTGCTCTCAAATCCAATGATGAACCCCTTACCTGTCGAGTTCGAAAACTGCTGCATCCTCATGACATGAATGCACACATTTTGCCAAAGGATGGCCTGCTTCTTCAAAAGCTGTGTATGCTCAACTGCAACCCTACTTTTGTGTTAGGGATGAACTGTGCATCAAGGACAATGTGGTTTTTAGAGGTACATGCTTAGTAGTAGTACCAGTGATGTTACGACACATTCTGATTGCGCTCACTCACGAGAGCCACCAAAGAATCAAGCAAGCAACGCTTACGTGAACTGTACTGGTCCCCTGGCATGGATAATTCTGAATACATTATAAGTAAATTGCCTAACTATAGATATTTCCATTGTATAGTTTTGTTGGTTGTAATTAACTACAATGCTAGGAAAAGAATAGAGCGAAGAAGAAATTATATTATGTTTGGTGGGGATGTTGTGTCTACATCATAGAGTAATGTATTACTAAACACAACCGCTATGCGGTTGCATAGGTAAAAGGTTAGGTGAGAGAGTAGAGAACAGAGTTAGTGATTGCAGACATCTTGTAGTGCTGTTCTGTTCTGTTCTGTATTAAAGGCAACCACTCTCAAAGTAGTGTGGTGCCATCATGCCTTTTATTTAATTTTTAGTGCATTCTACATTACAATAATTTCTAATTTAAAGTCGTGACTCAACACGCCCGGTCCCGTATTAGGCTAATCAAGCCACCGAGAGGGATAAAGGCCGACTGCAGAGGGCGGTGCGGGAGAGAGAGAGAGAGATTGTTCACGGACCTGTCTGTCGTTCTATGTGTTTGTCTTTCTCAAGGCAGTTCACGACAACACTGGACTGTCGTGTGACTGTGTGTGTGTAGCGCTCTCTCTGACCCAACTGGAGGTTCTGTGGCCACTTTTATGCCGCTCTCCCATGCTCACTGAAATCAGAGACAGGTGTTAGACATAATTTGGCTCAGGTGCAAGCGCCCTTACCACTTTCTCCCCCAGACGGACGCTTGACCACGCCCCCGTTGCCACAGGGTGCTTAAGCTAACAACACACAAACAGTTATAATGTTTCATATCTTTATTGAACACATACCATTAAACATTCACATCACTGTGGAAACTGTAAATGAACCCTAGCATTTAATAATGGAACGATCCTGCTTTGGCATTAGGCCACTACTTTCAGAAGAAATTTTATACCATTATTCCTCACAGAACTGCTTCAGCTCAGCCATATTCCTAGGATGTCTGGCGTAAATGGCTATCTTGAGGTCATTACACAGCATCTCTATTGGATTATGGCCTGGGCTCTGGCTGGGCCACTCCAAAAGGTGGATTTTCTTTTTTTAAGCCATTCTGTAGTGGATTTATTTCAATGTTTAGGGTTATTGTCCTTCTGCATCACTCAACTTCAAATTATCTTCAGCTAGTGCCAGCAACCTTACATTATCCTGTAGGATATTTTGTTAAACTTGAGAATACATTTTTCCCTGAAGTGGTTCAGGCCACAAAGCATCCCCAAATCATGATGCTCCCTCCACCATACTTCACAGTTAGGATGGTGTTTTCATATTAGTATGCGGTGCCATTTTTACACCATACGTAGGCCTGTATGTTCTTCCCAAACAATTCAACCATAGTTTCATCAGTCCACAAAAAAGTAGTGTTGTGGAGTGTCAAGGTGGTCTTTGGCAAACTTTAGGTGCATAGCAATGTTTTTGTTGGAAAGCAGCATCTTCCTTCGTGGTGTCCTACCATGGACGCCATGACTGTTTAATGTTTTCCGTATAGTAGACTCACAAACAGAGATGTTAAACAGTTCCAATGATTCCTTCAAGTCATTAGCTGTCACTCTAGGGTTCTTTTTTTTTTTTTTACCTCATTGAGCATTCTGCAGTGTGCTCTTTGAGTCATTTTGACTGGACAGCCATTTCTAGGGAGAGTACCCACAGTACTTTATCATCTCCATTTATAGTAAATTTGTCTAACTGTGGACAGAGGAATATCTAAGCTCTTTAAAATAGCTTGGCTTCAAAGCTACAAGTCTTGATCATAGGTACTCTGAAATCTCTTTTTTGCAAGGCATGTCCACGTCAGAAGATACTACTTGTGAATAGCAAACTCAAAATGTATAAGTGCTTTTTATAAGTCAAAGTAGCTCTAACCCACACCTCTAATATTGTTTCATTAATTGAATGCCAGATTTGCCAATTCCTGACTCTAATTAGCTCTTTTTGTCATCTTTAGCCTAGGCATTCACATACTTTTTCTACAGCACTGTTTACATTTAATTGGATGTGATCAATAAAGGCATGAAAGATTATAATTGTTTGTGTGTTGTTAGCTTAAGCACATTGCAATTTGTCAATACTTGTCTATACAAGTCCCTACTTTGAACCTAGAGGGTCAAATTGACACTTTTCAATTTCAAAAGCTTGTTATAAAGGTTATGTTTGCTCAATCTCTTTTATGAGGACTCTCCATAGACATAATGATTTTTATACTGTACGAACTATAGATTCAATCCCTACACCTAAACCTAACCCTCACAAAAAATGTCTGCATTTTTACATTTTAAAGAAAACATTGTTTAGTATGTATTTAAAATTATTTGAATTAAGGGAACACTAGAAATGTCCTCATAAACGACATTTATAGCATAGTACCCTTGTAATTACCAGTTTGTAACCTAAAAAACTCCTCGTAATCCACCTAATCCCACCCACCTACACACACACACACACAACACATAAGAACACACACACACCCAAAAACACACATTGACAACAAACACAAATGCAAACACAAAAATGCAGTTCAGCAAAAACGTATTATAAACAAATCGTCATTTGAATATGTTCCTGGAACTTATGATAAAATGTTATTCATCATTGCAAATATGTCAAACAAATGACACAAAGATCCCATTTGTAGTCCATTCAGAGGCAGAGATTGTCTACAAAACATGGGGGAAGGGCAGGGCTTACAAAAAAGACTGGATGTCTATGGGTGGATCACAAACCCATAGTAGTGTGTGTGTGTGTGTGTGTGTGTGTGTGTGTGTGTGTGTGTGTGTGTGTGTCTGTTTGCTGCTATCTAGTGGAATGATAAGTCTAAAAGTAGGGAAATAGAGCAAACAAAGCATTTATTACAAACTTTTGAAGCCTTTTTTAATAAGATTTTTGAAGCTGCATTGAGGTGTTCACTGCCTTTTAGACCTATATATTAGAATAGAAGGTGATAGAGAAAACAAATGGTGTTAGCTGACAACTAGCCAAATTATTTAAGACCAAAGGTAAAGAGAAAGAGCAAACAGAGCCTGTATTATAAGAGCTTGAATTTTTACATAAAAATGGTCAATTGACCCTTAAGGACAACATAGGGATTTATATTGTAGTTTTGTGTATAAATACATGATATTTAAAAAAAAATACATTTTCAGGTTTAGATTACCTAAAAAGGAGGATCACATTTTAATAGCAATTAATGCAGAAAACCAGCTCCAAAGGGTTCACATAAATTTTCTTGCCACTGTAGCTACTGGCAGACAGGGACGGGAGCCCCAAAACTAATCCTTGCCCTAAACTTAACCACGAATGGAAGTGACACCCCCTTTTGGAGTAACCCCACCCTCTTTTGGAGATTCCGACCCATTTGGATATCTCCGGCCTGCAGCCATACCTACTTGCAGTTATTAAACGACAGCATTTGACGCATAATGGTTGTTTAGTTGAACAAGTTCTCACATGTACACCCATGCCACTGTAAACAAGCTTATGCACAACAGATGGAAAATTAATTTTATGTTTATTTAATGATAGGCTCCTACAATATACAGTATAGCTTCCAGATTTACCAGGTCATAGTGGGTTCTATTTATGAAGTCAAAAGCAATAATGTGCTCAGAGCTTTATAAAAGGCCCCTTACATTATGGTTTGTTAAAGCTCTGGTTCCTGTTAAATCTCGTTCTCTCTCTCTCTCTCTCTCCTCAGTGCTCGGTGCCATGTGGAGTGGGTCAGCGCAGCAGAGAAGTTGTTTGTGTGGATAACCTAGGTGACATTGTTTCTGATATGGAATGCAATATGGCCCTTCGCCCACAGGACCTGCAGAACTGTGACAAGGGAGTGTGCGCCAGCAGCTGGTTCTACTCTCTCTGGAGTGATAGGGTGAGATATCTGTAGCATGTTTGGCAATTCCTAGTAGAACTTGTAAAACAGCTGTTTGTATCTCTCTGCAGTGTTCTGCAGACTGCGCAGACGGCAGTCGCAGTCGGTCAGTGGTGTGTATGATGAGTCATACCAACTCTCTGCCACTGGACAACTGCGATGATAAGGAGAAACCAGATGAGCTCATGCCGTGTGACCTGGGCCCCTGCACAGACCAACTGGAATGGTACACAGGACCATGGGGACAGGTACATGGAAGCTTACTCAAACATGAAACATGAACACACGCACTGCAGAAAACCTTTAAAACCTTGGAACATCATGCCACTCCCCTTTAGCTGTTTTGCATACTTTTAATAATAATTTGTTAAAAGATTGCTTTCATGGAAAGGAATGCAAAACAATGTCCTTCTCCCTGAAAGATATTAATGAAATAAGTGTTTCACCGGTTTCTGTGACAGCTCTAGACTCGGTAAACAGCAAACAAAAATGTGTCCGCGGACCGCAGACAATGGTGCTTTTTACCTGTCAATCATTTTGCGTGTTCTCAGAGTATTGTAGCTGCAGCAAATTATTGAGGCATAATGCATTTTTATGCCATGTTGCTCATAACATTTGTCAGTTGAGGGAGCTATTTTGCTGCTGTTGGTTTAAAAAAAACGTTGATGCTCTCAATACAGCTAATTTTGGTATCTTTGTAGTGTGGGGTTTTGGAAAGAGGGGCCTGTCTAATCCAATGACTCACTAGTGGAAGTAGAACAGCTGAAATAACTTACAGCACCTTAAAATGTAAAGTGTGTACTGCCACTAGTGGCAACAAATGGAATTACAAAAATAATTAAAGTTTTATATAGGCTTCCCAAACACTTCTGCCCTTTCTTCCCACTTTTAAAGTTTTTATTGCAACATAAAAATGTATTTGTGTGTTTATGTGCCACAGTGCTCATCTGAATGTGGCAATGGGACCCAGAGTCGAGGTGTGGTGTGTGTTCTTCAAAGCAATGGCCAATTAGGAGTCACCTCAAATTATAATTGCTCTCATCTGCCCCGCCCTCCAAGTAAACAGACCTGCCATTTGAAAAGCTGTGGTGCACAATGGTACATGACAGCTTGGAGCTCAGTAAGTTACTCATAAAAACACTGTGGATCAGCAACTAAAACTAAGTTCATCTGGTTAAAAGACCTACTTTTCTGCCACAGTGTTCTCGTTCTTGTGAGGGAGGCTTTCGAGTGAGGGAGGTACGCTGTTTGCGAGATGACCAGACCAGTAGCGATGAATGTAACCCTGCCCTTGAACCCGCAAAACGAGAGGAGTGTAATACACACAGCTGCACGCCACATATTGGTATGATTTTGTACCTTCAATAATTTCATCTTTTAAATTTATTTAAAATGCATTGCTTTGTACTCATTCTAAATCATTGTTAAAGGAATAGTTTACCCAAAAATTACAGTTTATTTCATCATGTAAAACACGTTTGTTTTTCTTCAGTGGAACAAAAAATTGACAAGCACAAATAAAGTGCATATTCTCCCAAATGTCTCTTTTTGTGTTCCCCAAAGAAAAAAATATGCAGGTTTGGAATGACAGATTTTTTTATTTTGGGGGTACTGCTCCTTTAAGAAGTCCCTCTGTCTCTTTCTCTGTAGATGAATCCTGCAAGGATTTGTATTATAACTGCGTGGTGGTGGTCCAGGCCCGTTTATGTGTGTATTCGTACTATCGCACCACATGTTGTGCATCATGCTCTCGGGTTGTTCATTGAGATACACACCATAGAATCTGATGATCCAGTCTCTTTGTCGTTGGGATAAGACATCACTGCCTCCTTCTCCCTGAACTGTGATGTCCTTGTCTCTTTGAAGTCAGGAGTCATGACATCATTCCCAACCTGTTTTCAGCTGAATCTAACCCTGAGATGACATCACCGCTCACCTCCTCTCTGACTCAAATAGCAAAGAACACTTGTACGCATTCACAACTCTAACTTTATAAAATACAATCTGAGAATGCTCCATGAGAAATTTAATATTTATTACAAATAAAAACTGAGCCTCTTTTATTTCATTTATCATGTTCATTAATGTCTAAAAATAAACAATAAGATAATTAATACTTGTTAACCTTCAAATTGAAATGGTAATTTATATGACTAGGTAAGTAATGGTAGTAGAGAAAAAATATATACACTGATAAGCTACATTAAAACCACCTGACTAATATTATGTAGGTCCCCCTCGTGCCGCCAAAACAGTGCCAACCCGCATCTGAGAACAGCATTCTGAGACGTTATTCTTCTTATCACAATTGTACAGAGCGGTTATCTGCGTTACCGTAGACTTTGTCAGTTTGAAGCAGTCTGGCCATTCTCTGTTGACCTCGCTCATCAATAAGGCATTTCTGTCCATAGAAATGCCTCTCACAGGATGTATTTGGTTTTTCTGGAACCATTCAGAGTAAATTCTAGAGACTGTTGTGTGTGTGAGAATCCCAGGAGATCAGCAGTTACAGAAATACTCAAACCAGCACCAACAATCCTCCATGTAATTATCTAATCAGCCAATCGTGTGGCAGCAGTGCATAAAATCATGCAGATATGAGTCAGGAGCTTCAGTTAATGTTCACACCAACCATCAGAATGGGGAAAAATGGGGTGAAGTATTTCTGTAACTGCTGATCTCCTGGGATTTTTACGCTCAGCATCATTCTGCAGTCACATAATTTTCCTTTAAAATTGACCCAAATCATTATCAAAGGACAGATGATTTACTCTAGCCAGCACTGCACTATTGTGAACATCCATCTTTCAAAGAGCCTACATAATGTATTTTCAGTTACAAGTATGTCGTTTAGACAGCTTGAATTAAAGACCTATTCAAGGCTACATACAGAGATACAGAGTGTGTGAGTGTGTGTGTGTGTGTGTGTGTGTGTGTGTGTGTGTGTGTGTGCTTCAGTAAATGTTATATCGCCCTCTTGTGGACTTCAAACGCTATTACGCCAGACTGTTAAACAGAGGCCTACTGATTGTATTTTGAAAGCACGCAAATTGGTCTTCTAATTTAAAATGTCGGTTAATTTTAATATATCGATGTTTAATATTATATATAATATTATATATTATATAAAACACAAAGGCTTCACATGATACATGTTTTAGCATTTAGGAAGAGTAGCAATTTCAAAGAATTTGCCATGTCCCCTTTCCATAATAAAAAAGTAATATTAAATTGGAAACAGTAGGAAGTTATTTTTTTACATTTAATACAAATATATTTATCTTTATTAATATTAATTTTTACAAATACTTTTTACATTAAATGTTGTAGACCATACATTAACATTAGCTAATGCATTAAGAATTAACATGAAAAAACAAAAGTATTTTGATTAATATTAACCAATATTAATAAATGCTGATGAAAAAACAGCATTGTTCATTGTTAGTTCATTATATAACTATTGCATGCACTAATGTTAATGAATAGTACCTTATGGTAGTGTTACCATTAAATCTATAACTTTGCTTATCTGGTTTTTTAAATATATAAATATAACATTTTAAATACACACACATATGTATGTATATATACATATATATACATATACATTAGCGGCCAAAAGTTTGGAATAATGTACACATTTTTCTATTATGGAAAGAAATTGTTACTTTTATTTACCAAAGTGGCATTCAACTGGATCACAATGTATAGTCAGGCATCTATTTCTCAAACTAGACTCTTGTTTATTTGTACATTTGGCATTCCACATCTCTTTCTGTCCTTGTTAGAGCCAGTTGTCCTTTGTCTTTGAAGACTGTAGTGTACACCTTTGTATGAAATCTTTTTTGGCATTGTCAAGCATTGTATAGTCTTCATTCCTCGAAAAAAATGATTGACTGATGAGTTTCTAGAGAAAGTAGTTTCTTTTTTGCCATTTTTGACCTAATATTGGCCTTAAGACATGCCAGTCTATTGTATACTGTGGCAACTCAAAAAAAAAACACAAAGACAATGTTAAGCTTCATTTAATGAACCAAATAGCTTTCAAATGTGTTTGATATAATGGCAAGTGTTTTTCTAGAACCAAATTAGCCATTTATCATGATTACTCAAGGATAAGGTGTTGGAGTGTTGGCTGCTGGAAATGAGGCCTGTCTAGATTTGATCAAAAATGACTTTTTTCAAATAGTGATGTGCTGTTTTTTACATCAGTAATGTCTTGACTATACTTTGTGATCAGCTGAATGCCACTTTTGTGAATTTAAGTACCAATTTCCTTCCGAAACAACAAAATCTGTACATTATTCCATTTTGGCCTCCATAAACCCACACACACATATGTATTAACTTTTTAAGTTCCCCCTAAGGTTTCTTGCACCAAATGTAGGTTTTTATGACACTATTATTACTTCTCATTGATCCTTTGAATTTTAACTTTTTAACATTTTTGGCTACTGTAAATTTAAATCCTCTATTTAAACTCTTCACATATAAAAGGAGTAACAATACTTACATGTCGTGGGTTTGTTGTCAGGTCCAATATTGCAGATTATTATTACCATGATCAATGAAAAAAATGCAATGCTTCACACTGCATACTTTACATAAACCCGTTTTATTTTTTAAAATCCAAGAAAACAAAAATCCTTGATGAGGCCACGTATAGCATAATGTACATTATGAATTAAGTTTAACTCAATGTTTAAACACTGCCAAAAGCAATAGAGGAAAAACAGCACAATGCATTTCAAACATCCATGTCAAAATACGGCCTGAAGGCAGACACGATTATTTGTGTTACAATGCCTGTATACACAATACTGAAGGAATCTGATCATAATGGTAAAATGGTGACTACATTAACTATGATGTGTTGCTTCTCAGGGAAGTCAATCTCCTTTAGGGAACTGGAAAAGAACAATAGCATACATCAATCTATGGAAAACCAAAACAGCATTAACTGAGTTTATAGAAGTATTGGACACATTTCAAAGTTCATAAGTCTGGGATTTTGAAAAACTGTCAAATAATATTTAAATTATTATGTAGACATAGTTTCATAATGTATCACATGAATTCCATATTTCAATGACAAACTTCCAATGAGAACAATATTAATGTAAATAATATTTATGCCTGTCTCATGCAATAAAAGGTCACAGATACGTTTCATATTCTCTAAAATTGTACTCGTCTTATATTATCTTAAACTTGGTCTAATTCAATCTTTAAAATACATTTCACTGGTTTTCAAATTTGGTTTTAAATAAATGACTAGAATTATTGTTTGCAAAGAAATAAAACAAAATGATTTACAGGTAATTCATTCACTGACTCCAGCATGCTATTGAAATGGCCACATAAACCCAAACTTTTAAGATCTATAACCACTTTTTCCATTGTGGAAAAATTACTAGCTAAATTAAAGCTTTTATTTGTTGCATGCATATGTTAATATTGTTCAATTCTCTTTACATTGTTTCATATTAAACAAAGAGCTTATACTGAAAAATAGAGGTGTGTTCCATTCCACAGTTTCCCTATGCAATGTTCACAGCTCCCTACTCACTGAGCACAGGATATCTATTAATGTACACTTCACTTGATAAAATTCATTAATTTGGAATACCCTGCAACATCAAACACAGACAACACTTGAGTCGTGCTGATTATGGGGTTCAAGTAAGATGACACAAATATATGTGTGTAAATGCATGTAAATGTAATATTAATAAGCTTGCATCCATATATATAAACTCATATAATACAGTGCATCAGGAAAGTATTCACAGCACTTACATTTTTCCACATTTTGTTATGTTACAGCCTTATTCCAAAATGGATTAAATTCATTATTTTCCTCAAAATTATACAAATAATACCCTATAATGACAATGTGAAAGAAATTTGTTTGAAATCTTTGTAAATTTATTAAAAATAAAAAAACAAAAACAAAAATCACATGTACATAAGTATTCACAGCCTTTGTCATGACACTCAAAATTGAGCTCAGGTGCATCCTGTTTCCGCTGATCATGCTTGAGATGTTTCTACAACTTGATTGGAGTCCACCTGTGGTAAATTCAGTTGATTGAACATGATTTGGAAAGGCACACACCTGTCTATATAAGGTCCCACAGTTAACAGTGCATGTCAGAGCACAAACCAAGCCATGAAGTCCAAGTAGAGCTCCGAGACAGGATTGTATTGAGGCACAGATGTGGGTAAGTGTACAGAAAAATTTCTGCAGCATTGAAGGTCCCAATGAGCACAGTGGCCTCCATCATCTGTAAATGGAAGTTTGGAACCACCAGGACTTGTCCTAGAGCTGGCCGCCCGGCCAAACTGAACAATCGGGGGAGAAGGTCCTTAGTCATGGAGGTGACCAAGAACCCAATGGTCACTCTGACAGAGCTCCAGCATTTCACTGTGGAGAGAGGAGAACCTTCCAGAAGAACAACCATCTCTGCAGCACTCCACCAATCAGGCCTGTATGGTAGAGTGGCCAGACAGAAGCCACTCCTCAGTAAAAGGCACATGACAGCACGCCTGGAGTTTGCCAAAAGGCACCTGAAGGACTCTCAGACCGTGAGAAACAAAATTCTCTGGTCTGATGAAACCTTTGGCCTGAATGGAAAGCGTCATGTCTGGAGGAAACCAGGCACCGCTCATCACCTGGCCAATACCATCCCTAAAGTGAAGCCTGGTGGTGGCAGCATCATGCTGTGGGGATGTTTTTCAGCAGCAGGAACAGGGAGACTAGTTAGGATCGAGGGAAAGATGACTGCAGCAATGTACAGAGACATCCTTGATGAAAACCTGTTCCAGAGCGCTCTGGACCTCAGACAGGGGCGAAGGTTCATCTTCCAACAGGATAATGACCCTAAGCACACAGCCAAGATAGCAAAGGAGTGGTTACGGGACAACTCTGTGTACGTCCTTGAGCGGCCCAGCCAGAGCCCAGACTTGAACCCAATTGAACATCTCTGGAGAGATCTGAAAATGGCTGTGCACCAACGCTCCCCATCCAACCTGATGAAGCTTGAGAGGTCCTGCAAAGTAGAATGTGAGAAACTGCCCAAAAATAGGTGTGCCAAGCTTGTGGCTGTAATTGGTGCCAAAGGTGCTTCAACAAAGTATTGAGCAAAGGCTGTGAATACTTATGTACATGTGATTTTATTTATTTATTTTTTATAAATTTGCAAAGATTTCAAACTTCTTTCACAATGTCATTATAGGGTATTGTTTGTAGAATTTTGAGGAAAATAATTAATTTAATCCATTTTGGAATAAGGCTGTAACATAACAAAATGTGGAAAAAGTGAAGCGCTGTGAATGCTTTCCTGATGCACTGTATATCCACTTGTGTTATTAAAATGTGTTATATATTTGAATTAAGATTTCCCCAGGCTTGAAACTGGTTTGTTAAATTACTGATGCTGTTTAATATTCAAAAGAAATGTTATTTTATAATATGTGTCTTCTTAACTGGTATACTGTTTGACCAATTGTCATGATAATGAATGTAACATTCGCATCTTGTGCGCTTTGCACTCAAACACAACCACATAGAAATCACACCTGAGGTAAATTAAGCTTAATTAAAATGCTAGTGTCTCAAACCCCTTTTGTTTTTTATTTTGTTGCTTGTTATTTTGGCCAAACTATGTCAGTACTCTGAGTCATTCAAGCCATTTGTGAAGCTTGATTTAAAGAAATGATCTTTTTCTTTTGAGGAAGTTTTTTTAGTTCTGAAACTTTTTTTTTGTTATAGTATAAGGACCTCTTATATGTCAAAAGATCAAGGAAATCCCTTAATACACGCATGCTACTGAGCAAACAAATTGCATCTGTTCTCAAATAAGCTGCTGCCCTCTCGTAGCATATCAGAGCAAGAAACACACGTTTACCTTCTGTTAATTAAGGATATTAATGTACATTTAATGTACTTTGATTTGATACATTTATGTGGAACGGGACGTGGTCGTCGTGTGTCTGTCCCTGAGGAGAAAGGAAGTGGTAAGGCCATCACCTGGTGATTACTGATATTAAACACCTGTGTCTTGTTTGAGGAATGATGGAAACGGGCTTAAAAATGCCACCCAAGCTACATACTGGGAGAGAGAGAGACCAGAGACGCTAGGTGTGTTCTGTAATATACTTTGTTGTGAAGCCAAAAAGCCAATATTTGTTGTGAAGCTGAAAAGCATTGAATTAAAAGTTGATTCACGTGGACTGTGAAAATGACTCCCGTGTCCTTCCTACTCGAACCTCTACACTGGTGCCGAAACCCGGGAATTAAGGAAGAAGACAGGCCGCTATGGACACCTCACTGCTGGATGAAGTCATCCTTGCCAGGATCCCAGAGTCTCACCAGCAAGCTCTCCTCAAGCAGAAACACTGCATTCAGGAGCTCCTCCAAGCCCAGGCCAAGGATCGGCAGGCCTAACGGAGCTTGCTAGCTCCAGGTGGTTCCTCCGCCACGACCCCGGAGGCAGCGATGAAGCCGCACCTCCTGCTCACCAAGATGGGTCCCCAGGACGATCCGGAGGCTCCGTGATGCCTGCCGAATATGGGTGCTGGCCGAGGAAGGGCACAGCGTGGAGGATGTTATCGATCTAATGGTGCTGGAGCAGCTAACCGTTCGCCTGCCCCGAGGAACCGCGGAATGGGTCCAGTGCCATCTCTCCACGTCAGTGGATGCACTGTCCAGTTGGCCAAAGCAGGATAACGTACAGGATACCAGTAAAAAAATTAAGAGGTATTCATACCAAGCCCTGGTGGATTCTGGATGCAATCAAACTTTGATTCCCCACGGTTTAGTTTGGGTACAAACCAAGGTGATGGTGAGGTGTATGCATGAGGATATTAACAAATATCTGTCAGTTTTGGGGGGTAAAACAATGGAGGCTGAGGTTAATTCCCGCCTCACCCATCCACTGATTCTGGGAACAAATTGGCCGGGGTTTAAAAGGTTCTTAAAAGTGCTGCGTGTGGATTGGTCCTGCAAACCAAAATCTCATGTGATGGCTGGGGAGGCGGAGCCGGGGCCATCCAAGTCTAAAGGTTTGGGTATACTTAGCACCCTGCTGACCGCGTTACCTTTCAGAGTATAATTTTCTTGACCGCGAACGAATAGGAACGTATACTTTGGCATTTAGTGCACGCTTGCATGAAAATACCAATTCTTCATGGCCATGTCCATTGACTTTGCGCTTACATTGTGCTTAAAGGTTTATAACGCTCAATACACTTTTTGGTTTGCCATCTTGGACTTACAATGACACCTAGCGGCGTGGATGCGGCATTATTCACAATCATTCTTTTCAGTTACAGATGGCAATTTAGAAATTCACTATTCACATTCAAACATGATTAATTTAATCCAAGAGTGAAAGTGTTGTTCAATAGCAGGGTGGTTACTGAAATTAAGCAAGCAGTATACAGTCGGTCATGTGTTTCTTACATGGCTGCCCCCATGAGGGGACCCTCTCCATGTAGAATAAAACAGCTTTTATACTGATCACTGATTTTATACATATGTTTCAAAACAACAATTAATTTCTTTAGTAATTAAACTTTTTAATGAGTTAATAATTACTGAGTGCATCTTTAAGCATTTGCAAAACATTTCTTTGCACAAAATGTTAAATGTTCAAATTTACACAGAGAGATTGAGCAGTATTTATATTAATTGTAATTAATTGGGAACAACAAGCTTGAATGAAACAGACTTGCACTAAAAGATGCACTGGAATATTAATTCGCCTTTCAAACAACAACTGTGCTGCTGATTAAGTCTCTGTAAAAATAAATAAATAAATGTTTGAGGTACAATCACTTGTAATATCCCAAGTCATAAAATCTAAAATACTCAAAATAAAATAGCTTTGAATATTTAGGTAAAAAAACAAAAAAAAACACACGTTATTGCACTAGTTGCACTTTATAATGGCACTCTTAGACTACACTTTCATCCTTCACACTCAGTTAATGCTTCGAGCAGAAGCTCATCAGGGACCTCGTCCTCCTCTTCTTCAGTGGCTCTTTCTACTTCCCGCATGGCCTCCACGTAAGCAAGGTCATCAGAACAGTCTCCCCAATCCTCAGGGTCCTCTGTCTGGGGAGCTGAAGAGGGCCGCTCCTTCTCTACCAGCACTGCTGAAGCAGTCGTGGGTACAAGTTCAATGTTCCCCAGTTCATCTGTTAAATAAGCCTGATCTTCTTCATCCTTAAGATAAAGAAAGGAGTGCATCAAGTCAACACATAAAAATGTATTCAACCTTATGTTTTCTTATGTAACTTGAAAGATGTTTATTTTAGTCATAAGGGGCCGGTTGCACCAGCTATACATAGATTACAACTTAGCCTAGTTGTGGCGTAAATGGGTAGTACGTCACAATATTTGAGCATTGCACAATTAAACTTAGGAAGCACATATCCCAACATATAATCTAAATATTTACGGGAGCCTCCAACCAGGAGTAACGGTTGGAATAAAAAGTAAACTGATATTTAATGACATCAAAGAGCTCATGTTTTGCATGCTTCAATCTTTTCAACATATATAATGATGTTGACATTTACACTCGTTTATATTTACAAGAGAACATGTAAAAAAAAATACCAAAAAAAACAACAACAACAAAAAAACATACTTTTAAGCTGCTCTTCAGCATGAATCCGATTAATGGTGCACTTTCTAGGATGCATTGCTTGGTGTCAAGTTTTAACACATTCAATATATATAGGATTAAAATGAAAAAATGTCTATTTTTCCAGCCTTTTATATTAGTATTCATTTATCACCCTTTATTTATTTTAGATACAGTTCCTATATATTCTTATATACATATATAATGCCAAATATACTATTTATCAAATCTACTTTTATTAAGTATCGTATTTTAATGGGGAAATATTTTATTACACCTGAGAGTTTCATTAGCAAACAAGGTTTGAACATCAACCATAACAAGATCAAACTAAATTCACGACATTTTACCATTTCTGTGTACAAATTTGAAGGCTGATTATTGGATCAATACAGGTTAATGTCATGTTATATGTCTACGCATTACTTTACAAAGAGCTTGTGACCTACTAGCCAAGTCTTGCTTTAAGAACAGGTGGTGCAACCAAATGAAGCACTGACTTAGTTACACACTAACTAGTAGTTACTATTCCAAGGTGAATATTGACTGACCTCCATCAGTATGTAACTCATGCAGAGATCCTGTGGCAGTGGGTAACCTGTAAATATGGAGAAATACAACATACAGTATTATGTTAAAACTGAAATTAATAACATAAGTGAGTTCATAAAACAAGCCTAATCTCACCCCACTTTACTGTAGCATCATTCCCCACAAACTTTCCATAAAGTGCATCCTGAAAATATTCACAGCACTTCACTTTTTGTTATGTTATTATGTTATGCCTTATTTAAAAATGGATTCAATTAATTATTTTCCTCAAAATTCTACAAACAATACCCCATAATGACAACGTGAAAGAAGTTTGTTTGAAATCTTTGCAAATTTATTAAAAAGAAGAAAAAATTAAATTACATGTACATAAGTATTCACAGCCTTTGGTCAATACTTTGTTGAAGCACCTTTGGCACCAATTACAGCCTCAAGTCTTTTGTGAATGATGCTACAAGCTTGGCACACCTATTTTTGGGCAGTTTCTCACATTCTTCTTTGCAGGACCTCTCAAGCTCCATCAGGATGGATGGGGATCGTCGGTGCACAGCCATTTTCAGATCTCTCCAGAGATGTTCAATCAGGTTCTAGTCTGGGCTCTGGCTGGGCCACTCAAGGGCATTCATAGAGTTGTCCCATAGTCACTCCTTTGTTATCTTGGCTGTGTGCTTAGGGTCATTGTCCTGTTGAAAGATTATATTGCTGCATTCATCTTTCCCTCGATCCTGACTTGTCTCCCTGTTCCTGCAGCTGGAAAACATCCCCACAGCATGATGCTGCCACCACAATGCTTCACTGTAGGGATGCTTTCCATTTAGGCCAAAGAGATCAATATTTGTTTCACCAAGACTTCATGGCTTGGTTTGTGCTCTGACATGCACTGTTAACTGTGGGACTTTATATAGACAAGTGTGTGCCTTTCCAAATCATGTTCAATCAACTGAATTTACCACAGGTGGACTCCAATCAAGTTGTAGAAACATCTCAAGGATGATCAGTCGAAACATGGATGCACCTGAACTCAATTTTGAGTGTTATGGCAAAGGCTGTGTATACTTATGTACATGTGATTTTTTATTTTTATTTATTTGTAATAAATTTGCGCTGTGAATACTTTTCGGATGCACTGTATCTAGCCAGAAACGCGTCTGTGAGCAATATCATCTGAGTCAAATAGACTATGTATATGTCTAGGGTTGCCACGGTGTACGGTGATACCGGTTTTACTCTGTACATGGGACAATACCGGTGTGAAATTTTATTCTGTGTAAAAGGGGGAAAAATTAGGAATGGAAATTCCAATATCAATAAAATAGCCTAACAAATAGAATATCCTTAAATAAAGAATAGTTGCCAAATGAAAAAGTTAGCGACCCCTGATAAATGAACCTAAATAACGAAAGCCAGATGTTCTTTACCAACGTATCAAAATACACAGGCAGCAAAGTACATGCACTGACAGATGTTTATTTGCAGGTAGCGAATATAATGTGCATGGTGGGTAACTGAAAGACATCTCGGATTCGGAATGACACGAGAAATACTGTTAGACACACAGACACGTGCTTGAAGAAACACACTTTATTATATTTTTAAGAACAGATGACAGAAAAGCTGTCTATGCACATGTCTGATGCGCTGTTTATACGGAGGCGTGCAGTCTTGTTGAACACTCATATGTAAAGGGTTCTCACTCTTTGTTTCAGTCTTCTGATATTTTTTTTGCAAGAATAGTATCGTCTATGAGAACGCTGTAAATTACTATCTCAGCTCAGGAGGTGCTCTGAGTTCAGTTCGCTTTATTTCCACAAAGTAGTTTGTTGTGAGCGCTGGGTCACTTTACGTATAAACTATACATCTGTGATTAAATCATAAAATAATACAAAAACACGTTCACCTTGAACCTCGATTTATATTTCAGTGATTATTATCATCATTATAATTATACGTTTACATTTATAATTGTTTTTTAGATCTTAATTTGTATTAGTAATTTTCCACCTGTTTTCATAGACAGATATGGTAAATATATATATATTTTTTATAAATATATTGTCAAAATATTTCTTGCATATTGCCCAGCCCTAGGAGGGAACAAAACTAATTTATTTCACACACACTCAAAGTCATTACCCTTCCGAAGCAGCTAAACTGAGTCCTGGGATCATTGATAATAAAACACCAACGTTACACCCGCAACAAGTGATGCATTTGCCCGGCCAATGAAATACCCGACCTGTAGCCCATGATGAAGAGAATGCACGGATGAAGTAGGTTCGTTGCCAAAGAGATGTTGCCCTTCACAACTGTTGAAAAGCCATCTTTCAAAAAGTTCAACAACACATTTTAATTGCACTTAATTTTTATTTATTCATTAAAATTTTTAGTTAAAATAAATAAAAAATAAAAGTTAAAAGTTCTGAAATAAATCTGCCTTATTATGTAGGCTATTGCTTAACGAAAATTACCACATAGTACCACTTAGCGTACAATGAGGGGGTAATACCAGTGTTAGCCAATTTTTAATGTGAACACCGCACCAGTTGAAAATTATAATATCGTGGCAAGTCTATTGTCACCTCCACTGACAGTATAAATATAGACATTAAGGTGTTGTGCTATTTTACTGAGCGTACTGGAGGATCTGTAGTTCTGTCTTCTGCACTCAGGGTCATGACATCTCTGATACCACACTTCCTCTTTGAGATCCACCACAATCCTTAGAAAAAGAAAAAAAATATATTAAAAGATATTCATTGGATATGCTTATAATAATATCAGGATGTGTGACTTGTTCTTATCGAAATTATCTATTGACTTAGTTAAGATGATGTTCGATTACGCAGCACCACTGTGTACAGTAAATTACCAAATAATGATGCAGACTCACATGATGTTGTTGCTCTTGTGGAAGCGCTTTACATTGTGGCACCAGCGGAATTTTCCAATATCATAAACTAGCAGCTGCTCAGAGGCAAAGTAGTTCCATCGCCGGATGTCTGTTTAGGTTGAATATGTTACATTCACCAGATATTCATTCAATGTACCATTGATCTAAGAAAGGGCTCAATTTAGAAATGTTTTGTTCAATCAGATAATTAAAATGCTTCAATTTTAAAGGGTAGGTGGAAATAAGAATCAAAAGCTTGTGAATCGGAATCGAATAAGTAAATCTGTATCAATACCAAGTCCTAGTGAATAAATAACGACTGAACTTTTATTTTTCTGCGAAATGTCCTCTGAAATAAACCAAAGTATACTGAAAGAACAGCACCATACATCACTTTGTTACTTTTCCTTACTTCCTTGAACACCATCCTTGCACACAAGCGTCAACACAAAATGATCCACATCTTTAAAAGGAGAGAGCTGTTCTTCACCCAAAAGGTCTATATGGAGAGGACAGAGAGAGAGGTTTGTAAGTATAGTGAACTCTCAGTGATAACAGTAACATCACATTCAAGTGTCATACATGTGTCTATTGCATTAAGAGTGGTTCATACAAACTGTAAGTTGATTTTGAAGAGTAACAGAAAAGATATATATAGTAGCAAGTAGGGATGCACCGATGTATGGGCTGCCCATATTTATTGGCCAATTAAAACCGACTAAATTAAAACCATATGTATATCAGTTATAAGCATTAAAAAACACTGATATGAAAAAACTATGATTGATTTTTTTATTAACTAGTAACACGCTTTGTAAAAACTAATAATAACCACAATATGTAGAAGGGTTGTCACTCCTAAGAACATGTAATTTTCATTTGTATTCTTTCTCATTCTTATATTAATGCAGAAGAACTGCCATATACAGATGTGATAGACAGCACATACCTATAGGCTACATGATGAGGAAAACTATCCAAAACACTTTCAAATCAGCCAATTTTGACTTCTAAGACATCGGTATGATATCATTAATCCTGCATGATTGATTGAATTAAGATTAAATTCACAATGTGGTCTTGAACGATTACTAAACTTTAAAAGGCTGCGTTTCTGCATTCAGAGCTTCAGTCAGTTCCTAAACAAAAATGTTTTAAAAGTACAAAATAACCTGTTTTCATATAAATCTTGGAGCTATAATATTAAGTATTTTTTTTTTTTTTTTATATTTTATCTTTCATTGTGGTTCTCTTTAAAATGTTGGTCTGTCATGTGTTCTACAGATACAATCCATGTTCAATGGAAATTATTTATAGATAAAACAGTAAAACAACTTGTGAACATCTTTATACATTTTTAAAAGCATAATTCCAAAGCAAAACAGTAATCTGATGACAAAATAAGGTAAGTGGCAAAATATCAGTTTTGGCTTATGGTTTTTGTTCAAATTGGTATCGGGCAAAAATGTTCATATCAGCACATCCCTGGTAGCAACTATAAGATTAGTTCTAGGTTCCTCATTACCAGAGCTATACACCTCTCTCTGCAGGGTCAGACTGGGAGATCCTGCTGTACCTCTCTGTGGCAATTCGTACGTTAAAATCTTCTGTCCCGTGAAACTGATGATAAACGAAGTCAGTATGAGTGTGTGGGAGTTTTTACACAATGATTTTGCATATAAATAAAAGCCATTGTCATAATCACCTGATGTTGGTGATTAAAGAGGCTAGAAATATGTTTTCTTCTTTTGTGGTGTGCTTGGAGGGCTTTGGGACAAACTTGTTGTCCTCTGCTACGGTGAAGGCAGCATTCTTGCCCAGTTTGGAGGACTTGTAAAGGCGGAAGTTCCTGTTCTTGGTATAGACACCTTCAAAAGAGGAGAACAGGGATCATTTTCTTGTCCCTTACCTTAAAGGGGTCATGAGATGCTCTTTTTTTTTTTATATAGATGAGGTCCACTGATAATATTAGTAAAGTTTTTTTTTTTGCATAATTTTTTTTTTAGTAATATATGATCATTTTGCACCCTGTCTCTGGCCCTCTGTCTGAAACACTCGACTTTGGAATAAGTGCCTCCTTATATCTTGAATGTAAATGCCTGTAATGATTGGCTAATGTCATGCAGCCCCTCGAATAGAGCCATTTTTGAAACTCAATAGGAAGAAACTGAATAAGCACCAAAAGAATATAAATCTAAATGTCAGGGTTTACATATAACGCACATCCAACACATTGCATCCGAATATATTTAACTGTTCATTTCAAGCACAACAGTTAACACTCACACCCTGTCTACACTGGATGAGAGAATCACATCGCATCAAAAGTAATAGAACCCATTATAGTCAATGATGCTGTTTACCATGGAAATATCTGTTGCGGCGCGCTGACAGTAAACAGATGTTCCGTTCCATTTTGCGCTGCATGCACTGGCACTACTACTGCCATTGACAACAACAAAAATAAACGGTTTAGAAAATTTGTGTCAACAGCCACAAGCCGCTGCATCATGTCATGTCAACGGACGCGTCCAGTTTAAACAGGGGGTCAGTGGGACAGACATGAAATATTCATGAATGAAACTGTTTACTCATGTTTTTTTGCGATCGCATCCAAGTGTTTTTAACTGCCCCATCCATCACTAAAAGATATTTTGCAAAGCTTGAATTGTACCAACAACTAAAAATAGCACAGATGGGCGAAAGTGTCCATGATGTGTTTGTGCTCAAAACAGAAGGGCAGCAGCAGAATGACAGAGCTCCTCCTCTTCAGAGTTGTAATTTGACACCGCATCTTTGAAAAACGGCCCGAGATATGTATCGAGCGGTCAAAGACATCTGTCTGTGCATGTTTATGTAGAAAAACATTTAAATCCAGACAGGCATATGAATGTGCCCTGTGTAAGTCCACTTAGGATAAATCTCCCATGACAGGCCCCCTCTCTCCACTTCAACTGTGTGACTAACTGAGAACAAGTGAGCAGGGCCAAGGGTGCAATGATGGAAAATAGGTGTTGCATATGCAGATGTATTTGGTCCTTGTGATGTCACAAGTTCCACGAATTCCAAATGAGCTGTTTTTACAACTTGGTTTAAGTAAATGCTCTTTTTCTATTAAGGAGAAAGTTTTCAGTTCTGAAACTTACAGTATATTTTTGTAGTACCTCTTATTTGTCAAAAGATCAAGGAAAACTAGATTCCTCATGTCATGCTCCCTTTAAATGTATTAAACACTTGTTTTTAATGGTTACATGATATCTATGCCAAATATTCCCAGTCCATTAGTCAAAATTCACTTCATATTTAATATCATGTAATTCACCTTCACCGCTGGAGGAACCGTGCTTAGAAAATTACAAAGCAATCAAAAAACAGACTTTCCCTAAAGTACAGTATGTCTTTAAAATTATGTTATCAGGGCTTTTGAAGACTAATGATCAGATTATAAAATCTTACCCATGTCGACAAAGAGTTGCTCCTGTCCATTTTGGCTCTTCACAATGAGAAAGTTAAGATCATCCTCTTCACACTTTCTTTTCTTGGTCTGAGAACCATCCACATCATCTTTGCTCTCTCTCTGAAAGAATGCTGTTGTGGGTGCCTCTGGGTTGCTTTAAACCAATCAAACCAATATCAATTCCCCAAGATATTATAACAGAAAAACAAGGATGTATATAATCTACTAATCTAGTAATGAGGCTGTGAGAAACAAGATAAGGGTTTGTTTTACAGTATAGCACTCATAACATTCTCACCTTTTCTGAAGGCTGTTTGTAGCTGGATGTAGTATATCATGAATAAATCGCCCTGCAAGGACACAGACACACACTAGTGTCACAAAGCATGAGAAACCTGTTACCAATTATAAGTACCTGGGCATTGTACTTGATAACTAGCTCAAATCTGTGTTTGTAGCCCTGTAGCATTTTTAGCATTGCTTATTTTTCTGTTTTCAGCGTTTAATCTTTAATCTCTGCCATTTTTCAGCGTGCATAATTTTTTTTCCGCATTATTCATTAATCACAATTAAATTGCCCATGCACATTTGCTTTCGATTTTTATTGTGATTAAATGCCCGTTTTCTCCTCAGTGTTACATGGATGATTGCACTGATCTCAAAGCACCGCTTATCAAAAACCACCATAACAAAAAACAATTGTGTGAGGGATTCACATCGATCTCAAACCCATGCTGCCCGAGAAGAACTCAACAAACAATTGTGGTAAGTTATTGCATCAGCAAACATTATTTCTACATGCCACATGCTTTTGAAAGCTTCATCCATCAGCAGTGAGGGATTAACAGGTGATAAATGTAAGGAATTACTCAGGCTGACGGAGAACAGAAGTGTTAAGAGTTAGAGACATGCATCCGAATACTAATGGCGGTCAGTGATAAAAAGTAGCTTGTAGATATTGTTTTGGATGTGAGTACTACAGTGAGCAACACACACACTTCTGTTCCAGCTGTAGAGCCCCTGCAGCAGAGCATTTGGGTGATGTCTCGGCAGCATACTCGTAGGGCAAAGCAATACCACTCTCCCTTTTCTGTTAGGATTTACAATAGATTCTACCCACTCAGTGATGCACCCACAGAGAAGCCTTTTGGAAATGCCCTGGTTATTGGTGATTAATTTGTAAGGAACGTGGAAATAGAGACTCCAGCCACCATAGTACAATGCATTTCAGGTGCCAGAGCGTCTAACATCAAATCAAATTTACAAGTGCTGGCTAGTGCTAAACACTGATTTTCTAAGATTGTTATTCATGTTGGCACTAACGATGTCCGGCTTTGCCAGTCGGAGATCACTAAAGATAATGTTAAAGAGGTGTGTGAGCTTGCAATAACGATGTCAGACACTGTAATATGGTCTGGTCCCCTCTCTGATTGTCATGGTTTATAGTAGATTAGTGTTGCTGAATGGCTGGATGTCTGAGTGGTGTTCACAAAATTGCATAGGATTTAAAGACAACTGAAATTTTTTGAAGACAGTGTCTCATATTATTCCCTAAGAGCAACTTCAATCCTTTGCTGTCATAGGACAGGGAGAGCTAAACAAACTTATTAAAACATAAAAAAAAAAAATCTACATGTATGTTAAGATTCAGTACTGACCAAGCTATTAAAAGTAGTGTTTCCTGTAATCTCAGAACCTCTTCTTCATATTATTAACTCCTCATTAACCTTAGGGCATGTCCCAAGATATTTTAAGATAGCAGTTATTAAACCGCTTATATTTCCTTGAAACACGGTGAATTTCACAGTTCACCAAGTTAGCAGAGTGTATTAATGATATCAAAGATTGGATGGCTTGAAATAACTTTTTACTCAATCTCGACAAAACAGAGGCACTAATTATTGGGCCAAACAAATACAAAAAAAAAGATGCTAAAATATAATTAAACTCTTGATGTAATGTCAAGTAGCCTACAGTGAAGAAATACAAATTCATGCATTCATGACCTCAAGACTAGATTATTGTAATGCAATTCTGGGAGAATGCCCTGCAGGTTCCATAAATAAACTTCAGTTAGTTCAAAATACAACAGCTAGAGTGCTGACTAGAACCAAGAAATATGATCATATCAGCCCAATCTTAGCATCACTTCATTGGCTACCTGATAAATTTCATATTCATTTTAAAATACTACTTGAAAAGCCTTGAATGGTCTAGCGCCACATCGCTTATGTGACCTATCAAGCTATATTCCATCACATTAACTAAGATCACAAAATTCTGGCCTGTTAATAATGCCTAAAATATCAAAATCCACAAAGGGAGGTAGATCCTTTTCCTATTTTGCTCCTAAACTATGGAATAGTATTCCGAAGATGGTTTGGGACTCAATACACATTCTCTCAGTTTATGTCTAGACTAATACTCATCTTTTCAGCCAGGCATGCACCTAATTTATCTATCAACTCATAGTTATGCTGCATTACTTAGGTCTGCCGGAACCAGAAACGCATCTCATATTCTATAATCCTGCTTTAAAAATAAATGACATCTAAGCTATTATTATTCTATTTGTTTCCCAGCCTTAACCTCGCGATACATATCCTGAAGATATGTCAGATCCAGCTCTGGTCCTGCATGATGTCTGACTCCCACTACTACATGTTGCTGAGTGATGACCACTAACTGCAGTCTGTGCCAGCTACTGTATATATCACTTCAGTCTACTATGATGGACTTCACAGAGGATGAAGCCCCTAACACTTAGTTTAATCATTTTAAATCTTGACTTATATTGTATATATACACAATAATAACTAATATTGGCATTATATTCATGCTGTTCAGCCAGAGGGGAACTGGCCCCTACAGTGAGGGTTTCCCCCAAGGTTATTTTCTCCTTCAACCAACATCATATGGAATTTTGTGTTCCTTGCTCACTGGGGGTCAAAATATAAATATAATTAGTTTATATTATTTATTTTATAATTTACAATCATGTCTTTTTTTAAACTGCACTATAAAGACATTAAGACATTACTATATTTCAGCTTTTTCTGTTGAGACATAATTTTCTGTAAAGCTACTTTGAAATGGTGTGTTGTGAAAAAACGCTATTTAACCATTTGTCATTCAAGTCCGAAACTGATCACATTGTTCTGAAACAACTAAAACAGGGTTCCACTCTTTTCAAGGCACAATTTTCCAGGACATTTCCATTACATTTTATGTGACCAACAGGTGTAATATGTGAACAAAAACACACAAGAGCTCATGATGTACACTACCAGACAAAAGTTTTGAAACACTTAAATGAAATATTTCTCATGATCTTAAAAATATTTTGATCTGAAGGTGTATGCTTAAATGTTTGAAATTAGTTTTGTAGACAAAAATATAATTGTGCCACCACATTATTTCATTATAAAAATAAAATTTTATTTAAAAAAAATAATAATTTGAAATTGATGACCAAATAACAAAGAAAAGTAAAGAATCCCAGGGTGATACCTCAAGACGTTGGTTGAGAAAATGTCAAGAGTACATGCCTGCAAATTCTAGGCAAAGTGTAACTGCTTTGAAGATGCTAAAATATTTTTTATTTATTTTGGATTTTGTTTAGTCTCAACATAATTCCCATAGTTCAAGTTATGTTATTCCATACTAAGAACGCAAAAAGATCATTGCAAAAGAGGCTGGCTGTTCACAGAACTCTGTGTCCAAGCACATTAATAGAGAGGCGAAGGGAAGAAAAAGATGTGGTAGAAAAAAGTGTACAAGCAATAGGGATAACCGCACCCTGGAGAGGATTGTGAAACAAAACCCATTCAAAAATGTGGGGGAGATTCACAAAGAGTGGACTGCAGCTGGAGTCAGTGCTTCAAGAACCACCACGCACAGACGTATGCAAGACATGGGTTTCAGCTATCGCATTCCTTGTGTCAAGCCACTCTTGAACAAGACACAGCGTCAGAAGCGTTTCGCCTGGGCTAAAGACAAAAAGGACTGGACTGCTGCTGAGTGGTCCAAAGTTATGTTCTCTGATTAAAGTAAATTTTACATTTCCTTTGGAAATCAAGGTCCCAGAGTCTGGAGGAAGAGAGGAGAGGCACAGAATCCACGTTGCTTGAAGTCCAGTGTAAAGTTTCCACAGTCAGTGATGCTTTGGGGTGCCATGTCATCTGCTGGTGTTGGTCCATTGTGTTTTCTGAGGTCCAAGGTCAACGCAGCCGTCTACCAGGAAGTTTTAGAGCACTTCATGCTTCCTGCTGCTGACCAATGTTATGGAGATGCAGATTTAATTTTCCAACAGGACTTGGCACCTGCACACAGTGCCAAAGCTACCAGTACCTGGTTTAAGGACCATGGTATCCCTGTTCTTAATTGGCCAGCAAACTCACCTGACCTTAACCCTATAGAAAATCTATGGGGTATTGTGAAGAGGAAGATGCGATACGCCAGACCCAACAATGCAGAAGAGCTGAAGGCCACTATCAGAGCAACCTGGGCTCTCATAACACCTGAGCAGTGCCACAGACTGATCGACTCCATGCCACGCCGCATTGCTGCAGTAATTCAGGCAAAAGGAGCCCTAACTAAGTATTGAGTGCTGTACATGCTCATACTTTTCATGTTCATACTTTTCAGTTGGCCAACATTTCTAAAAATCCTTTTTTTGTATTGGTCTTAAGTAATATTCTAATTTTCGGAGATAATGAATTTGGGATTTTCATTAGTTGTCAGTTTTAATCATCACAATTAAATGAAATAAACATTTGAAATACATCAGTCTGTGTGTAATGAATGAATATAATATCCAAGTTTCACTTTTTGAATGGAATTACTTAAATAAATCAACTTTTTGATGATATTCTAATTATATGACCATCACCTGTGTGTATATATATATATATATATATATATATATAAAATAAAGAATAGTTGAATAGAGTAAGTGTTTCAAAACTTTTGTCCGGTAGTGTATATTGTGGTTATTATTCAGAATTCTGTATTTGACTGTTTAATTGAAATGTTATAATCAAAATTGTGTCTAATCAAATTAATTTAAACTTTAATAAAAATGAAAATTTTCAATTTTTCAACATAACACTGCATTATTAGTTTTATCAAATGAAGTGCTTTTATACAAAATTCTCATCACAAAATCACAATCTGAAACACTGGAGATAGAGAGATTTTGTCAAATGAAGTGCTGCACAACAGAACAGATGTGAGATATTGCTTTATTATTATTATAATTATTTAATTACAGTAAACATAACATTAATATACAGTCACATATGGTAATATATTTTTGTCGTTTTTTAGCCGTTTCACACATCCATTTAAATCAACCTATTATTTTGGAATTTTGGTGAGTTTTTTACGTTAGTTTCTCACATCCGGATAAGCAGTTTGCTTCATGGCCCAGTGAGATTGTTAAACTTCAGCTGTGATTTAAATAAATAAATATATAGTCTGCATGTGCTGTACGCTTCAGTATCTGCTCTCTGTCTTCTACTAAACACATACACACACACACTAACCCTAAACCTAATCCACACAGAAAACGTTCTGCCTTTTTACATTTTCAAAAAACATAATTTAGTATGATTTATAAGCTGTTTTCCTCATGGGGACTGACAAAATGTCCCACAACGTCAAAAATTCCAGGTTTTACTATCCTTATGGGGACATTTGGTCCCCATAAAGTGATAAATACACGCTCACGCACGCACGCACACACGCACACACACGTGTTATGATCATGATGTGTCATATAGGCATTTCTTTCTCATTTTCTATGACTGGAAAACTGCACTGCAAAATCCCATGTTTGCCAGGAAGAGTAGGAACACTGATTAGGTTTTTATTTCAGAAATACAATCGTCCTTTTCTGTCAGTGCCAAGAAGTACCTAGTGTCTGCAAAGTTTCTACCCGTCCTTGACAATGGTGATTTATTGTATATGGCTGCCCTGGGCAATATTGAAAAAACATGACACCCTTTTTTTTTTTTTTTTTTTAATTGTGGTTATTAAAGTCATCACTGCACTCTATATGCTAAAGCTGAACTGCTGCTTCTAGACATACAAAGGCACTCACATTAGCACTGTTTCATTTACAAATCAATATGTGGCCTGTCATCCATTTATTTATCATCTAATATCTTTGTTAAATAATTAACATTACAATCTTCTTTCAAAGGACATTATATAATTTGTTGTCCCCCATTTTAGATCTGATCTGGATTAAAAAGGTTTTAAGTTTAATGCCTCAAAAACTTCTAACAACATACAGGAAAGCTTAAAACTTACTGCATTCCCTTATCAACTGAATTTATGACACTTGAGAAAACCTTGTGTAGTCATATTGGAAATTGTCTTTGTGATATTTGTATGCTATATTTTGTTTAATCCTTAGGCTGATTTATTTTCTTTTTTTTCTTCTTTAATGGCTTTCTTTGTTACATGTCATTGTGTTTTTGCTGCCTTCTTGGCCAGGTCACTCACTTGTAAAAGAGATTTTATCTTATTTTAGTTTTTATCCTTGTTAAATAAAGGTTTATACTATAAGTCAGAATATACATCAACCACCAAGTTTACACTTATAATAATTGACAATAATTTTGCTGAGCACATCAACATATCCATGCATTAGTGCTGGTTATATCGCCAGCCACTTCACGATACGATTTGTATTGCTATACACGTCAAGATTCGATATATCACAATATCATGGTTCGATTTGCTTTTAATTTCAATTAATTTGGGTAAAGTTCAGTTATAATGTAAATTTTACTTGCATACAGTATCAAATAAATTATCTTTCAGCTAATGGTGTTATTCATTATACAGGGGACCTTCTAACTTATTAAATTACAGACATATTAATTTTAAAATAATTACTTTAATCACAAGTTCTTCATAATTTTGGTGACATTTCAGCTTTTTTTTTTTTAATGTAGTCCATGTATTACATCAATAAATATGGTGTACTGAAATTGCAAATATACAGTAAAGTACATGTTTGTTGTTTACAAGCCTAATTTGTACTATTTACAAGTTCTAAATGGTACTGTCTCTTTAAGACCTGTGGCAGGGACTTTGACAGTAGTGTCTGTTTGGTTGAATGGCTTCTTTACATGTGTGATAAGAATTAAATGTTTCTTTTGTTGTTTTTGACAGAAAACTGACAGTAGAGAACAGAAAGGGAGTCATTATTCACGATATATCACAATACATGGATCTTAGTATCAATACAATATTGTGAAAAAGTTTTTCAATCAAAAAATGTGATTGTATCGACACAGCCCTACCATGCATATTGTAAAATGTCTTAAAAAATGTCTGAGAACTGAACTTAACAATATAGTGCAACTGTAAAGCAATCTGCTAACTCACCTACATGGAAGTTGTCTTTAAAAGCAGCACTGGAAAGCATAAAGATGAGATGGCGACTAAACTTCTCAGAGGTGCTGGAGTCAAGATTAAGGACATCTTTGGCAGAGCAGTGGACACCATAAACTTCCTTCAGCTTTTCACACACATACTGGGGAGATTACACATCTAGTTCACATCTAAAAATCATAGTTTTTGATGATATTTCCAGGTTTGCAATGACTATGGGAACCATGTAACAGGCTTGAAGACCTTAGACACAAGGTTTTTTTTCTCTTTAAACAGGTAAACTTACAAAAAGCAAAGGTTAGAATTAAAATACATTAGAAATACAGGAAGAAAAAGAAAAATTACAAATCAACTGATTCTTCACAATAACTATTAATTCGCTGAAAGTAATTAGTTTGCAACTTGTTCCAAACAGAGGGGCATTGAAAAATGCCTTTATATCCTGCTACTTCTGAAGAGTTAAAAACTTACAATCAGTCTACCTTTGTAAAATAGAATGAATGTACAGTATGTGTACATGTGTGTTTGCTTTTACCTGAATTAGTTTTGCCACCATGATCTTGCCTTCCAGGTGTGTGTTGGAGGCTTTGTGAAACTCCAAGTCAAAGTAGAGTTTGCAGACGGCCCCTTCAAGAATGACTTCATAGCAGTGCATCAGAGACTGTCTGTTAGTTCTGAGGAGACACTGATCTGTCATTTACCCAGAGCAATGCCTCTGAACACATATGCATTGTGCTGACAGTAATCAAGGGGCTTTAGTTCACCTTTAGCAAATGCATAAAGTAGCATATGTAGCGTTTATACAGTTATTAACCCTTCAAGCTCGAATTGGCCCTCCGGCTTTTGATTTTGGCCCTATTAGTATTTGGTGGAAATGGAAGGATGTTACTTTTTTCTTCAAACCTGCCAATTCCCCACAAAATAATTTATTACAGGTAGCCCCGTTGGTTAGATCAGAAGCTGACATGTCAGAAAGCTCTAACATACAGAGCAATGAAAGCATCATAGAGCCTCAGTGTGAACAATCTTTTGAGGATTCAACCTACAAAAGGCTACTTTTTGATAACTGGGATAAAAAAAAATAAAAATTTCACCTTTAACATAAATTCAAACCTGTACCCTAAACAGGGCCCCATTTGTTTTCTTTCAAAGGCAGACACAAAGATATTGGACCTGATATTGTTGTTGTTCAAAAGCTGAAATACTGTTCATGAGGCAGCTGCATGAAGCACAGTATTGTAAAGTATAACAAACAAAATAACCATTATACACTAACTTGACTTTCAGGTGTGTTTACTTAATGAATATCATCATACCTGTAATAATGCCAAAGTTCACTGTAGCTAGTCACTAGGAAAATTCTCTGTCCTGCATCACTGCCTTCTTTCTCCAGTGAAAATATATGCACATCCTGACAAAGTCATAATGAGTGGCAAAAATAAAATACAAAAACATCTGAACCAATTTGAAGTTAAACAGATATTCAACAACTGTACCTGTTTGATGTGCTGAGCAAAGGCAAAGGCTGCACTCTGGCGTGGGAAGAGTCTCCAAACAGATGAGGGTTGCCATGGCCGGGACAGACGTGGCTTATACAGATAGGACAGCGGAGAAGACTGGAAGGATGAAGCTCTCTGCTCCAAAGACTTCAGTCTTGCCTGCCACTTATCTCCTGACATCCTTCCTTCAAATTCAACAGGATTTTTATGATAATTTATCACTCATGCTCTGAGATGAGATCAGCAAAGTATAGCACAAGCCACAAGAGAACAGAAATCACCTAGAGGCATATAAATTAAGATCCATCATATGAAGCCAAATTTGTGCCAAAATAAAAACAAATATGTTTTCCACACAAACACAAATCACTCTAAAATGTAAAGTAACAGAAAATTATTAATAGAAACAAATATAAAGGGCCATTTGAGAGAAACTGACTGGAGCTGTAAGTGAATTTAAGTGAATTTGTCTTGTACCACTGGCTTAAACAAATACACAAAATATGTTTTACAAATATACTAATGTGTTTTTTATGAGCCTACATCATATGTCACTAGGGATGCCGCGTTTTTTGACGGTTAGATTACCGTCTGAGAATCTGTGAACCGTTGTTAACTGGTTTTACAATTATTTGCACATTTACTTTTGAAAAATGCATATCATATCACGACTGAACGTCTTAGTGGACATATTTCTGGGGGATATGTGGATGCTAAGGGCAGCCCTACAGTAAGAAAACTGATAAATACACAAAAAATAAATAGGAAGTGTATTATAAGAGATGCTCCAATCTATGGCACAACACTGCATATGCGCATCCCAAGCTCAGTGATGTGCTTCAGTGTAACCAGAGTGCTTCAAAAGTGCGAAAATGTACGATTATTGTGGGTGCAACATGTAGAATTCAACAGTTCAACAGTTTTTTCTTCTGCACTGGTTTATTAAAGCAATCCATTGTCTTTCATACTCCCCAACATAAAGAATGGCAACAGACTCTATAAAAATACAGTCCACAACACCAAACAATTTAATTTGGACTATCCATAATAACGAGAACATTGCTTACAGCAGGCAATTTAAAGTCCGATCATGACTGAGATGAAATTTATTGTTGAATGTGAATAATGTACAGAAGCAATGCTTTAAATAATGAAGGCGATTTAAGACGCAACATTTCAATTTCACTCGCTGACAGAAACTACACGCAAATGCACCGCACGCTGTCAGCTCACTTAAAACAAAATGTGGCATCTTTAATTGATCACTTTAAAATCACCACAGCTAAAAATATTAAACTTACTAGCTTTTTTTTTTGACGACTAGAGGAGCATCCGGACCAGTTTGTAGAATGTGTATCTTTATATGATTCCATCCTTCATCTTCAAAGTTGGTCATTTAAATGCACCCGAACAGTTGATATAATTCGCTTTTTTGATGGATAGGAGTCTGGTAGTTTAAACTCCTCCCTTATATTTTGGAATTTGTGTTTTAAGCTTCTGTTTCATGTGAATTGAAAGTTCTCGTTCAGTCCACAACACCTGGCCATTAAAGCACAATTTGCCACCATCTGTAACCATAGCAAAAGCTCTATTACCCACACAGGCACAAGAGTTTTCACACTTAGGCTTACAAAATCTTACGAAAATCTATTTTATATTTATACATTATATATATAATATTTTTGTGTAAATAAATAATTTCACGATTTTAACCGTGGATTCTAAATTCTTACAGTTAAATTAACAGTGACATTTTTAATCGTGGTTAATTTAATCATGGTTTGTGTTGTAACCTCCATTCTCTGATGGAGGGAACGAGACATTGAGTCTAATGTAGTGACACCAGGGGTCTTTCCTGAAAGCCTTGTGTTCCTCTGAACTTGAGAAACGCCAATGAGAAATTGGCAGACAGAACTTTCATGTCCCGCCCATGGACATACGTGTATAAAGGGAAGCGGGCGTGTGTCTGTCTGAAACTACATCACAGGGAGTTGCCTGAATAGGGAATTAGACCTGTGGAGCCCTACCACAGTACAGAGCACTTGTGGCTTGTAGTGGGTCTGGCCGCAAATTCCTCTGCTGAATTTGCAGGCCAGAAGGCTAGGGAGGAAGAACATCCAAGAAGCAAGAGCTTAGTGACTAACCTGGGAGAGAGAGTGCACTGGATCACTTTGGTGAAGGGCGCTTGGTGCAAGCAGAACACCCGGTCGACTTTTCCGTATTACCGAGTTCTACCATCTCGGACCTGACAAAACATGTGACGAGACCGACTCAAACCCGAGATTGTAGAATCTCGCAACACTATTGGGTGCTTCCCAGCCTGCTGCACTGCATATGTCTGCTAGGGAGGTGCCATTGGCCAGTGCCCATGAGGATGCAATATTTCTAGTCGAGTGTGCTCGAACCCGCAGGGGGCGGGCACAGCCTGGGTCTGGTAGGCCAGGGAGATAGCGTCAACGACCCAGTGAGCAAAACTTTGTTTGGTTACGGCGTTCCCTTTCCGCCGTCTGCCGAAGAAGACAAAGAGCTGCTCAGAACATCTAAAGCTCTGCTTGTGGTCCAGACAGATACGCAAAGCACGTACTGGACACAGCAACGAAAAGGCCGGGTCTGCCTCCTCCCGGGGCAGCGTTTGCAGATTCACGACCTGATCCCTGAAGGGCGTCTTAGGAACCTTGGGCATGTAGCCCGGTGCCGGACCGAACTCCAGGCAATTGTCGCATCTTCAAAGAGAGGGCCTCGAGCTCAAGCGGACGTGTAGCATTTGCAGTCATCATAGCATAAATTTAACTGATCTATTTTTATTTAATCCTTATTATATCATCCAACTTATTAATTATAAAAGAAAAAAGCAACTTATACATTTGAGATCATCTTCACTAATACAGAGCTTGACATAAACGTTTGATTTTTGAAGGCGCAAGTGAAAGAGAATTTTACTTGCTGACCGGATATGTAGCCTGATTAAAACATCAATAATGAAAACATTACCAGTTATATTTGTGATGTAGCCTAGGCCTGTAATCCAGAGTGCTTAGTTTTATAATTTGCTAGCGATCTAGTAATAGCTGTGCACTGTGCTTATGTGTGTCCGCTGAACATGCACATGTGCTCCGAGAATGCTTGTAATCAAATCAAATCAAATCACTTTATTGTCACACTACTGTGTTCCCGAGTGCAACAGTAGGTGAAATTCTTGTGTGCAGTTCCGAGTAACATAGCAGTCATGACAGTGACGAGACATAAACCACTTTACAATAAACAACATATTTACACAAAACAATTTACATAACAAATGTACACATACTTACACAACAATTTACATAACAAATGTACACAATACACACAATGTAGAATACACATACACTAGATACGGGTATAAATATATATAAACACTAATTGAATTGGGAGAATATATTGACAGAGTGATGATTAATAAAGTGCAGTGCTGATTGTTGATCGTGAGAGATCATGTGTTCAAAAGTCTTATTGCTTGTGGGAAGAAGCTGTCATGTAGTCGGGTGGTGCGGGTCCTGATGCTGCGATACCGCCTGCCTGATGGAAGCAGTGAGAGCAGCCCATGACTCGGGTGACTGGAGTCTCTGATGATCCTCCGAGCTTTATTCACACACCGTCTGTTATATATATCCTGGAGGGAGGGAAGCTCACCTCCGATGATGTTTCTGGCAGTTCGCACCACCCTTTGCAGATCTTTGCGGTTGTGGGCGGTGCTATTGCCATACCAGGCGGTGATGCAGCCAGTCAGGATGCTCTCTACAGTACTGGTGTAGAACCGTGTGAGGATGTGGTGGTTCATTCCGAACTTCCTCAGCCGTCTCAGGAAGAAGAGGCGCTGGTGAGCCTTCTTCACAACGGCCTTAGTGTGGACGGACCATGTGAGTTCCTCAGTAATGTGGACACCGAGGAACTTGAAGCTGCGGACTCTCTCCACCGGTGCTCCATTAATGGTGATGGGGCTGTGTTCTCTGTCTTTCTTCCTGAAGTCCACCACAAGCTCCTTGGTTTTACTGACGTTGAGGAAGAGGTTGTGCTCCTGACACCAGCGTGTCAGAGTGTGCACCTCCTCTCTGTAGGCCGTTTCATCATTGTCAGTGATCAGACCTACAACCGTCGTATCGTCAGCAAACTTAATGATGGCATTGGAGCTATGTGTTGCCACACAGTCATGTGTGTAAAGGGAATACAGGAGTGGGCTGAGAACACAGCCCTGCGGGGCTCCAGTGTTGAGGGTCAGTGATGAGGAGATGTTGCTGCCCATTCTAACCACCTGACGTCTGCCTGACAGGAAATCCAGGATCCAGCTGCACAGCGAGCTGTTTAAGCCCAGAGCCCGGAGTTTCTCATCAAGCTTGGAGGGCATTATGGTGTTGAATGCTGAGCTGTAGTCTACAAACAGCATTCTCACATATGTGTTCCTTTTTTCCAGGTGGGAAAGAGCAGTGTGTATTGTAGATGCAATGGCATCATCAGTGGAGCGGTTGTTACGGTAGGCAAACTGCAATGGGTCCAAAGAGGTGGGCAGAACAGAGCAGATGTGATCTCTGATCAACCTCTCAAAGTATTTGCTGATGATGGGGGTGAGGGCAACAGGACGCCAGTCATTTAAGCAAGTGATTTTTGATTGCTTCGGTACAGGCACAATGGTTGATGTTTTGAAGCATGTGGGGACTATAGACAGGGATAGGGACAAGTTGAAAATGTCCGTAAAAACACCAGCCAGTTGGTTCGCGCATGCTCTGATGACGCGGCCCGGAATGCCGTCTGGACCCGCGGCTTTACGGATGTTCACCCGTCGAAAGGATCGGGTTACATCCGCAACAGAGACGGAGAGTGAACCATCATCTGTAGTATCGGCCGCGAGTGCTCTCTCCGTGAGGGCGGTGTTGTTGTCCTCGAAACGAGCATAAAAAGTATTAAGCTCGTCCGGGAGAGAGTCAGCGGTGTTCATGGCGGAGTTTTTATTCCGTTTATAGTCCATGATGGTGTTAATTCCCTGCCACATACTTCTGGAGTCAGTGGTGTTGAACTGTTCTTCAATTTTGTGCCTGTACTGGCGTTTGGCTGCACGGATGGAGTTACGGAGGGCATAACTGGCTTGTTTACGCTCCTCCGCGTTCCCGGAATTAAAAGCGGTGGTCCGCGCAGTAAGTGTCGCGCGAACATCGCCGTTAACCCATGGTTTCTGGTTGGGGTAGATCCGTATATTTTTTGTCGGAACAACGTCCTCTACGCACTTTCTGATGAAACACGTTACGCTATCAGCGTAAACCTCGATGTCGTCAACGGAAGCAGACCGGAACATCTCCCAGTCCGCGTGATCAAAACAGTCCTGTAGCGCAGAGTCTGATTGGTCCGACCAGCACTGGATCATTCTAATGGTGGGTGATTCCCGTTTCAGTTTCTGCCTGTAAGCGGGCAGAAGCAGAACGGAAGAGTGGTCAGATTTGCCAAATGGTGGGCGGGGGAGGGATTTGTAGCCATCCCGGAAAGGAGAATAGCAATGATCCAAAACCCGGTCCCCTCGTGTGTTAAAGCTGATGTGTTGGTGGTATTTTGGTGCTATTGTTTTGAAGTTGGCTTTGTTGAAGTCCCCGGCAACAATGAACGCAGCCTCAGGGTGCGCGGTTTCCTGCTCACTTATACTGCCATACAGTTCCCTAAGTGCCCGGTCTGTGTCGGCTTGTGGGGGGGATGTACACAGCAGTGATAATGACCGCTGTGAATTCCCTCGGTAGCCAGAATGGTCGACACAGAAGCATGAGAAATTCCAGATCAGGAGAGCAGAAAGACCTGATAAAATGTATATTCCTCTGATCACACCATGATTTGTTGATCATAAAACATACACCTCCACATCTGCTTTTACCTGAGAGGTCTTTCGCTCTGTCCGCTCGGTGCACGGAGAAACCCGCGGGTTCGATGGCCGAGTCTGGAATCTCCGCGGACATCCAGGTTTCCGTAAGACAGATAATGCAGCATTCTCTCGTCTCTCGTTGGAAAGAGATCCGCGCTCTCAGCTCGCAGAGCTTGTTGTCCAGAGACTGAACATTTGCCAGTAGTATACTGGGTAGCGGGGGGCGATTTGCGCGACGTCTTAATCTGATGAGAACGCCGGCTCTTTTTCCTCTTTTCCGTCTGCGTTTCCGTGGCCGGGCAGCCCAAACAAAGGGATCCGCTGGCGTGTTTGTAAACCGCGGGTCGGCATTGAGGAATGTGAAGTCCGGTTTTCGGTGTGTGATTGCCGAACCAATGTCCAAAAGCGTTTGTCTGTCGTACACAATAAGGCAGACAACATCCAAGACAAAAAAAAACACAGAACTGTAAACAAAACAAACAATAAACTGCAGTGTTTTGACGGAGCTCGCGACGCAGCAGCCATACTCGGCGCCATCTTGAGACCTTGTGGATATGTGACCACATTATGACCATAATGCGGATATGTGCCTGAATGGTCAACTATATTTCAAAATTCCATCAAAATGCCCATCTTGGTAAGGTATTCATGTAAATACAGTGTGCTATGCCTTAAGTTCATTTAAACAATTGGGGAAAGTGGATTTGTATCAATGAGTAAATGTAAGCTAATAGACCAGCTGCTGTCTAGTGTAGTGTGTCGTTAAATTAATCAAACAACCATAACAAGAAAACGAGAAAACACTCACTGCTCTTGACTGAATAACTTAAGTGGCTTTTAAAAAAATGTACGAATTACAATCAAACAAGACCAGAACTCAGCCTAGTTTTATGACACATTTTATTGTGACATAAAAAAATAATATATCGATCAATTCATTCAGTCTTAAAACTTTTAAAACGGCTAAAAAAGTACAGTTCAATTAATTTTTATTTTTTGTTCTATTCTTTTTAGTTTATTTCTATTTATTGCTATTTTTTATGGTTCTTATTACTTACTGTTTATTAGTATTTTAAAATGACTTGAGAGCTTGAAACAAATCTTACATAATTTATTAATTAAATGTTATTATTCGTTGGGTCATTGAAGCTGTTAGAGAATTGTCAAATTTCACTACTGACTCCCGAAATTTTGGTATTGTGACAATGTATATATATTGTGCATGGTAGCTGCAATAACATGATGAAAAAGTATATCATCTCCTTCCACCGAAGTGTGAGCACCCCTGCTGAAAATTATGGCAATGAAGGCTTTTCCTTTTTTTGACTGTACATAACATAACATAATATAACTACCATTCGACAATAGCCTCCTCCCCTACCCAGCACACACATTAGGGTTGCTTGATGATGGCAAAAATCATAATCACGACTATTTTGGTATATATTGAGATCAAGATTGAAAACATCATGCATTTATTGAACTTTAAAAAAAGACTTGTCTTTTCAACAGTGGATTTCCTTGAACATGAAATGTAAACTGCACTGGGTAGGGGAGGAGGCTTTTGTCATGATAATAGTTAAAATAATAGAAAAATTACAAATTAAGAAAATTCAGTGCTTTCGTTTTTTTCTCCAGTGTTTACATTCACTTTAGACATCACTCTCTGCGTTTACATGAATACCTCACTAAGATGGGCATTTTGATAGAATTTTGAAATGTATTTGACCGTTCAAGTGTGCATTAGCATGAGCATTTTCGAAACACATGGATGTTCAGCACACAAACATAACCCACCTGTCAATCAAACAGGGCGCAGCTATTACTAGATCGCTAGCGAATTATAAAATTACATGCTCTGGATTACTTTCAACAGCAGAATAAGAATATTAACTTTCTAATAAGTGAAACAAGCCTAGGCTATCACAAATATAACTGGTTATTTTTTTGTTATTGACGTTTTAATCAGTCCGCTTGTCCGGTCGGAAAAGTACAATTCTTTTTCACTGGCCCCTTCAAAAATCCTCTTGTCCCGGACAAGATTTAATGTCGAGCCCTGATTAAATATTGTATTCAACATTCTCTGATAACAATTTGCAGTATAGCTCCTAAAGTAAATATACGTTGTTTTAAAGGAGTTTTACAGATTATTTTGGAAAACAAGAGAAAAAGTACTAATCAAAAACGTATTTTGTTCCAATGTATAATGGGCTGACTCTCTCACCTTTACTTTCACTTTGATCCATCTTCAACACACACACACAAAAAAACTCTCCTTAATAGAGGTTCTTATCGCCGATTTTATTCATGATAAGGTACACACAGTGAATATGACACATATTATGATTCACTACATCATGATTCATCACATTATATGTAGCTACAGAAAACGCATGTGAGTTTCAACGCAGAAATATAAATCCGCCTTAAGGTTGGTTTTCCCGATAACATTGAAACTTTTACATTTAAGTGACATGCTCAAGTAACATGTAAAAAGTTTCTGTTTTCTAAAATTACAACAGATGCCCAACCTAATTGTATACCTAATCAACTCAATTCTATGTGACAGAAAAATGATTTCTTCAAATGATTATGAAAACAAGATAATCGAGATTATTCTGAGAAACTATTATTCTGTTTCGCAATTAAACGCCCTGCCGTTATATCTTTAAAGCATCTTTTATTAAAGTTTAAATAATAAGGAAGAGGATTCTGAAAATAAACTCGCAATTGCGAAAAACAAAAATGACACAATTCACTCTTATTTTTTTATTGCGTGGCTGGATACGGCTTCCATAGTAAATGATGAGTGAACACATTGTGTTTGGACCCAATTCGTTTTTTGTGAGCATCTGCTGTTTGTGTATTCTGTTTTTCATAAACAAGTGAAAATGCATCAAAAGACACTGATTATGTCTAACAAACTTTTCTCTGGTATTTTAATCTCTGTATATATCAGGTATGTGAGTGAAGTAATACTTGTCGTAATCTAATACAGAACTTTCTTATCTGTATGATGATTTTATCAGTATACAGTGTATAATCAGTGTATACTGTACAGGTGTACAGTAAATAATTATAATTCACAAGTTATGAAAATGGAACACTTCTTATTTGTCAGCAGATAATTTTTTTTTTTTAAAACACCCGTTAAGAGTTGGTTATTTTGCCTAAATGCATAGAAAATATTTAAAGCATTAAAACAACACCCATTTTACATACTGGTCAAGAAAGCAGTTATTCATTAATAACCCCCCCTCCCCCGCCCTTGTCAAAATCCGACACTGCCGTGTACTCACAAAACAACACAGACACACCAACGCAGAACTATAAATGCAAACCAACGTGTTGGCCACTACAATGCAGAAGTATAAATCAGCCTCTAGGCTTAAAGCTATAAAAATTTCTTTGTGGTCTAAAATTAGGATAACGTATAACTAGATAAATTCAATTAACTTTGATATGATGACTACATCACCTTGACACGCCTCTTCAACATTGTGTGGAAGTCTGGGACAGTGCCTAAGGAGAGGCAGAACGGGGTGGTGGTTCCCCTCTTCAAAAATGGGGACCAGAGAGTGTGTGCCAACTACAGGGGTATCACACTTCTCAGCCTCCCTGGTAAAGTTTACTCCAAGGTGCTGGAGAGGAGGGTTCGGCCGATTGTCGAACCTCGGATTGAAGAGCAACAATGCGGGTTCCGTCCTGGCCGTGGAACAACGGACCAGATCTTTACTCTCGCAAGGATCCTGGAGGGGCCTGGGAGTATGCCCATCCAGTCTACATGCGTTTTGTGGATCTGGAGAAGGCGTATGAACTAGGTCGCGAGTACAAGCGGCCGAAATGGGCTTCAGCAGAAGGGTGGCGGGCTTCTCCCTTAGAGATAGGGCGAGGAGCTCAGTCATCCGTGAGTAGCTCGGAGTAGAGCTCCGAGCTCCTTTGCGTCGAAAGGAGTCAGTTAAGGTGGTTTGGGCATCTGGTAAGGATGCCCCCTGGGCGCTTCCCTAGGGAGGTGTTTCAGGCACGTCCAGCTGGGAGGAGGCCTCGGGGAGACCCAGGACTAGGTGGAGAGATTACATCTCCACACTGGCCTGGGAACGCCTCGGGGTCCCCCAGTCAGAGCTGGTTAATGTGGCTCGGGATAGGGAAGTTTGGGGCCCCCTGCTGGAGCTGCTGCCCCCACGACCCAACTTCGGATAAGCGGTTGAAGATGGATGGATGGATGATAACTACAAACACTATTCTTGTATCGTTTTCTCAACTTTTCTCAACGACCACAATTACTAGAAAATTTTATATTTTTACTAGATCAGATGTCGTTTTTGCTAAATATTTTTTTTTTATTAGAAATTGTAATTATTCATGCCATATTTTGTTATTACCAGAAAGGATCTAATTTTTACTTGAAATTAAATTGTTTTTACCACATAATATGTAGTAATAACAACATGACTAGGCTAAGTGATAAAAATATCAAGTAGTCTTATTTAGCAGCATTGCGCCACCTATATTTTAAATTTTTTTTTGCTCAGCCCATTTGTGAGAAAATCTGTATTGATGCATTTGTTACAAAATCTTCATTGATGCATTAACTAGAAAATCAAGACTGTCGTTGAGAAAATTCAGCCAAAAGTCACGTGACACAAGTGGTACTATGTATTTGTCAAATCAAACCACTTTATTGTCACTCAAGCATATACACAAGTGCAACAGTGGGTGAAAATCTTGGGTGCAGTTCCAAGCAACATAGCAGTTATGACAGTGATTACACATACCAATTTACAATAAACATCAGATTTACACAACACAATTTACGAAACAAATATACAAATAATTACTCACAACACATTATACAAATAATAATAATATATAATGCACAGTATACAATACACACAATATCGAATATACAGTATTCAATAAAAATAATATATATAAATGTGCAGTAAGGATGTATAGTGTTGAATTGACATTCAGGCTGTCGGTTGATAGTCAGTTGCCAGTGTGTTGTTAAGAGAAATATAATTATGACAGTCCAGTGCAGTGAGATTAAAAAAAGCATAGTGCTGATATATGTTGATCGTGAGAGATCAAGAGTTCAAAATCTGATCACTTGGGGGAAGAAGCTGTCATGAAGTCGGCTAGTGCGGGTCCTGATGCTGCGATACAACCTGCCTAATGGTAGCAGTGAGAGCAGCCCATGACTCGGGTGGCTCTGATGATTCTCCAAGCTTTTTTCACACACTGCCTGGTATATATGTCCTGAGGAAGGGAAGCTCACCTCTGATGATGTGTCTGGCAGTTCGTACCACCTTTTGCAGGGCTTTGCGGTTGAGGTCAGTGCTGTTGCCGTACCAGGCAGTGATGCAGGAGTAAACTTTACCATCTCCTCACCACTGATCCTTAACAGTGTTAAGGATCAGTGGTGAGGAGATGTTACTGCCCATTCTAACCACCTGGCGTCTGCTTGACAGGAAGTCCAGGATCATTTAAGCCCAGAGTTTCACATCAAGCTTGGAGGGCACTATGGTGTTGAATGCTGAGCTGTAGTCTACAAACAGCTTTCTCACGTGTGTTCCTTTTTTCCAAGTGGGAACGAGCAGTGTGTATTGTGACTGCAATGGCATCATCAGTGGAGCGGTTGCTTCTGTAGGCAAACTGTAGTGGGTCCAGTGAGGCAGACAGCACAGAGCAGATGTGGTCTCTGATAAACTTTTCAAAGCACTTGCTGATGATGGGTGTTGGGGCAATCTTTGACTATTTTGGTATGGACATAATGGTGAACACTGGATTTTATATTTTTTCCAATGCTCCTGTAGAATTTGTAAAATAGAGTGTATTTATTTGTGGAATATGATGTAGGCTCTTATGAAACATATTTTTTATATTTTTAAAATGCAGTGCATTTGTTTGTTAAGAAAGTGGTACATGACAACTCAACATATTATTATTATTATTATTATTATTATTATTATTATTATTATTATTATTATCACCCTTCATTTTCTCTTAATGGTTTAAGAGTCGCGTTTTTTTGCAAAATGTTCTATTTGTTTGATTAGTTTTTGGCACAAACCTGCCTCCATACCATCAACCAGATTTCCTGGTGCCGTGAAAATCAGCCTTTAAGACCAACCAGATCTTACAGACATCGGTAATGCTGAGATGTTATCATGCAGCACTGCGAATGATATGCATGAACCAACAATTCATTTAGCTATTTTATAAATTCTAAATAGAGAGACAGACGTATAGAATGTTACTGTTTGATGGAAAGACAGACATATAGGTAAAGTGCTACAGATTAAATAACAGACAGATAGAGACCGACAGACAGACCGACAGAGATAGATCGATTCTGAAGGAAAATAACTGCAACAACAGTAGCAACATCAGAGACTGTACACAATAGGTTACACAACACACACTATGTATGATTTTTACAATAATACAATTATACATTTGCCCATTGTTACAAAAAACAAACAAACAAAATGTCTCCACTTACTTTTATTTGTCCTTTTAAACTCCTTAGTGATTTTGTTTTTGCATCCTTACAGTTTGAAGCTTTTCTTCAAAACTGACAGGGGAAACATGCCATTTCGCTCTTTTTGAGAAACGCGCGTAATGCCGCGTATTTATACGTCATGGGAATAAACGTTGCGCATGTTCTAGTATCACAAGGCGCGAAACGGATCTCCTACTATGGTAAAGACCAGGTTCATGAATATTTATACATTTACGATACTGGGTGCTCTTCCGCTTTAACGCTAGGCTTTACGACAGTCTATGGGCTTTACCAACAAATCGGTCAGAGTGACGCTATTCATATTCATGAGCATTCGCCGTAGTAGGATAAGAGTTTTTTTATTTTATTTTTTTTATGTTATAACAACCTCCGCGGCTCTATCAAAGGAGAGACGGTCAACTAGCGTGTTACGACAGTAAGTCACCGTTTGCGGATACCATACAAATGAAGTGGGAAAGCCGTAAACAGACATATACTTGTCGCAAAATTATCCTTGTCTTCTCTTATAAAAACAGACATTTTATCTTAGTAAACTCCACACATAGGTCATTCCAAAATAAAGTTTTAATGTTTAACATGTTGAAGATTGGCAAGCAGGCGGTCAAATCATTAAGTGATGAGCTGTTTCACAAAAGTGTTTATTAAGCACACTGAACCATGTGCTCCATTGACATTCATTGCTCATAACGTCCTTAATGTTTATATTATATTGTATAATGTATGTTGTTATTATTTTATTTATTGTACTTGATTAATTACTCACCATCTTATTTTAATTATATTTTTGTTATTTGTTACTGTTATATTATTATTATTATTCTCTTTTTCTTGTCATTATTTGTTTTGTGTATTAGTGCTTTTGCAATGTTGTATGTAAACACAATCATGGCAATAAAGTATTTAAACTGAAATTTGAAATGAACCGGCCTCAAAAAGTGTTCCGCCATAGAACGCCGTGTTAGGTCATTTTAAGACTAATGTGTTTAAAATTTCGTAGAAGGGCTCTGGTAGGATTTGTAAAGTGGTTTTCCGGGTGGGTCACACTGCATGCTGGGATATGTGCTTTCCGAATACAGCAGACATTGGCGCGCTATTTTGAACCAAAGATGGAGTTGGCTCGCGCTTTGCAGTTATTGAAATTAAACAGTGTGCCAACCGGTATGGATGGATTTTTATCATAAATTTGTCTCAGAAACAAAATCTAAAACGTTTTTGTAGATGCACTGTATATATTGTTTTATTAAATCTCGAAATATATTGAGCCGTAGCTGATGCTGTCATTCAGGGCAATTGTTTTGCTTTTGTGTCATAAATTGTGTCATTGTTTTGCTTTTGTGTTTGTTATAAATGTTGTTGCGGTGTTTTTTAACGCGACTTAATTTTGTTTTGTTTTGTCGTTTGACCACACCAAAGACTAACCAACTGTCCAAACAGTTATAGTTTAAATTAAACTGTAATTTTGTGTTTATAATAAGAGTTTATCACATTTTAACTGACTGTATCAAAAATCGAATAAGTTGCATTTAGGCAGCATTAGCTAGCGTTTACAGCTGTTGATTTGTTGACGTTTCAGACTGGGTGGATGCGGTGTGGGATTTCGAGTTCACCCACACAGACCCCCTTGATCCTGTTATTGAGGAGGAGATAAAGGAAGACCCTGATGTTTTCAAGACAGTTTACTTGCAGCTGCTGCCCTTTTCCACTGATGATGACGACAACACACAGGTATAACATTTGATGATGCCATGATTTCATTATGCTTTACCTTTATTACACAAAACAATAAATGGCTTAGTTTGTGAGACAGTGTTCATGAAACCTATTTATGATTCTTCTGTACGTATGTTTTTTTTTTCTCCTGTAGAGTGTCTGGGTGGTTTTTGGTGAGAATGGTCTCTCTACAAAAGCTTTGGTGGCTGTCTTGTCGTATTTCATCCTTAGTGCGAAAACCAAAAGCCCCAGTCTTGAGCAAAGACTGTGTGGTCTACAGGCAGCCTCCCTATATTTGCTGCTGCTGAAAATTCCAGGTCAGTTTACAATACCTGCCTCAGACTGCAGTGTTGTTTGTTCTCTGTGTGTGAAGGACTTGTGACAGTTGGATTAAAGGGAAAGGTTGAAACAAATCAGAGGTCCTTATGACAATGTCTGAGTAGGAAAGATGTTTCAGATGCAGTGGAAAATAGTTTGATAAATTATATTTAAACGTTTTTTTGTACTTTAAAGTGCATCAATAAATCAGAGACCAGGAACATGCATTAAAATAATAGGATACATTTTTAATTAATGTTGACTTTAGGTGTGTGAAGGGAGAATGTTTTAAATATTTTATGACAAAAAGGATCTTATGCACTCAATCTACTGATATAGTCATAATATTTCAGTCCACAAAAAAAATGCAAATGAAAGTAATTTGTATAAAATATATCTGTGATCCTGCCAAATAGCCATGTTAGCATAGCATAAGTCATTATCCAGGTTGGTTTATAAAATCAGTTTTTATTTTTATTTTATTTGTACTTTTTGTCTTTAGGAAGTGTTGCAAATAAAGTGTACCATCAGATTCTTTTTGATACCTGTCTGAACATGCCCCTGAAATGCTGGCCTCAGGCGTCTGGCAAGAAGCGCAAGAAAGATTCTCTGAAAAGCTCCCAAGGTGACAATAAAAGTGGGAAACGATCCAAACCCCCAAAGAAAGTGTCTGATGAGGTAAAGACGTTTCATTTTGTTTGCTATACATA